>ML792796.1:255494-311373 GCA_009831015.1 Picea engelmannii | reverse complement strand
TTGGTGTATTTAACCCATCAATTCTTCAAGTTTGCAAAACCTGTTTCTATTGGAGATACCTACATGAATCTACTTTCATCTCCAATTGGAATCAAGTCAATTTATCATCAAACGAAAAGTTATGCCAAAAAAAAACCATGATTGTTGGTCAAGTTTGGAAATAAAGAATAGAGATGTACTACAACATGTTGCTCAATATTTTTATCATTTCAAACCAATTTCCAAACATGTTTGTACTAGATATATCCCTATGAATATACTTTAATTTGGTTTTGGAATCACTTTGATCGGACATCAGATGAATAATTTATAATCGAATTACTATTGGGTAGTCTAGGTTGGCCACCACTCCTCAACAAGTAACAATTAATTTTTTTCAATGCATCCTTCAAGAGATCTTCTTTATATTCATTAATTGCAATAATTTTGATGTTTATTGGAGGAACAAAGTCATCATATCTATTTTCATCCATAATCTCACCTTGTGTTGCAAAAAAATGCTAGTTGTTTTGCAGGCTAAAGAAGGATCATGGAGGTCAATCCATGAATGAGTGATTTTCAAAGACACAATTTCATGAAATGGGCATGTCACCAAGACATGAAAACAAGTTTGCTATCATGTAACATTGATTTCTTGCACGAACTGTGTCTAAAGTTCAATTTCCTAGGAACTTGCAACAAAATTGATCCAACTATTGACCAACACCAACATCAAGACTTTTCAAATGGGTAGAGAACAATACTACTAAATAATTGATTTTCAAACAGAAGACCAGTGATATAGAAGTTGAGTTCCATGCTACATCACTAATTCCATTATTGTATGAGACCCCTTCAAGAAGACCTAAAGCTCCATGGTATGCCCATCCATTTTATTATTCCTAGCTCAAAGCTAATTTCTTGCTAAAGTTAATAAAGTTTTGTTTGCCTATGTTGTTGGATTTGAAAGCCAACAATTTCCTTAGAATATCATTCATGTGACCACTACTATCACATCACAACTTCAGCCCACTTCCTTCCTCCACAATACCTCCATAACTTTCTACTCCGCCAACTCCTGATCCACCCAATAAAGTGATTTGGCTCACTTACAATGCCAAGCTACCTTTCCAATTTCAATAGTTGTTGAATAAATGGAGCTTGTTTCTACCAATCCAATAAAGGTTTTTTTTTTTTTTTTTTCTATTTGCATGTTGCTAATCTTGTATAGCACACCTCCTTCATTCTAAAAAATTTAACCATGTTCTATGGACATTGCAGTATGTTTTTTTTCCTTAGTATTACTTCACAGATCCACCCTTGCTACAAAATCAACAAAAATAACAAAGTTCTAAGGAAAATGTTGGTATTGTTACACAAGAACTAGTACTGATAATCCCTATGGTTTTCACACAAGAACCAAATATAGGGGGGAGCTCATAAAAGAGAGGAAATAGGTGTTTTCACACAATAACCAACACCTACCATCCTTGTGGTTGTCACACAAGAACCAACCATGAGATTACTAAAGAAATAAGTGTTGTCACACAAGAACCAACACCTACCAACCTTGAGGTTGCCACACAAGAACCAACCTCATAAATATCTATTGTTGCCACACAAGAACCAAAAATAAAGAAATCAGTTGAAGGAATTCTCCGAGAGGAAGAGACTGTTGCCCCACAAGAACCTATAGTAGAAATGGTGTTTCCTCAAAGCTTCATGAAGATATCTCAAAACCAGGAGAGATTTTGCTGATAGTCCTTGGTACAAATTCTCAAAGATGTTGCTCTTTTCCATGGGAACTTGTGAAGAACTTGCTATAGAAAATCATACGCGTGCTACAAAGTTCATGGACTTCTTAGGTAGGTGCATGTATGCTTCTTCTTTCTCTTTGTTTATCATATTCATTGAATACTTTAGATTTGTATTTGGAAAACAACTTCGACCTCTTTTCTTTTCTATCCTACTTTCTTACCATTTGTTATTTTTTCAAGGATAGAAAAAGTCTTTAGTTTGGGGGAGAGGGGTACCATCACCTTTACCTTCTAGGACCAAGCCATCATCTTTCATGCCCATACCATCCCTATCCTTGTTCAACCTAAAACCTTCACCACTTCATCTGAACCATGACATCATCTTACTCAACTTCTACAATTTAAATCCATTCTAACACCTCCCTAAATGTCCCAAAACAAGGACCAGAAGTTGTTCAAGGAAGGACATTAGTGTTTCTACATCAAGCATCGATGTTGCTACACAAGAACCAACATCAAGAAACCCTATTCAGATAAAATTCATTTGGCACAGTGATGCACTTAGTTCTTGTGGTTTGTGTGGGCTCAACGCCTTAACAAAGAGGCGTGGAGGCAGTTCTACTAAAAACATTGGTACTGGGATAAGAAGAAGTATTTCAAACTTTCCTTTATTTATTTTTGCATGTTTTCTTCCAGCATGAAAATTTGTGGATCTTAATTCACATCGATTCTTATGGGTTAATAGTGGTCTTGAAAATGTCTTGGAATTATTGAAGTTAATCAATGTATTGAGTCTAGCTAACTCAATATGAAGTATAATGGTTTTGTTAGAATTGGATACTCTAGCAAATCATAGGTGAGAGAATATGAAAATCCAAGACAACGATTTGACAGTGACACTGAAGATAAAAAGTTGAAGATATATATATAAAGATGCCAAATATGTAGACAATAGAAAGTATTTTTGTTGTCACACAAGAACCAACAAAAGGAGCCAACAGGAAAAAAATCAAAACATTGTTGTTTCTCCACAAGAACCAACAACAGAAAAATAAGTAGTTGATATGGACAAGCCAAAGAAATGAACAAGCTACCCCGAAAGAACCATCAAGAAGAAATCAAGTTGAGACGCATTGGAGGATACATTACATATTATATGAGGATTGCAAATCATTTCTTACATGTTACATACATTTTACAAAGGCAGTTGTTGGGTTGTGAAATTCATAGTTCAAATAAATGTTGTGCACTACATATAATGCCATGCTAATGGAGTATTCAAGAATCAATTCTATTAATAACCTCTTCATTCATAGCCACAACTACAAATATTATAACACCCATGTTTCATACCTCCTTCTTTCATGTTTTGTTGAGAAAAAGACCATGATCTAGTGGGATATCGATGGCCACCCACCTATTCCAACTGGCTCCTCTTGACAATTTTTAGTTCAAAACGTTCTTCTGTACTTCTTTGTAATTGTGGGTTCTACACTTCTGGGGCTTCCTGAAGCCCTACACATCTTCCAGGTAGATACTGGTGTCCTCCCAGCTAATCCAATTGGCTTATT
Organism: Picea engelmannii; assembly: GCA_009831015.1. Classification (NCBI taxonomy): domain Eukaryota; kingdom Viridiplantae; phylum Streptophyta; class Pinopsida; order Pinales; family Pinaceae; genus Picea; species Picea engelmannii. The sequence continues at coordinate 308,066 of ML792796.1, read as the reverse complement.
TTGTATGTTTTCATGTCAACAAATATTTTTGTACTTCCAGGGCCGTTTTGGGGCCCTATTTTTTTATTTTTTTTGGCTCGCCATAGTCAAATTGTAGACAAAGTCAGATTTTGATGACATAATGCGTATTTATCGAAAACACCTTTCCAACGGGCTATCATGCACCTAGAACGGAGGTCGTATGAAAAAGTTATGACCCCAAGAAGTTGAGGTACTAACTTACCCATAGGGGCCCACATAACTTTTGGCGTTTCATCTCCTAGGTTTAGGTTTTTGGATGTATAGGGTTTTAGAATTCATGAGTAATATTAAAAATTCCTATAGAGCCTCATTGTAATCATTCTGCTCAGACGGATGCGCGTAGCAGCCACATCTCTTCTCAGAGATAACTACCACCATTCAAGCAAGTGTTTCAGTTTTGCAGTTTTACAGTTTCAACCTATTTCATTCATTTAATAGAAGATATTGTTCATTGGATATTTGTGTTGTTCTTCATATCTTTGTGTTTATTGTATTCATTTTGTTAATCATCTCATTCCGCTCCTAAATCCGGATCATGCCATTTATTAGTTGTCGTGGATCCATCAAGTTGATACAAATTGCCTCCTGTAGGGTGGTCCATGATAGCTTAGACCAGTAAAAGTACTTTGGGAATATGCATACGAACAAGAAGACCTAATTGAAAACAAAGGAAACGTTATAGTCATGTGTCCACTTACCCTATTTTGTTGTGCAAATTTGAAGGAGACCTCATGACTTGATCTATGCTTCGAAGGGGAGTCATTACAGTGAGCAAACATTTGTTTGGCATGCATTGCAAAAAGGAAGCTTGCTACAAAATCAGGCCTGTAGCAACTTAGAACCGTGTATGATTTTTAAAGCTAACTATGATTATAAAGTGCAAGTATTCTAGGTTTCCTTGGAATATATATGAAGGATTTCAGGAACAATGAAGGCATATCAGCAAGGGAAATTAATGTGAATATTTTCAGTGTATACATATCAGGAAGGATAATTAATATAGATATCCCCATTATATATATATATATATATATATATATATATATATATATATATATATATATATATATATATATATATATATATATATATTGAAGAAGGAATATCAACAAAAGAAATTAATATATATTATTATACAATAAAAATGGGATTAACATAATTACTCTCAACTTTTGTAAAGACATAACATCAAAAGGGGATTATTGTATTCTCAACATATTCAACGTGGAAATACATCAACAAGGAGATTAATTTAAAATATTTCCAGCATATGTAATATGTGTCCGTGAGTCTTCTCCAATCAACATAAGGATACATTTAAAATATTTCCAACATATGTAATATTTGTTTGTTAACCTTCACTAATCGACATAAGGATATACAAGAAGGAAATTAATACACCAGTGCTAGCACTTAGCATGTGAGGATCCAAATTTAGACACAGATATACTTGCAGTTCAAATAGTTTATACAACAATTATGAATTTCCTTGGAATATGGGAAGGATTCGATCCTCATTGGCTGTTGTATGACAACATGTCATTGAGAGAATTAGAGGAAAAAGGCATCTAAGTTGTTTTAACTTCTCTAGCAACATAATAGGGGCTGGTCACTCCATATTTGGAGCAGTTAGATCCCCTTTTATTGTATAAATATGTGTGCTCTCATAAGACAAAAGGGGACAACTAGTACATGTGGTCTCCTATTGTAGTCATACTACTGTGAAAGAGCCTAGAGCTCAAGTTTAGACTTAATAAATTTCTATCTATGTTGTGTGTGCTTATTGTTGTCCACTGGTGGTGATTTAAGACTGAGAGCATAAGCCTACGTGTAAGGAAGGGTTCACTCAAAGGTAATGTTTTGTGTTGCATACAATCTTTTTGTGTTCTTAGATAGATATTAATTTGATTTTGATTTAGAGTTACATAATTTTATCTTTGTTCCAAACCTTGGATACACAATGGCCACTAGTTTTATGCTGCAAAATGATAACTAATTGTGTTAGGACTTAGATCTATGCAATAAATTGATTTCCCTGTCAGTCATTTCTTATATAAATATATTGTTACGTGTTTTATATGTACTAAAAAAGACACTAAACTACCCTCAATTAAATTGTCAACACGGTGTAAGTAAACTTAGAGTTGTAGAAAAATATATGCCAAAGGTAGAAGGTTGGTAGGAGTGTAGACTAACTAAGGAAAATAGCTATCTAGGGCTAATCTACTCAAGCAAACCTATCTAATGAACAAAGCCTACTAAGAAACTTGAAACTAGGTAACCTAAGTACTTTTGGGCCAAGGACTGATGGATAGTTCCTAAGAAAGTGAATGAAAACTCTATGTAAAGCAAACTAGTTCATGACAGTAAGCAAAGGTAAACTACTAAGCAAATGATGAAAGAAAACTACCTTTAACTTGCCAACCTACATTCAATGAGCAACTACCCTATGAAAGGAAATAAATAAGCAAGTAAGAAAAAGCACTTATCTAACCTATTAAAGAAAATATACAAGCAAGCAAAAACACCTAACTAACCTATTAAAGCAAATAGACAAGCAAGAAAAAGCATAGAGCAAAAGACAAGTAAGCAAAGACTTCTCATTGAACAACTACCTAGCCTAAGATGCAAGTGAACTAAATGCGTGATGCAAAACTATTTCTCTTGCGTGAAAGGAAATTTAAATGCTCGATGTAATGCATGAAAGGAAATCTATTCTATTGAAAGCAAGAAAGACTATCAACTAAACTTATGAAAACAAGAAACTATCTCTTCTAATCTACGAAAGAAAGAAACTAACTTTAACCCATGAAACACTCAAATGTAATGTTGGTGGTTTTGTGAGTTCCTTCGGTGGTGACGGATGATATCTCGATGACACTTGACAACAAAGGACAATTCTAATGGTATAAGCTCAATACTAATTTCAATGGCAAAATGAAAGGTGTGAAGTAAACAGTCAAATGAAAACTTAGCCATGATAAAAGTAATGTTAAATACCCTACATATTCATGTATAAACCATCAACATCATGATGAGATCATCATTATCTAACTAAGAAATTCAATTGCATCTTAATCTATGAAAGGAAATTGCGTGAAAGGAAACTATACTATGTCTAGTTTAATCAATCAAGCTATGATAAGAAAATGACTGAAAACAGAAATTAAAAACATGATATTAAAAAGTGAATTGACAATTACATTTAACCAATAAATAAGAAAGTAAAATCTATCTAAAGCTGAAGTAAGAAAGCTATGATTCAAAAAATGGAAGCAAATCTATCCATTCATCAATCTTTGTCAGAATAAACTTAGATTAAAACTATGCTCTGTTCTAATTAAAAATCTATTCTAAGCTTGACTGTAAAAATATAAAAGAAAACACAATTTAACATCTACGTTGCACACGGGGTTAGTATAGTGAGAGAGAGACTTGCAATCCTTTTCTAATCTATGGAATCAACACATACTAACACATATCATCATCTAACCTGCAAAAAGAAGTAAAACAGTAAGCTACAACAAACTAATTAATTAAATAAAAATATACATGCACAGGAAAATGAAAAGACAATTTAAATTAGAAAAATGTGAAATAGACATGAAGACAGTTACCATACTGCTGGTGGGTGCCCCAGAAAGTCATGGTCACTCTCTAAAATCACACCATGACCTCCACAGGCCAAATTCACCATAAAAATCCAAAAACGCAGTTTTGGCACTATTCTGGCAATGTAAAACTAGAAACAGAGCAAAATCGTTTTTTTGGCAATTCTGATGCTTATGCTACTTGGTTAACAATCTAATGAGAATACTATTGGTGTTTATAAGCTTACAACCCAGGTGGTCGACCACAGGAGGGTCAAACCACCTCTAAATTCAGCAAATTGCATTAAATGCATCAATAACTAACAAAACAGAGGAACCCAATAAGCGCCCTCTTTGGACAACTGAAATAAAGTTGTCTTGAGCTTAGTAGCTGGAGGGGGCGATAAAAAACAAAATCCATGTGATCGATTTGTCCACCGCTGGCCGCCAATACCATAACCACCAACTTGCCTTGCATTTTTGTGCAATACTGGGTGCCGGAACGAGTGCCAGATCAAGTACCGAAACAAGTGTCGGACCAAGAAACATGGTGCATTTTTCCCTGTAACAGTAGAAAAACATGAATTAACTCTTGGAAACCATAAAATATGATAAATTAAACTTGATTGAATCACAAAACATGAATTATATGTACCTCATGCTGATTGTATCATTTTACCATAAAATTCTTCAAAAAGCTCCTTTGAAAGATAAAAAACGCATATATACATATGGAAAAAAGTGTATAATAATGTCATGAAGATGATCATATCTCGGGCCCAACATACCCCCACACCGATGATTCTGTAGGTCCCACTGCAAACAAAAAGAAGTCATCCCTTGGAACTAGGCTTGCTGAGGAGGGTCGGCTTGAGAAGCCTCTCCTTCTTGTTGTGTAGGATTAGCCTTGTGCCTCTTATGTTGCTTTAATTGTACTCTTATGCTGCAGTTAGATTGGGTCATCCCATCGACCAACCACTGAAGGGAGTTAACTTTTGCCTGAAGGATTGCATTGTCATGATGAAGGTGTGCATCTATTGTCTTCCTCTCCTCCAATTGTTGGAGAAGCTAATGGTTTTCCCTTTGTAGTTGCTCTATAGTTGGGGCAAAATCAGTGATCTCCAAGGAAGGCTTAGGTCCTTTGAGAGATGTGGTCAATTTATCAATTTTAGGATCAAGAGTAGGCATGGGTGAAGTAGGTGTGATGAGAGATCAGAAAGGTGAGGTAGGTTCTGATTTTGTTTTCCTTAGTGGCTCTAATCCATCCATAGAGACTTCTCTAGGTTTCTTATGAGGGATCTCAAGGTCGAAGGATACTTGGATAGGATTCGAAGTAGGTGGAGGCTTGGCATAAGGCTTGGTTCTTATGTTCCGGGTACTCTTCTAAAAGGGTCCCTTACAAAATCGGTTGGCTCCTCTCTTGTTTGTGGGAATGATGGGAAAGTCTTGTTGCATTACTTTGTGGGGCTTCTTAGGTGTAGGATCAAGAGAAAATGAAGGCATTGGGGGGTCAACAATAGGCTTCTTTTGGTCTTTGTTCTTGGTCTTCTTCCTCGATGAAGAAGTAGGAATATCAAAAATCTTTTGGTATTGTTCCAGTAAAGAGGGAGTTTGTGTAAGGGAGTTTGGAGTTTTTGGAGAGTGAGGCTTGGATGGAGAGATAGATTTTAGGCTAAGTGACTTTTTTCCTGTCTTAACTGTCAAGTGAGGATTTACAAATTGGTAGATAAAGGCATCCCAACTTTTCCCCTGCTTCTCTAGTTCGGTAAGAATGAGGAGTTTGATCAAACCGTGGTGGAAGAGACTATTGTGGGGGTTGGTCACATTTTTCCTCACTTGAGAGGACATTTTCTCCAAGATTTTGAGAAAATGAAAGTGAAAGTTCAAAGGTTTATTGAACAAAAAATGAGCCAGCAATCTAAAGTGACAAGCTTTGAAGGTGGAGTATCTACCTTCACATGTAATTAATCTTGTGATGATGATAATGGGATTGACCAATTCTAGATTTATCCACTCCTTAGCATACCCTTTCGCTCCTGAAATGCTCTCGAATTTGGGCTTAAACACTCTGTTGTAACTTGAGCGCGGCAATTGATGATTCTTGAACCACCTATCTCCCATTCTTGGAAGTTTTGTTGCAGCAACAATTGACTCTTCTATGACTGCAAAATTGAGAGACCCTACATGTGCTATCCTGCCATCAAAACCAACTGCAAATTGCATAGAAAGACCGTCATCATGGCCTTGAAAACTCGACATAAATGGACCCTACCCAGCATGCAAGAACACTTCCCTACACTGTGCAAATTCTAGAATGGAAAACAAGTCTGCATAGGAGGATGGTTCGTATCACTTGGGCATTGTGACAGATTTTGAATTCACTAAGCAAGGGTGAAATCAAGCCACGTAGAGACACAAATTAGGCATGGTCTGAGTGCAATTGGAATAGAGGGTGAATTTTACCAAGCAAGGGTGCAAACAGGCCAAGAAATGGCATGGGTTTAACACAGTCTGAGTGTGATTAGAACAGAGGGCGAATTCGACAGAGGTTGGGTGCGATTCCTTAACGCAGGGTAGAGAAAATGGCAAGGGAAAATGAAACAATAGAGTGCCCAGCCTGATTTTGGATTCTCTTATGGTGGAGTACGTTGCCCACATGTGCACGCGAACTTCCATGTGTGGGAGATTCAAATTTGATGGCAAGATTGAGAGCAATGGAGTGGTGCGTACTTAGATCAATGTCCAAGTGTTTTGACTTGGACATTTGATCATAAGCATATGGGGCATATTTTAATCAATGCCTGTAACAAATTTAATTAAATGTAATTGAATGCTAGTTCCCTGGAATCTAGGAAAGTTATTGGTATTCAATGCAATGGCACTTCAAACGACACTTTAAACGACATTGCATTCAACACCTAATCTGACACCTCATCCGGTACTTCATCCGGTACCCCTGTGTTAAGTGCATTTTCGCCTCTTTTAATGGACAACCTGTAATTTTGAAGTGTTTTTGACAACCATAGTGGTTAATGAGAAGAGGCAGAGTGCTCCATGCTTACTCATTCTTCTTGTATATGACATATAGTGTCAAAACCTATAATGAATGGGTTATAACAAGCATAAAACATGTATTGTCAAACCTACAGTATTCATCTTGTAATGGAAGATAACCGATAAATAATGGTCTGTTAAGCATGAGTTTAGTAATGTATAGCACATAGGAGTTAAGCATTTAAAAATAACATGACTATCAATGTAATAACCCATATCATGGTAATAATACAAAAATTCTTGCAAAGACTCCTTTCTCTAGGCAATGATCATTTGTCAGCTCATGAACCCCTCCCCCACACCTAAGTATTTTGACACATCACAATCAAAAGTATAGGAAACTAGTCAGTATCCCCCAATAGCTGAAGATTTACAGTATGTCAAGTGTAAAGATGAAATTTCACATATTGGTCCGACGAGACAGTTAGGAGATGGCCCCACCTATAGGATAAGAGATCCTATATATAGATAAGAAGAAGTAGGCAAGAGAGTTTCAAGATAGTCTTAGAGTCATTCCTTGATGAAAAGTTTATGAGATTCATTAACCTTAGATAAACCATACATACTTCATGCCAGCTTTGTCTGCAAGTAATGTTGTACATCAGGACAAGTTTATATTTATTATTTACTTTTGTCAGATCATCATCCTCGCTAGGTAGAATGCCCCACTGCCATCAAGCCTGTTCAGTACTCCGGCGGGTTTACCTAGTCATACCACAAGCTAGTACCTGCTGCCAACAGACCTGTTCAATATCCCAGTGGGTTAGCCTCTTAAACCCTCAGAGACTGGCCCTCCATCCTTTAAGATTTTATTATAAGATTGCTTATGCAAGAAGATGGGGGAACAACTCTGAAACAACTTTTCTTCCTTTTTCTTTTTAATTGGGATGGTATTTATGTTAGAGGATGACTTTCCATTATATTTTTTAGTGGTTGTCCCGATGTAAGGGGTACTTAAGCGGACGTGGCCTATCTAAATATATGATATAATCAAGCTATTTAGTGTGTACTGGATGGTACCATCAAGAAAGAACAAAAAGGTATCTCTAGGCTCAACTCACTTTCTTATTTTGTAATTATTATGATGTTTCCATGACTAACTACTAATGAGACCTCCTTGTAACTCTTTGATAAAGACACTTGACTTACTTACTCATGTTTCTTGGAAAAACTGTATGAGAGACCTCTAGGCTTGATAGTTATGGTATCACTTCCTTATACAGTGGTGAAGAGTTTCAAGATCAACTTATTTAGAATGCCTTAAAAATGATGATTGTGCAAAAACATGGCTAATTACAATAAGTCACTATTCATTTGATGCTTTAACAGACACAAAATTCAAGTATAACAATGTTTTGATGAAAGATCCTTGAAACTGTGTACTCCTGGTGAAATAATTACTTATAGAAATATCTAGAATTTCCTTATTAACAGAATACAAGAACTATTTACATATATACAGTGGAAAACTCTGAAAAATTTTCAAGAACAAGGGGGAAATTCCCCATCTACTAAGGCCAGTGCCTTGTCAGCTAACATCACCTATAGAAAATCTTCTCTGGAAATGGGCTTATGATAAAACTTAAGTCAGTGTCCATTTACCACAAAGGAGACTTGTCCATCGTCAATTGTTTTAATTTTTACAGCTCCATTGTCATATACAGTTTCTACCTCATAAGGGCCCAACCAATGGATGGTAAGTTTGCCTTTGAAGGTTTTGAACTGAGAATCAAACAACAGGGCCCAATCACTAGGCTGGAAGTGTTTCTTTTTAATAAATTTGTCATGCCACTTGCTCCTCTGGTTTTGGACCAATATTGTTCGTTGGATGGCATCTTGCATGATCTCATCCAATTCATTCAATTGTAGGGCTCGTTGCTTCTAAGCCTCATCAAGGTTCAATCCTAATTCTGTGGCAATACGGAAGGTCCTTACTTGGAATTCTATTGGTAAAAGTACTTGTTTCCTGTACACTAGATCATAAGGGGTATGCCCAGTGGTATTTCTCCAGGTAGTTTGGTATCCCCACAAAGCCTCTAGGAGCCTATCAACCCAATCTCGGTGATGTAACTGAACATTCTTGTTCAAGATGGCTTCCAAAACTTTGTTTGTGAATTCTACTTGACCATTGGCTTGCGGGTGGTATGGAGAAGATTTACAATGTTTAATCCCATATTTCTCTATTATCTCTTTCATCAGCTTGGAAGTAAATTGAGTGCCTTGGTTGGTAAAAATTTCACGAGGGACACCGAAGCAGGTAAAGATGTATTCATAGATGAATTCGAAAATAGACTTCTCTCTGGCCCTGAATAGGGCTTTTGCCTCTACCCATTTGGTGACATAGTCCGTACAAACCAAGATATAATTCTTCCTACAGGACACGGGTGAAATTGGTCCTACAAAGTTGAGGGCCCATTTTTCAAAGGGTTCTATCATAACTTGGGCCTACAAAGGCATTTTGTCAAATGATGTAGGTCTACCTATCCTTTGGAAACTATCACAACTTCTCACATACTTGGCAACATCTTTGAAAATGCTAGGCCAATAGTAATCTGAATGTAACACCTTATATGTTGTACGTTTATCAGAGAAATGGCCACCACATGGTCCATCATGACAGTTTCATAGTATTTCAGGTACCTTATCCTCTCGGACACATCTACGAATAATCAAATTAGGACCTGTGCGAAAAAGATCATGAACAATCCAAGAGTAATTAGCACTATGTGTAATAATTTTCCGCTTTTCATGAGGTGACAAATGAGACGGTAACTTCCTAGTAGCCAGATTGTTTGCCATATCCGCAAACCATGGGGTATTGACAAAGAGGGAAAAGAGGTGCTCATCTAGGAAACTATCATCTACAGGGATTTCATCATCCTCATTCTTTATTCAGGAAAGAAAGTCAAATACTACATTATCCTTTCCAGGTCGGTCAATAACAATAATATTAAATTCTTGCAATAACAAGATCCACATAGTCAGTCGGCCATTAGTTATAGGTTTATTCATGAGGAACCTAATGGCAGAATGATCAGTGTGTACAAATACTTCATAACCTGTAATGTAATGACAAAACTTGTTAATAGCATGAACAACTGCCAAGAACTCTTTCTCAGTGACTGTGTAGTTCAACTCAGCAGGGAACAAGTTCTTTCTTACAAAACAAATGGCATAGGATTGTTGGTCCTCTTTATTCCCTAATACCCCTCCTATTGCGGTGTCAGAGGCATTAGTGGATATATGAAATGGGAGAGTCCAATTGAGCCCTCTAAGAATTGGTGCCACAGACAACTTGGATTTTAGGGTTTCAAAGGTAGTTTGACAATGCTCAGTCCAAACAAAATCAACTTCTTTTATCAATAATCCAAACATAGGTGCAACAATCTTTGTAAAATTTTCAATAAACTGTCGGTAATATATAGCATGTCCAAGAAATATTCTCACCTCTTTCTGATTCTTGGGGGGTGGGAGTCTAATAATGACCTCAATCTTTGCAGGATCGACTTCTATTCCTTCAGATGAAACATGATGTCCTAGAACCACTCCTTCAGTTAGCAACATTTTTCATTTTTCATGACTTAGGGATAGGTTCATTTCTTAGCATCTGATGAGGACTTTTTCTAAGTTGTCTAAGGCTTCCTGGTAAGTGTTACCATAAACTATGAAGCCATCCATGTATACCTCCACACAATCATGAATAATATCGACAAATATCCCTAATACTGCTCGTTGAAATGTGGCAGGAGCATTACACAATCCAAATGGTAAGACCCTATAGGCATAGGTGCCCTAAGGACAATTAAAGGTAGTCTTGTCCTGTTCCTTGGGTGCTATAAGAATCTGATTGTACCCGTTGTACCCATCTAGAAAGGAGAAATACTTCTTTCCGGACAAGGTATCTAGAACTTGGTCAATGAAAGGAAGAGGAAAGTAGTCTTTCAGAGTGACCTTATTGAGTTCCTGGAAATCAACACAAATTCTCCATTTCCTGGTCACTTTCTTTGGAACCACTACTAGCGGGGATACCCACTTACTGTTGGAGATGGGATAGATAAATCTGACATTTAACAACTTTTGGATTTCCTCTTTGATTATGTCTTTGAGTGCTGGGTTCATCCTTCTCTGGGGTTTCCTAATAGGTGTCACTTCCCCTTGGGTGTATATATGGTGGATGCATGTGTCATGATGTATACCCTTCATGTCAGTGTATTCCCAAGCAAATGATATTGATTTTTCTTTAAGGATATCTACTAACCATTTTTGTTGGTCTGTATCTAGCCCAGAGTTTATATGTAAAAAATTCCCTGGGCTAATCTCATAGGGCATAGTATAAGACATGGCAGACTCATCTATTTCAAAAATAAAAGATGTTGAAGACAAAATGGATGGATATAAGTGTTCTTGAAATTCTTCCCCAAACATGTACTCAAATTGGGGAAAATATTGTGGAAAATCCAGACATGTAATAGCAAAAATGAATTGGTTTAGCACATTTTCTGGTGTATGCTCCTGAAGTGCCCTTGCATGGTCACTAGGCAATACAGGTTCTTCCCAGTCTTTGTTCTCGTATGGACATTCAAGCCACCATATATTATCCATAATAGGTTGATCTAGAGGGTAAATGGCGAGCTTCTGGATAGAGAGACCATTTGAGATGGTCATTTATCCTTCTCTACAGCCAATAAATGCATTGGTTGTGGCTAGCCAAGGTCTTCCCAAAATAATAGGATGGCCTCGGGTAGGATCCTTTGAATGAATGACAAGAAAATATACGGGGTACTCCCATGAGGCTAAAGTAACCATGACATCATCTAAAATCCCTTCAGGTATAACCCTAGTCTTATCTGCTAATTGCAAAATGGTTGGGGTAGGACGAAGAAGAGGTTGTAACTGTAATCGTTCCAAGGTAGTAGTGGTCATAACATTGATGGATGCCCCTAGGTCTATGAGAGTGTTTTTGATGGAGACCTCATTAATGGTTATAGTTACTACGGGGTTTCCTAGATTCCCATACTTTGCTAGCTTTGGCTGCTCTGATATGTACTCAGAGAGTCCTCCTACCAAATGTATTGTAGGAGGGTCCTTTTGCTTCCTACCTGGATTCTTGATACACAATTATTTGACTACCTTACTATAGATTGGAATGTCTTTAATGGCTTGAAGTAGGGGAATTTTGACACAAATATTTTTCAATTCATTCAAAATGTCAAATCCCGGTCGGGTGGTAGGCTTCTCGATTACCAATTGGTCTGGATAAGGAGGGACCTTTGTAATTTGTGAAGGTTCATTTTGAGGAATCTTGGGTTCTTGATTCTTCGGGATAATAACATCTTCCCACCTAGTGTGATCCGTGGGTTGTTTGGTGGTTTCCTCTTCTTATTCTTCTTCCTGGATGACTACTGAAGGTCTCTACCTATCTAGAACTTTTCCCGATCTTAGGTGCATTTTCTGTAATGGAACAAGAGTAATGACATATGTCGGGAAGACCTGCATCTCAACATTGTTAAGAGGTTGAGGGGGCTTATTATTGGGATTCATCACTGGCTATGCCAGTAATAGTGTCGGTTTTGGGGGGCTTGCATTTTAAAATTGTAGCGGTTGTTGTTGTGGGATAGGAGGTAAAGGTGGTGGAAAAAAACCTGGCAAAGGCTGCAGAGTGTTTGATGAGAACTGAGAATAAGGATGGTTGTACATAGGAATAGGTGGAGCTTGAGGATTTCCTTGGTTGTGTCCTCCCCTCCATCCTTGAATCTAAGGATGTTGGTACTGAGTAGACCATTTTTTCCAACCTGGTGAGTTCCACTGTTGTTGTTGATAATAGGGTGGAACTTGGGACTGTAGATCCGGGTAGTGGGTTGATTCCTAGGCTGCCATGGCCTCCTAAGTGCATAAGAAGACTCCCCAGTATCTCCACTCCTATAGATGGCTAATAAACTGGGCAATGATGGACATTTTTCGGTCACATAGTCTTTTGTACAGAAGCCACAATCTGAAATGTTATCTAATGGGCATTCCCTTAAGGAATGCTTCCTCCTGCATCTTGGGCAATATATGCTCATTGCTGCATTTTCCTCCTCCTGTTTCTTTTTGAGTTTAAGGGTATCCAACTGGGAACCTATTGTTCTTAGGATATATGTCTTGAAGTTTTCTAAAAGGTTCCCTATCTCTGCTCTCGTTATACCACCTGAACTAACTGGTTTTAAGCTTCTATTGTAAGGGTCCCGAACATTCTTTCATGTTTTGGCTCTACTCCTTGAGTAGTTTTTACACATTTCATATATTTCAGCAAATGGTTTATGAGAGATGTCACCTGATGCCATCAGGTTAAGAACCTCTAGATATTCTTCTGAAATTCCCTTAAGGAAAAGATTCCTAACTACATCCTCTGGGAGGTCATGGTATTTTGACTTCTGGGAGATATAACCAAATCTTTCCATATAGTCTTCAAGGGTCTCGTCTTCTAACTATTGGACTTTAAAGATGTCATTACGAGACTCTTTGGTCTTCCAATAGTCTTGGTACTTCTTAAGAAATATGTATTTCATGGATTCCCAAGACCTAATACTGGATTCTCCCAACCCCATGAACCATCTTAATGCAGAGTCTTTGAGGGTGGCAGGAAAGAGTTTTAATTTCTAGGCATATTGCACATAGTTGTATCTCCTACACAAGATGTCAAATTCAAATAGGAAGGTGTCTGGATATTCACTGTTTTAACCATAAAAGGTAGGCAGTGCTGAGAGAGGAATATTCTTCACATTGGCATTCAGAGTGGTGTCTAAAATTGGAAACCCGAAGGTAGTTTCGGTTTGGTTTCCAGTTTCTTCTTCTTCTCTGTGTTTGACATTGTTATGGTCCTTCTGATCACCCATATTTTCTTGGTTTCCAAAAAGAGAGTACCTAAGTGGTTTTATCTTTGAAGAGAACAAAGTTTCTCTTTGATGAAAAGGTCTTCCTACTGATTGGATGTCTGGGACTTTACTCGAGCCGGTTGAGATTATTGGTGCCAAATTTTCTGTGTCAATTTGAGAGATAATTACATTGGCTGAGCTACCAAACAAAAGATTCACCTGTTCAGGGTTTATGATGTCTTTAAAATTAGAGTCCTCTGGTGGTGGTGTAAAAGAAAAGGTTGTATTGTTTGTTTTTGTGGAAGACTTGAGTGGTCTTGCTTCCTGTCCTAATATGATTGATGCTTCAATTTCTTGTTCTATATTGTTCCCTGTGTTAGTCCCTTCAGAGACTATTTTATCTCTTTGGGTCAAGCTAGCTCCTATTTTTCGGTATCGATCTGTGGATTTTATAAGTGGAACGTTCCTTCCCCCAAAGAGATCGGAAGGAACCTTGGTTGAAAGGTCTGATTTTGATTTAATGTATCTACCTTGTGGGTCTCTAGGCTTATTCATGAAAGAAAGAAAAAACAAAAAGAAAAAGCTACCATTTGATCCCTAGGTCTATTCATGAAAGCAAACAAAAAGAAAAACTACTATTGGGTTTGGTGGAACCTGCTATAGTAGATGCGCAGGTTCTTACCTCTCGTCTTAAAGTTCCCTCGCCACCAAACTAATGCTAAGGTTTAAGGATGATCTAATTCCTAATTACTTCTTACCTTGAGACAACTCCCCGACAACAACGCCAAAATGTTAGGTGTTTTATATGTACTAAAAAATACACTAAACTACCCTCATTTAAATTGTCAACCCGGGGTAAGTAAACTTAGGGTTGTAGCAAAATATATGCCAAAGGTAGAAGGTTGGTAGGAGTGTAGACTAACTAAAGAAAACAACTATCTAGGGATAATCTACTCAAGCAAACCTATCTAATGAACAAAGCCTACTAAGCAACTTGAAACTAGGTAACCTAAGTACTTTTGGGCCAAGGACTGATGGATAGTTCCTAAGAAAGTGAATGAAAACTCTATGTAAAGCAAACTAGTTCATGACAGTAAGCAAAGGTAAACTACTAAGCATACTAAGCAAATGATGAAAGCAAACTACCTTTAACTTTCCAACCTACATTCAATGAACAACTACCCTATGAAAGAAAATAAATAAGAAAGTAAGCAAAAACACCTATCTAACCTATTAAAGCAAATAGACAAGTAAGCAAAAACACCTAACTAACCTATTAAAGAAAATAGACAAGCAAGAAAAAGAATAAAGCAAAAGACAAGTAAGCAAAGACTTCTCATTGAACAACTACCTAGCCTAAGAGCAAGTGAACTAAATTCCTAATGCAAAACTATTTCTCTTGAGTGAAAGGAAATTTAAATGCTCGATGCAATGCATGAAATGAAATCTATTCTATTGAAAGCAAGAAAGACTATCAACTAAACTTATGAAAACAAGAAACTATCTCTTCTAATCTACGAAAGCAAGAAACTAACTTTAACCTATGAAAAACTCAAATGTAATGCTGGTGGTTGTGTGAATGCCTTCGGTGGTGATGGATGATATCTAGATGACACTTGACAACAAAGGAAAGTTCTAATGGTATAAGCTCAATACTAATTTCAATGGTAAAATGAAAGGTGTGAAGTAAACAGTCGAATGAAAACTTAGCCATGATAAAAGTAATGTTAAATACCCTACATATTCATGTATAAACCATCAAAATCATGATGAGATCATCATTATCTAACTAATAAATTCAATTGCATCTTAATCTATGAAAGGAAATTGCGTGAAAGGAAACTATACTATGTCTAGTTTAATCATTCAAGCTATGATAACAAAATGACTGAAAACAAAAATTAAAAACATGATATTAAAAAGTGAATTGACAATTACATTTAACCAATAACTAAGCAAGTGAAATCTATCTAAAGCTGAAGTAAGCAAGCTATGATTTAAAAACTGGAAGCAGCAAATCTATCCATCCATCAATCTTTGTCAGAAGAAACTCAGATTAAAACTATGCTCTGTTCTAATTAAAAATCTGTTCTAAGCTTGACTATAAAAATATAAAAGAAAGAACAATTTAACATCTACGTTGCACATGGGGTTAGTATAGTGAGAGAGAGACTTGCAAGCCTTTTCTAATCTACGAAATCAAAACATACTAACACATATCATCATCTAACCTACAAAAAGAAGTAAAACAGTAAGCTACAACAAACTAATTAATTAAATAAAAATATACATGCATAGGAAAATGAAAAGACAATTTAAATTAGAAAAATGCAAAATAGACATGAAGACAGTTACTAGACTGCTGGTGGCCCCCCCAGCAAGTTGTGGTCACTCTCTAAAAGAACACCACGAGCTCCGCAGGCCAAATTCACCATAAAAATCCAAAAACATAGTTTTGGCACTATTCTGGCAATGTAAAATTAGAAACAGAGAAAAATCATTTTTCTAGAAATTCTGATGCTTATGCTACTTGGTTAACAATCTAATGAGCATCCTATTGGTATTTATAAGCTTACAACCCAGGGGGTCGACCACAAGAGGGTCGAACCACCTCTAAATTCGGAAAATTGCATTAAATGCATCAATAACTAACAAAACGGAGGAACCCAATAAGCACCCTCTTTGGACAACTGAAATCAAGTTGTCTTGAGCTTAGTAGCTAGAGGGGGTAATGACAAACAAAACCCATGTGCTCTATTTGTCCACCACTGGCCGCCAATACCATAACCGCTAACTTGCCTTGCGTTTTTGTACAATACTGGGTGCCGAAACGAGTGCCGGATCAAGTACCGGAACAAGTGCTAGATCAAGTGCCGAAACAAGTGTCGGACCAAGAAACATGGTGCGTTTTTCCCTGTAACAGCAGAAAAACATGAATTAACTCTTGGAAACCATAAAATATGATAAATTAAACTTGATTGAATCACAAAACACGAATTATACATACCTCATGCCGATTGTATCATTTTACCATAAAATTCTTCAAAAATATCCTTTGAAAGATAAAAAACACATATATACATATGGAAAAAAGTGTATAATAACGTCATGAAGGTGATCATATCTCAGGCCCAACATATATTATACCAAATTTGTGCTTGTATTTTGCACCTATAACAGTACTTGGAAAATTATTAACAAGATTGTCATTAGAGGAATCACATAAACTGTTGAAACTAAGTTCTAGCATATTAACCTAGCAATAATTCCATTTCTAATTTTCCCCTGTGTGAATTAAGACAAAGACAACTAGTTTCCTTTGCTTTGCTTGGAGTGCTGCAAAATTACTTTATCTATCACCCCACTAGGTGAACCACGAGTGTATAGGGTTATGAGAGCTCATAGACCTTATCCTGAGAGGTGCCACCAACTGGGATGGGGGTTATAACACTGTGACTTCATCTTTTTATGATTTCCTTTCATTTAGGCATAATTTATTTTAGTTGGTCTTTTTTGATAGCTTAGTGAAAGTTCTTCTTTGTGTATACTAAACCGGGTGACTCACAAGTATAAACTGAACCTCAGGTTGAAAAATTAAGTGAAAGAGTGTAGAGTGACACCAAATAATTGGGAATCATATTTACACCTCGTCAACAATTCATCGATGTGAGGCAATGGATACCTATTATTATCTATAACCTTTTTTAGTTTTCTATAATCTATGCACAATATAAGGGTCCCATCCTTATTCTTCACCAAATTGGTACTCCAAAAGGAAACACACTTGGATTAATGGATCCTTTCTCTAAAACATCTTATGATTGAATTTTCTCCATTAGCTCGGTAGTACTCATTATGTAAGGATATTTGGTTATATAGGTGTAGCTCCAGGCATAAGATCAATTAGGAAGTCATTATATTTTTTAGGAGGTAAACCATGTATCTCATCTGGAAACACATCTTTGATTTCTTGTAGTATTGGATAGTATTCCAACTTTAGTCCTTTTATTTCTGTTGATTCCAACACTTTAACTCCATCCAATTGACATCCCTTTCTAAAACTTGCATTTATCTACAAGGTTGAAAATTTTCTTATGGAAATGGAATTTGGAATACCTTTTATTGTTCTTGGGTTTCCATCTGCATCTATATATTCAAAGGATTTGTTGTATCAATCAAGTTTTTCCTTGTGTACTTCCAACTAGTCCATACAAACTAAGAAATCATATGAACTTGGTCACAAGATGTTCAAATTTTCCATGTGGAAAGTCTATTCATTTCTAGCATAGATGTCTCCACCAATTCACTTGATTTTCTCTTAATTCCTATGGCCAATTGCACTTACCATGATTTATTTTGCATGTATTTTTGAAGGACACACAATTCAACAATTTAGGTGCAATGTAGTCATGACTAGATCCTCACTGAAAAGGATAAAATCATAGTTGAATCAAATCAAAAGATTATAGAATTTGAGGAGATGCAAAAAGAATTTGGGAAGAATATTTATGCAATAAAATATTTGAATGGAGAAAAAAAATTATAATAACAATAATAATCTAATTTTAAGGCCACAAGACACAAAATTGTTGTATGATACCCCCTTTTTGTGGGACAATTGACCCCCTCTGCGTAGCGATTTGACTGCTAATGTAACAAACCCAGATTAGAAAACCAAGAAAAACCTCTCTTGTTGTTGCTTTGATATTGATCTGAAACGTACCCATTTCCCGAGTACTTATGAAATTCACTTCTTTGACTGATTTAAAATTTTGATACCGAATTAGACTCTTCCCTATTTGGTATGGAATAATCATCCAGGTTAATGGTCTGAAAACCATTCGATGGGAATTAAAAGCTACTCGGTTTCACTCATACTCTTGATTCTCTTTTTTTGTTTTTTTAGTATTTACTTCAAATAACTTGACACACATATTAAAATATTAACAAAATTAGTTCGACAAACCATTTAATGAGTAAAAGGAAGATACCGCAATCATTTATTTTTTAAAGACAACTTTCAAACAAAGTTAATAAGTAACCAACCATCTTCTATGTTCTTAGTTTCACAAGAAATAATTCTTAGAAACGAACAAAAGCATAAAATATACGAGTATTCAAGGTATTTATACCAAGATCTATTAATAATATAGAAATAATTATATGTTACAGGATCACTAGTATTAAGATATCACATGCAGATTGAACATAAGAATTTGATGTATAATAGCAATTATTACAAGATAACTTGATAAATGATAATCTTACTAGACATTAACACAAAACGATCCACAACAAATCAATCCATAATGTCATGTAGATCCCCAATTAGATTCCAAAGAAAACAATACTCCAAGATCCAACAAAGATTTTGATTAATTTTTCCAAAATAGTTCCCAAAAAATAACAACTGAAGTGTTTGAAAATGCCAAAATGGTCCTTTCTATCCATAGAATTCCTTTATTTATAACAAATTGAACTTAGCAAAATTTCCACATAGGCGTCCAAAAATATAAAGTCATTGGTTCAAGTCAAGACAACTCGAGTGATCTGGGGGTTTTTGGGCATTCATGATCTTCCATCTATTAAGACCACTCTCTAAAGAGTCGGGTGCAAGTCTCAACGAATGAGAACATGTGTTGATTCACTGACATTGTCGACTCGTTCTTTCTGTCATGATACCGAAAGGTGTACTTCTCCATGCGGTCGACCACCTGGTCCAATCGGTCAATGATTTTAACTTGACCAATCACATGCTTTTGCACATGCCCTTTTTCCATCATGTTGATTCGCTAAACCTATTCCTTGTGACCGTTGACTAACCATTGCAAACAACCATTTCGTTAATCGGTCAAAAATTATTAGGAGACCCGAAAGTAGGAAATTCAAGTTTTGTCTTCACCTTATTGATCTTATCCCAAATCTGATTAGAGTGAGCCCACTCCTCATCTATTAATGGGTTCATCGATGATTTTGTTTCAATGCTTGGCCGCTAAGCACATCTGATCCATTCGCTCATTTGACAAAATCTCTATGTTGTGGTCCTATGATCCTTTTTCCTTATGTATCACATGCACAAATTCTAACTTTTCCAAAGTGTTGACTCCATTTTTCACCCATCTATGCACTTCCTTGTTGTAATTTCTAGCAGCAAGGATTTTTCTTGAAGAGCCATCACTTTTTCTATTAGGGTTTCTTGTATCTTTTGACGATCGTCATGCAGCTCCAACAAGTATTCCTTAAATTTCATTTCCCCTCTAGCCTCCTGATGGTATTGTACTTGACGTTTGAGGGAATCAATTCTAGATCTAGCTTGTTCTAACTCCCTTTCCTCCACCACTGCTTTTTCATAAGAGGCATCTTATATAACCAGACCTACAGAGTAAATTTGGCTCACTATGGATTTTTGCATGTCAATGATTACCTCCTCAACAGTGTAGACTGCCTCACTATCTATTGTTAACTTATTTTTCTTATGAGTTCTTCACTATGGATTTCTTCTTTTAATCATAAGAGAAGAGCTCTAAATCAACCACCTTGTTGACTAGTTGGGGAATAAGATGATTTCCCTAGGACATCATATTGATTAGTCCCCCTGGTGTGTAAAAATTATTTGATATAGGGTCCTTGGTAATTTCTTTGACTGGTGATCTTTTCCCTGCACCCCATATCTCCCGATTAGGTTTCTTCTCAGACTCAACGTCCTTTTAGGTTTTTCCTTGAGTCACCTAGAATACATGTACGAGACATCTCAATTTCTCCTTCCTTCTTATTTAATATATCATGGCCGACACTAGCATTTTGATTTTCCCTTTTAAAACACTTAGTATTTTCCCCTTCTTTGTCATCGTCACTCTCCTAACTATTGTGTGGTTTCTCATTTTTTGCTTTCCCAACATCTTGTTTGTTCAAATCTTCTCCATCTTGATTATCTTCATTATTTGGGTCTTCTGTGTTCTCCCCCTTTTCACCAAGTGGTGGCATTGTTTTGGTCTTTTCCACTTGATGGATCTCCATCCAATCCATCATTACTCGATGAGGCATCGTTGTTGCTTTGAGGTGGGAGATCATCCTTCATTGGGGAAGAATTATCTTTCTTTTAATCTTCCTTATCGTTTACCTCCATATTTTTTTCCTTTAGGTGACCTGGTGGGGCTCTTTTTAGCTTCATATTTCTCAGTGATTATAGGGACTCCATAGTCATCCCTCTTGTCTTCCTCCCTTATCAATTCAATGACTTTTCCTAGCCTATTTATAGTGATCAATACTTGTCCTTCATTTTTTTGTCCTGCTCCTGCTGCTTCTCTGAGAAATCGGTCTAAGTCATCCCTTTTGTGTCTCTTAGCCTCTTAATCCTAGATTTTATTTAGTTCGTCGACCCAACTTTATTCATGCTTTTTCTTCTCCTCATCTTCCTTTTTTCGAGTTTGTTCCTCCTTGTCTCTTTTTCTTTTTTCAATGAATTCCTTCTCTCTTTGTTGTTTTTCAACTTTCTTCCTTTGTTCGGTGAGTCTCTCTGCTACCTTTTCTTCTTCTTCTTTCTGTTTATGTTCCTCCTGAATCCTTCTCTCCTCAACTTGTTATTTTATGATCATCTCCTACTCGAATAGTATAGCTTGATTTTATTTCTCTATCATATGATTCTCTTAATTTCCATATTTTTTCTCTCTCAATGCAACACGGGAGGATGTCCTAGCCTTAACTATTTTTATATGTTCTTGCATGGGTAAGGAGGTGACAATGGTTACACCATGGTGTTCCCTTCTCTTTTGTACCTCTTTCCAATCCTGGGAATCTTTGATGAAACAATCCTCTTCCTATTTTTCATGGTCATATGGCCAAGTTAAGGATACCTATGCAACATGTATTCATGGGGGCTTCAGCTTGTTGACCAATATCTTATCACGTTCATTCATAAAGGGGTTTTTAAAATTGTGAAAAATAGGGTCAATATATTGTGTGTATTGGAGGGGGATGCAGGGTACGAGTGAGCTATAGGTATTGGAGGTATAAAAAGTAGAATTTGGTAAAAATATGGGATATCTAGTAGAAGTATGGTTTTTTTTTATTGGAAATATGTATTGGGAGAGGAGTTAGCAAAATGATTTTGGGAGGTATTTTTCAATATCTAGTGAAATTAGGGGTATTATTTAGTATCCCATGAACAAAGGTGCTATGCCATAGGTTCACTATGTGGAGACCCCGTGCATGTCTTGATATTAAATCTTTAGGATCGTTTTTTTTTGTATCTACTTGTCCTGAATCTATATTCCAAGTGAACTTGGCCCTCTTTCTTAGCATTCTTGGCATCCTTTACAACATAGTACCCTAAATAGAAGTTATAGGGGATGAACAATTTCTTCTTTTCTTTTACAAGGGTAGTATTGAATAATTGCATAATCATTTGATATCAAATCTCCCCCACCACTAATCTATTAGGTACATATATCGACAATAGGTGTGGCAGGTTCATTACTCCATAGATTCTTATGTATGTGTGTTTTTCCTTGAAATACCAGTTCCTAATGCAATTCAAAAACTTCTTGGCCTATTTTGATAATCTGGGGCACTCTTGACCAAATATAAGGAAATATATTGTAGGAATGAGAGACTCACATATTTGTGTATACAATTTTTTGTATTTTTTCTCCCACAACATGTTGAAGTACACATGCACCAACAATTTAGAGATTTTCTAGCTTAATGATAGCCATGGATAAGTATTTTGTGCACATAGTACATTCAAGAGAAAATATACCATGTGGAATTCAAGTGGGTTACCTGGCTTCAGATATTGTGCTTAGGAGATCTTGAAGCCGAGTTTCTTAGATATAACTCCTCCCCAATTGAAGTTTCTCCCCCACATTTCCATGCAATATGCCAAGGGCAACCATGCCTCTAAGAATTGAGAATAATATTTCTCTCCATACGACGTGGAAAAAAGGATCATTACGTACATGTATGGCTCCCTGAGGTTTGAAATAACATATCTCCCTCTAGACCTCTTAGTAAATTTTATGTCTCCCTTACACCAATTGTTCAGTATCTTGTTTCTCTCATATTTTTTATAGAATTCATTCACAAAATATTTAGTAAGGAATTCATCAGGTTTTGGAAGTTTGTAGCACAAGCCATATCCTGTGGTAAGAACGAACCTATGCATTGTCATTGCTCATTAATAATTTTGTAATATTTATATCTGGTGTAGTTGATGATCCACTCCACCAACTCCACGCAAGGGAATACATATGTCCTATAAGTAACCAAATGCAACATGGATATCGTGATGGCTAGAAAAACATTATCATCTACCTCCTAAAGTAGAATATTACTATGTGGAGTAGACTCTAGACAATCTCGTTTATCTAGCTTCTAGAATAAATCGTTCCAATAGGGAATTGGTACCTAGGTATAATTTCTAGTGATGGCACAAGCTTCAATGTCGCATTACAACATGGAGTGAAAATAGTCAATGCCAACGTGGCACTCCAACATGGAGTGAAAAAATGAATGGCACAATCTCATTGGATCACTGAGTGATCTGATGCAGTGAGGAATAAATTAGTATGTGACGTGGCAAGAAACATCTAATCAATAGCTCGATGGTTGTGAAACCTCTTCCTCGGCCATTGGGAAATTCCTAATGTCGAAGGCTTTCTGTTTATCGATGATCAGGAAAAAATAGTGTGTGTGGAATAAGGAGTTGAATCCATACATGTGACATCGAAGATAAATATGCCACATGATCCAACGAATCAGATAGGTCTGTACTTACAATCGAATGGTTGAGAAAATTTGAGACAACCCCAATCGACCATCGAGTGAATAGGCGCATGTGTTAAATGAAAATATCACCCAGTCCACCCGAAGATCGACGACAATGAGATCAAGGTGTGACGTGGAAGGCCTGGAGTACAGATTCTGACATGGCAATGCCACTGGGCTTATGTCGTGGCCAAGAGAACAACTTCCTTTTCTGTCATAGGGTGTACGGATAATGACATGGCAGTCGTACAATTTCCATGTGGCCRTCCCTGTTTCATCCTCAATTCCATGARTGGGATYSCCTCCCGATGTTGGTGGATGACCAAAATTCAAGTCCTTTTTTATTGGAAAACATATATTACATGGGAACTTAGGTCCAYTCTACTAATGCATATTGGTTTGATGAGGATCAATGTCAGGTGAAGTGGTGAGAACTTTGATTAGCACGTGAAATATCATGGGGGATGCCCAACGCTGAGAACTTTGATTAGCACATGAAATATCATGGGGGATGCCCAACGCCGATGGGTCCATTGGGTCTCAAGTGATGAAGAGCATGCTTTGGTTTGTTACTTCTAAAGTTCCTCCTTTTGACTGATCCGACTAATTGGTCGGGCAAATTGATTCGAAGATCCATTTCTTTGATTCTTTAAAGCATTTAAGTTTGGCCTTTTAGGTGATTCATCTATTATATGATTTTTTTTGGGAGGGGTGCCTTACATAATTTATTTGTATGAAGATAGAGCAGTTTAGGTCCAAAAAATCACATGTTAAAGCAATCCAAAAAAAACTAGTGAAAGCAATAATGAACTTAGAGAAAAAAGTGGCACCCCTAAATTTATGAAATTTTGATGGTGTGTTGAGTGTTCAATAAATGGATAAATAAAAATAATTAAAAATATAAAGTTTTAGTCCTCAAATCCTCCTTCTTGTAGAATCAATAACTCTTGTCCTTGTCCATCTTGCAACCAATGATGTATTGTATTATTAAAAATGTTCAAAGTATTACATTTATTAGGAATTCTAACCCATTTCAATTGTTTGGGCACTTCGACATTTCACCAAATATAAAAAGTACATTATTAACACAGGTACTCAAAGCCGGGGTATTACATTCCCTTCCCCCTTATTTTGGCACTATCCTTAGTGCATATAAAAAACATAAATCGAAATTTTAAAATTATTCAAAAATTCACGGGTAATCTCTCCACATGGCATCTTCATGCTCCCAAGTAGCATATTCAGGACTGTAGTAGGTCCACTGATCCTTTACCAATCCTATGTCTCGATTATGGAGCACTTTGACCTTCCTGTCCAATATGTGCACTGGCTAGACCTGAAAGTTTAATCTAGATTATATTGAGAACGACATGAAAGAAAAGATATAACAAGGAAACACACAAAGATATTGAAAGAACATAGTGATATAGTTAAACTCGGATTCTATTAATGACTATCTGAAATACAAAAGACTGTGAAATTCAAAGCACATAAGCTAGCTAGAATGGTGGTAGCTTATCTCTGAATATAGAGATGTGACAGTTACACTCATTCACAAAAGGTTGATTACAAAGAGGCAAAAAAATTATTTTAACATAAAACATCAATGATAAAACCCTAAAAACCCAAAACCCGAACCCCAGAAGATGAAATTCCAAAAGGTTTGTGGGCCCCGATGTGGTTAGTTGATATGTCAACTTCCTGGGGGTGCAACTTTTGCACAAGATATCTGTTTGGGGCATTTAGTACCTCGTCAAAAAGGTCTAATCGAGGAGTATACATTTCGTTTGTCCTAGCATATACCTTTAACTACATACTATGCGTTGTTGGGCCAAAAAAATGTCATTTAGGCCTCAAAACGACCTTGAAAGTTTGGGACCCAAAAAACCTTAGAAAAACTGCCAAGATGTGGAACCACTATGAATTAGTGGAATATGTGGGTGGCCACTAGTATCCACCTGGATCAGTTCTCCCCCATTAGGAATAAATTGTCCCCATTGTGTCAAGTTCCTCCATCATATGGGGAAAATTCTGTTGAATATGACTTCTGGTGAGCCATTTTCCATGGTGAAGAAACTACCCAACATTGACAACCTGATAGAGTTGGATGTTTTGTTGGTGGGTTCCATTCATCTTACTATCCATGATCCAATAAAATATATTCTATTCATTGTAGTCAGGATTGAGTTTTATAGGGGTCAAGTGCCCGATCATGTCTAAAGTGTCTAAGAGAGGTGGAAAATATGGTTGAAGTAGTTCCACATAAAATATCGGGTGCAAGCCAAGGAAAGGGACAATACTTAATTCAAAAACATTCTCACCCACAACCTTGGTGTTGGTGTATGGTGTAAGGCCCATATTGGGGTGGGAAGAGCTTCTAATGGGGTCCTGTGATGCACTCTTTTTGCAAATGTAACAATACCTTATCTCCCACCTAAAACTTGTGGGGTACTCAATGTTAATCGTGGCACTGCTTGTACTTGTCATTGAATTACTGCAAAATTTCATGAACTTTTGTGATGGATTCACTAAAAAAATTTGGCTACTCTTTCAACCTCGATTTGAGCATGGGAGGACTCTTCCTATGCACTTGTAATGGGTATAGCTCACCAATGTGGGCCAATGGTTGGAACCCCACACACACTTGAAAAAGGGTTGTGGCCAATAGATTTGTGGAGGGATATGTTGTATCTATGTTGAATATAAGGAATGCTTTCATCCCATGTGCATGGATGTTTGTAATTGTACATCCTCAAGATATGGGCAACATCTTGTTGACTACCTATGTTTGTCCATCACTCTGTGGGTGGAAGACAGTTGACTTGGTCAGCTTGGTGTCCACCATAGACCATAGGCTGGACCAAAAAGTACTCAATAACCTATTATCTTGATATGAAATAATGATCCATGGGAGGCAAAAATGAACCCAAAAATGTTCAAAGAAGAGCTTAGCGGTGGCCTCCATTGTTATGCTCTTCTTCTAGGGTTCCAAAACTTCCATCATAGAGAATCGATCAATGACCATGAAGAAACAGTTATTCCCATGACTAGTTGAAGGCAGACCAAACATTTGATCCATGGAGATGGACTCCCAAGGCCTATCAAGAGTAGGAAGAGGGGTGTATAACCCCTGTTTCTTGATGGAGGTTTTGGAAATGGTACAAGAAGTGCATGATATGATGTACTTGTGGAGATCTTGTTGAATCTTCGACCAATAAAAATGATTTTGCAGTACTACCACTATTTTTTCCATGCCAAAGTGTCATGTCACCTGACTATAATGAGATTCCCCAATAATCTTTGATTTCTTGCTTGAAGGAAAACAAAGATGGCTTAAATGACACAATAGTCCATCTTGGAGATGAATGTATGGAAATGGCTTGCATGTTTTCATTATCTGATAGGGAGTAGCAAATTCAGAGTCACTATTTTATAATTATGGCCACTCTAATGTCTCATGCCCATATGAGTTAAGAACGGTGGTTAGTGCCATAATCGGGGGTCAACTGAGGCATTCTGTGACATGGTTGGTGCTTCCCTTCTTATACTTGACATTCAAGTGGAATTGTTGCAAGTATGTGGACCACTTATGATGACGATCATTCTATAACTTTCCATGTGTCTACATGAATTGCATAGGCCTGTGATTAGTGTGGATGATTGTTTCATTCCCTAGAATGCAATGTTTCCACTATCGAAATGCTTTCACAATGGAGTGAATCTCTTTGTCATATATTGGGTATCCGCGAACAACATTAGATAGTGTTTCACTATGATAGGCCACCAGATTCCCATGATGAATGAGGACTGGATAAATAGGATAATATGAAGCATCTGTCTCAATCTCAAATGGTTTTTGCGGGTCTGGCAGAATAAGGACTAGTGTCGATCAGAGGTGGAATTTTAAATCTTCAAATTCTTTCTGCTAATACATGGTCCAAAAAACTTGGAATCCAATCCACTCTTGGTCACTTGGATTAGGGCCTAAGTGATATGAGGGAGCCCCAACAAAAACCTGCAATAGCAGTTGGCGAGGCCCAAGAAATTGCAGAGCTTGGTCAGTGTCTTCGAGGCCAGACAATTATGGATGAATTGGATCTTGCCTAGATCAACATCCACACCCTACTCATCCATGATGTATCCCAAATATTGGATTATCTTCATACCGAAGAAACACTCTCCAAATTGGAATATAACTTGTGTTGTTGCACGATGCCCAAGAACTGTTGAATGTGCTTCAAAGGTTCCTCCCAAGTTTTGATAAAGATGAAGATGTCATCTAGATATACAACCACAAATGAATTTGTTAACGACCAAAATATATCATCCATCATCCGCATGATTGTATTCGGGGAATTATGTTATAGCAAGATTTGTCTCACCCTATGAAAACTTGCACATAGGCCTTTTTCCATTTCCCTATGCAGACTTGAAGTTCCTTTTTGTAGTTCCCAGAGATAAAAATTTTATTTTTCCACATATACATGCTCTAAAAACTATACAACATGTGTATACGTAGGTTTCGCCATTACAACCTGTGTACATTGGGTTTTTTGCTCAAAATTAAAAAATGGTGTCGGGTTTCCATGTCACGTCATGGGATCCATGATCCTTGACCTTCCATATACTGGAAACATTTTGAATCGACCCTTCAGTTCCATTTGAAGGCTATAAATGGGCCATATCCAAGGTGTGGAAAAGGGGAGAAGAATTCAACTTTGAAATCAATGTTACCCTGGAGAAATTATTCACTTCATATTGAGTCTTCATCCCTTTGTCCTTTTACATATGAACACATTGTTAATCCCCCAAGATCTTCCCTATTTGATGGAGAACCTCATTATATCTCTTATATGAGCTTGCCTTTGGTGGAGGATTGAAGTGGTGGAGGCCCAACTGGAAGGGACTTAGTTTCTCGGTTCTGAACATGATGACATAGAATTTTGTCATTCATACACTTTTGTTGATTACATTTTAATAGAAATACTATTTTCTTGTCCAATTAATGTCTTGCAAATATTTGAATTATTATTCCATGGGAATATTTCTTATGAATATTGATGGATTATGATATTGAATGTGATAACTTTATATATTATCACCATATGATTTCGTATATTGGTTGTTGAGGACAAGTTGCAAGTGTATTGCTTTGAGTCAAGTGCTCAACGGTGGACTTCATTGAACATATGGACGAGGTAGGCTCTTTATCTTGTCTTGTTAGCATATTTTTTTGTATAACATACTTGAGATTAGAGTTGATTTCTGCAGTCATTTCCGTCTATTGTGGTTTACCACATGCCATAGAGTGATTTTACTCGTAACATAATTGACGACCATACTGGGGAGGGAATCTTCTTTTCGAGGTTTGGAGTGTTTTTTCTCCTTTGATTGCTTGACAACCTCTGTTCATTTTGAATATGATTTTCTTGGCATTATCCTTAACCTAACAATGTTTCAATACATATACACATTTTTTTTCCTGACATACGCGTACATACGTGAGATGTCATTCTATAGGAATCGTATATACACAGTTTTCTTCTGAATAGTCACGTGCATCATTCTTGTTTGATTGATTGTTGAGTTTGATGTTTGTTGGGTGAGTTTTGATGGTTGTTGAGTCTTTTTAGGTCTTTGTTATGACTGTTGACTGCCTGCAGAGTGATAGGGAACCTTTCTTTGGTTGAATTTTCGGGTGGTATTTCTTTCTCATCATCCTTTTAATTGATTTTCCTTGCATCTTGGGTTGGGTGTTTGCTTCTTGATATTCTACTTGGTTTGTCTATGTTTACATGTAGTAGGTTCTTTATATCAAGTTGTTGTTCAGTCCTTGCATTTTCATTCTTTTATATTGAAAATAAAAAAATATACATTTTTCCTTGTTGGCATTTGATCTTTTGGGTTCTTATCATTAATATTAGTACATGTATAGAAATATTGCATCTTATTTGGAATTGCAAAATTAAATTGGAAATTGAATGTTTGAAAATCTTATCATTTATTGGGAATTGAAGTTAGGACTTTGCATTTTATTCATATTTATTTATTTTACTTGTTGAGTCATAACATCATCAATTTGACCTACATTTTTTAGTAAACAAGGCCACTAAAAGTAATACTGATAAATTTAAAATTGATTAGAAATGATTTTATTTTTTAGGGTGCACAAACTAGTTTAGTATTTAGAGCCTTGGAATAGGATTTTGTGAGTAAATTTCTCCAAGGCTATTAAATTCAACATGTGTCTGACTAAGGGAGTGGTGAAATCCATTGTAGAATTGGTGACATCAAGAGTCTCCTCTCACACCAGAGATAAGCATGAGGTCGCGTGA
This sequence comes from Picea engelmannii, assembly GCA_009831015.1. Lineage (NCBI taxonomy): Eukaryota > Viridiplantae > Streptophyta > Pinopsida > Pinales > Pinaceae > Picea > Picea engelmannii. Next base: position 278,447 of record ML792796.1, on the reverse strand, counting down.
AGTTGGTTGAGGGGATATCCCCCCAATACCTTCTTAGCGTCAAAGATATTTTTGGGGATCTATTTGTATATGGCGGTCTTGCTAGTACCTTTACCTCTGTGAGAGGTGGTGCTTTTGATATTTTGATCTTTTCTACCCTGCCCATACGATAGACCTGACTTATGACTATTTCCCTGTGCATCAGTTATATTGTGGTGGATTAGTTTCTTGACATAGGTACCACATAGGTTATTTGCAGGGGTTATTATGCAGGTACCTTGGGTCAGATAAGGGTTGAACAATACACAACCTGTATGGATTATTACCTCTCCGGGGGGATTTGATCGACTGGTTGTTAAGCCCACGAGCACCTTTATAACTGATTCTGATACCTTCAATCTTTTGTAGAGAGTCCCAAGCCCCTCTTGGGCAAGGCATACCTACTTTAGGGACGGAGGCCCCTTTCAACCACTTTATCCTGTTTGTATGCATATTGGAATTTTATTTATTTTGGCGTGATATTTGATTATTAGTTGGACTTAGGATTTTTTTTTATATCTCAAGTCTTGAGTCATCATGGAGCCAGACCAGATTCCCTATAGGTCTTGCCATTTGTTAAGATTACCACTGCATCTTGAGTCTTTGCCTTCTTAAAGGCATAAAGTTATCAAATGTGGTACACACACCTCCACTTACTATATTTGTGATCATACAAGGATGAGTATTGAATCAATTCAGAAAGATACTGAGAGTCCCTCGACTCCCATTCCTACTGTAGTTAATAGTGTTCCTTCGACACCTTCAACCATTGTGGTTGTAGTGCTGATAGTTCTCATCATCACTCCTATCCATCCCATGGTTTCTACTCAAACCATTGTGACGAACCCTTTTGGGTCTATTTTTTATAAATCTGGATGCAATAGTCAGTCCATCCCTACGACCTCTATCCCTTTTTCTTATGGTATGTCGAACTTCACATGGCAATTTTCATCCTCCATTCCAGCATCTAACCTAAATACTATTATTTGGATTGGGGGAATGGATCCTACACATATTCCTATCTCGTTTGGTAGTGCTCATATCCCTCAAATGACTCCTATGGTTGGAAGCCTACCTCCTTTTCACCGCGGGTCTAATCTCGGTCTTAATACCCCTGGATGGAGTGGTCAACCTGGCGAACAAACTGTTGTTTATGTTCCATAATTTACACCTACCTCCTCCACACCGATTCCGAGAAACATGTTTGGCATGACAAATCCACCTCTATCCTCCATATTCACACCCGAAGGAGGTCATTTTCATGCCTTGGGAAACCCCCAACCTAGAGCTACTCCGGTTGGGGGAAATATTTACAACCCTGATCATAACATTCCTACTGGAATGGTGCCCAACCAACCCCTTATGAATCAATTTGGAGGAGGGTTTTACAATCCCAGAAAGGGCCATGGTGCATACTAGAACCCTAGATGGGTTGTGATTCCCTAGCAACAATCTTTCTTGAGAGATTGGGGCCAGGTGATGCAACCCCATCTCCCTTTTCTGGCCATGCTCAATCTACCAGACTTGTCTATAATAATGAATGATCATGTGCGTTAGGACCTAGCATGCCCCCCCGACCCCCTTCCCCACCAAGATTACTTAGGATATTCTGAAATTCAGAGGGAAGAATGGTGAGGATCTTGGTGATCATGTCACTACTTTCCATCTTTTGTGCTCTTATAATTCCCTTAACGGTGATTATATTCATTTAAGATTGCTTCAATGCACCCTCATGGGGGTTGCAATGAAATGGTATATAGATCTACCTGGGGGGGATGCACAAATATTTTAATCAGATGTTTTTAGTCTTCCTCAACCACTTCCAATTTTTGGTTCATTATGATGCCGACATATAACTTCTGTCGACCTTCCTCCATGAAAAAGCCACCCATATCTTTGATCACATCCAAGAGTGGTGTAGACAGAAGAGGTTGATCAAGGCCTACATACCTCCAGAGTTCCTTTTAGAATGGTTCCTTAAGTCCTTACAACCTTATATTTCAAAGGATGTTTCCACATCTGGAGTTACTTATGAGGAAGAAGTGATTTTTAAAACCCATCAGTTAGATCTTATATATGCTCAGTCTCGTATGTTATACAAAATTCTTCTAGATGCGTCAAGGTCAAGTTACGACCCTAGAAAAAATCACAGACCTCATGCCGATGGTATTGTAGGTTCCACAAATATGAAATATGCATACTTGGTGACAAGCCAGATGAAAGAGTTGTCTCTAAACTAGTCTGTAGGAGGGCAAGCTTTGTCTGTGTCCTCCACTCCCACTCAATTGAAATATGTACATTATGTGCAGTCGTCGACCAACCCAAATGGTAACAAACAACCAGGAGGGAATAAAAATAAAGGACGGGGTAACAACTATAAGGGTGGGAGGAATAATAATAATAAACCCAAGGACAACGATAATAATGAGAATTCAAATAATAATGTTGGCAAGGGAAAGAAATAAAGGAGAAAGGTGAATTTTCCCTACAAGCTTTGTACATATGATCACCTTACCCACTTGTACCACAAACTTGCAGAAGCTGCGAGGATTTTATCTCTACTTCCCGTTGTGCTGAATAATCCCTTTCCACATAATCAACATATGACCTTGAGCTTATCGAATGCCAAAAATGTGGCAAGTGGAAGACAAAACCCACCAGCACAAGATGGTGACCATTTATGCATCAATATGGTTAAGCCTCAGGTCAATATAGCCACTCGTTCTCATGATTACAGTTCTTCACAGATTGTACCTAGTATAGAGTATCCCCCTCCACTGGAGATGCCTCTATAGATCGAAAAACCAGAGCCTCCACCCTGTATTTCGAAAGGAGTACTCAAGCGCTCTACCCATAACCCTAATGCTAAACCCACTGAGAATTACTCTATTGTTGAGGAACTGGGTCAAACCCCTTGTGTGATGTCGACTCTAGAGGTACTCCATACATGTCATGTTATCCCCTAGCCTAGGGATAACTAAGGATATTATGTCTCAAGGACAACAGGTCCTAGACATGGAGTACCGAGAGCCATATTGACTTGAGCCTAGCCCTAAAGGGCCCATCCTTCTTCTTCAACACCTCCATCCCATGAGAAACAACAGAATCCATCCCATCGTCCCAGTCCATCAATAGTAGTGGGTCTTGATCCATGAGGTAATGAATCTGGATATCCTGGTATGTGTCATGTTGATTCTCAAAACATTTGAATATGTGAATTTAATTCTCTTTTTCTTGATGACGTGTGCTTGGACTTTATGCCTTTTGACTTGTCCATACCTGGGAAGATGACATAACACCCTAACAATTTGGTTCCCTTAGGCGTTAGTTTCCACTAGGTGGGTTCATGAAAGGCCATTGTCCATTGCCACCATACTTATCACTTTCCATCATCTTCCCTCTCATCCATCCCCTGCATTGGTTCTAGGCATTGGGTTTTCCAAGCTAGCAAAGGGTTGTACCTTGCCTTGTAGGAAGAAGGGGATAAAGGAAAAGAGGATAAAAGTAGTTGGAAAAAGATAAAATCCAAAAGAACAAAAGCTTTAGATTCTTTGCCCAAGGATCCTTGAGAAATAAATCAAAGGATTCTCAGCAAGAAAAGGAGGAACCCATAAAATAAATAAACTCAAGACCTAGTTGGAGGATAGGGGGTCTCATCACGAGCCAACCTATTAGGTCCATGGGAATGTAGCAGTATGACACTACCATTCAACTGGTCATCACACCTAGGTAGTGTCTCTTGGTAGCATAGCCAAGATAAAGGGGGTCTCATCACGAGCCATCCTTCTCATCTTTGTGAAATTATTGTGGGTAACACTGTCATCACTAGTCACCAAGCCAGAGCAGTGTCCCCCAACTATTCTCTTGAAATAAAAAGAAATAAGATAAAAAGGTAAAAAGGCATTGAATGGGCTTGGAAACATTTGCATCCATGACAAGGTGCAACTCACCCTATTTAGAGGCACCCATAGGTAAGCCCTACATTTCCCTATCATCACTGCACCCATTTTCCCAAACATCCCCATACAATCTCATATAATTACATGACCTAGATTGGTATTCACCTGGAAAAATCCCACATCTAAGGAGAATTAGACCAATAGGACGTCTTAAAACCCTCTCCAAACATGGCTTGTAGAATATCATAACGTCTTTGAGCACTTGTTCGGGAAAGGGGGGTTTCATGCACATGTTTGGATAACTTGATTATTAGATGTGACTGACATTGTTATGATCCCTATGAATTATGAGCCCATGGAGGGTGTACTTTTTGTTGTTGCGGGACCATGATCGACAGACACTTACACATGGGGATATGATTAGCTTGGACCTCCATAGGGATAAAATCCCACCAGATGGATACTGAAACCCCAACCAGGGGTAGACATATACCAGAGGCTTGCACTAGAGAGTGAGGAGGATGTTCCACTAGAGACAATCTGGTAGGCTTGGACCCAGGGGGGTGTTTCCCTCCCACCATGATGTTGGCCCTTGAATGCCTTTGAATTCATCATTCAGAACCTTGACGTCACCTAGTTGATGCACCCGACTTGAGGACGACATTGGTTGGCATGTGTGGAAATTCTAGAGGGGTTTTAAGCCCCAACGTTCCACTTGAAGGGCTATGTTCCAACAAGGAGGATAATTTCACCCTAGGAGGGGCACGACGTCACCCTAAAAATCTTAAATTAGGGTTTTATTTGACAAATTAATGTAAAATTGGATTTTCTCATGTAATTGGCCATGTCGGCCTTTTTGACCTAATTTTGTAATTAAAGGTCATTTTGATTTTATAAATAATAGATTTTCCCCTTGTATTTTATCATCATTCTTTCACTCACACAAGTGAGGTCTGAAATTCGACTCCTTTAAGGCTCTTTGGCTGAAATTAAGCGGTGCACAACTCTGGGAGGAGGCTAATTTTGGTATCTTTGGCATTTTCTTGATGGAAAGTCTTCAACTAGGCTATTGGCTAGATTATTCTTGGTGAATTTAAGTGAATTTTTGCAATTCTTATTTACTTTGAATGGTTATAGTACATTTCCTTTTCATTTTACTAATATTGTGAAATTGCTAGCTTAAAACCCTAGGATATCAAGCACATGTTATTGTCCTTGTTTTGATAGCTTTTCACCTACTAGATTTTGCTAGAAATCCTATCCTTTGAAGCATTGTTCTAGAGCCCTACCATTGTAGCACTCTATCATCATTTGCTTCATCAAGCCATTATTTACTTCAAGCTTGAGCTAAAGAAGAAGGAAAAGTGATAGGGCCTAGGGTTACCTACTTCCTAGTAGCCATTTTCTTTCTAGGGCTTGTTGACTGAGGCCTTGGGTTACCAACACCTCAACCATAATCCCTCTTTGTCCTTAGCTCACACATTATCATTTTTTTCCTTCAAGATTGCTTCTGCAAAAAGTGACTCCATTAGCCCTAAAGACAATGATCTAGACCTTACATTTGATTGATTGATAAGAACAACCCTTAAATATTTTACCTCAAGCTACCTACTAACCTTTCCTAACCCTATATTAGACTAATCCATTAACATTCTTTTTTCTTTTACAAAATTAAGATACAACCAATTATTACAATAGTAAAATCTCTTAAAAGAAATTACAAAAGTTGATTTTTACATTGCTTAATTAGCTTTTGACAAGTGCTGGTATATTGTTATTGTTAGATCATCATTTTTGGTCATTTTGAAGCTTATTTAAGGAATTTATTGTGAAGCCATAATTATATATATATATTTATGTTATATAATTTATGTTTGCTTCATCTTGTATCAACTTATTGATTTCATTAACAAGTCCAATATTTTATGAAGCACTAACATCAAATTGTACTTGCAAAAAATAGTGTTTTCTTATTGCTTTGTTCTAGGCATGTACACTAAAGAATATCATTGCTTCATTTGTTAAAACTTTGGGACTTTCTAATCGGTGTGACTTGTGAGAGGGGATATATTTTCTTGATACTTTAACCTTTGCCTTCTCAAACCCCTGGGTCATCGGGGACGTCTCCCCTGGGCTATCATCCCTAAATAGAAAGAGGTGTCTTATTAAGGTGACAGTGATAGTACAACCTCCTGTTATGCCAATTTTCTCCTTTATCCTTTCCCTTTGGGCACGTACAAATTTTGTGAGAACATTTTGGCACCGCTGCTAGGGAACATTGAGTCATTTATCCTCAAAGACGACACTTTTTGGTAACCCTTTCCTCAAAAGCATTTACTTCACAAAGCTTATGTGGCAACTCCACTGAGGGTGATCCCCTCATCCATTTGATAGTTTCAAGAAAACTATTTGGTGACTCAACAAACCTTAGGGAGGTACACCAACCCTCCTTAGTCCTTTAGAAGAAAACCTCCCTGAAAATCTCATGTAGTAAAATAATTATTTGGAGGAAATCTTCCTTTGAACACAATGTCTAGCGCAATAACTCAGACTGTTAATCCAAACCAAGCCAATAACCAAAAGCAATGGTCATCCAAGATCTTCAAACCAATAGACATGACAGGTATACCAGGATACCCTAGGAAAATTCCCCCTAAGTATGAAAAGTAGTTTCCTAAATTCACTGGAAATGATGTAGTCAGTGCCAAGGATCATATGAGTAATTTTTGAGCCTTCTTCCAGCTTCATCCCATCAATTATGATGTTGAAGATCTAGCTATGAAACTATTCTCTGCTACCCTGCATGATTGTGCTAGACACAGGTACAATGGGCTCCCTGATGCTAGTATTAAAACCATGGATAGGTTGAAGGAAGTATTCTTCAAACGATGGAGTGTCAAGGAAGACCCAAATATGTTTTTTATAAAGTTTAATAACCTCATGAAACAAGAGAATGAAACCGTTAGAGAATTCCATGAAAAATTTGAAAATTTGATGCAAAATATCCCAATAAGCCATCATCCGTCTGATAGATTCCTTCTTTTACTTTATACCAAAGCCTTTACAGGATAGTTGGGATATCTCCTCAAAGATAAATCCCCTTAGATAGTCCAAAAATACCAAGAGGTAGCTACAAGGATTGAAGACAAAATTTCATCATCTAGAGTCGAGCCTTTCTCAGCCCAAAGAGTCAGAATGGATATTAAACCTAAGATAGTCCACAATGATGAACCTATCTAAGACATTATATCTATCTTGGAAAATTTACAATTGACTATAGATGGCATGGTAAAAACCCAAGAACTAATGATGAACAAGATTTCCAACCTAGAAAGAACTCAACAACAAGCTCCTAGGGTTCCTTACAAATGGAAATTCCAAAAAGGGAACCAAGTTTTTAGAACAAAGAATGATCAAAAGGTTCCTAATAATTTATCCCCTGCAAATATAGTATATGAAAACCCTTGGTTCTTACAGTGCAGTGAGTCACATTGGGAGTATGAGTGTCATTTCAACAATGGTAATCATGACCAAGTGAACATAGTTAACCATACCATTGAAAATACTGAATATTGCCTTAATGTTACACATGAAGAACATCAATAAGGAATAAAAGAAGAAGCCAGGAAGGATAGGATGAAGGTGATAAATAACCTTGACGAAGAATCAAGAGAAAAGTTGAAAAAGAAAGAATTCTAAGTATATACTAGGAAAAAAAGAATGAACCAACCTCTCTCTATTGGTCCTATGATTTCACAAACAAGACCTCCACCCATGAACATACTTCTTCCTAATAATCCTCCCAAGAATGAAAAAGAAGATTTGCACTTTTACTTTCAGGGTGCATTAGCAAAAATTCACATGACCATTCCCTTAAGAGAAGTCATAAAGGTCTCATCTATAAAGGAAAGGTTCAATTTTTTTTTTTAAAGCTCAGATGGACCTATGGACCCTCCTATTATGTTTCAAGAAGATCACTTTAGGGTTCAATATGATGGAAATCCACATTTCTTCATGAACTTATTGATAAATAAAAAATTCCTTAACAACTGTATGCTTGATTCAGGAGCAGGTGCTAACATGATGTCTTTGAAGGTCATGGAAAAATTGAGCCTAAAGGTCACACAACCTTACAAGAATGTATGTGGATTTGATTCTAGATCCATACCCACTCATGGGGTAGTTGAGAATGTTAAATTATGCCTTGGAAGATACCCCGAGAGAGTGATCCACATGGATATCGTGGTAGTGGATGTCAAGATGTGTGTGGAATGTTATTATCTAGGAAGTTTGTTGCAGTGTTGGGAGGCACCCTAGAGATGGATCTCACATATATCAATGTGCCTATGAATGATGGAAAAATAAGTCGCCTCCTGAATGTGCCAATGACCAAATTCCATGTGAAATAAATTGGTGATGACATTGGAACTAACAAAACACATGAACCAATCAAAGAGATTCCTCCTGTATTTTCCCCTGATGACATGCCTTTCTTTATAGAGGAAGACTTTGATCAGATACAATGGTCGAAGAAGGAGGAGTATCAACAACTCCTGAACAAATATAAAGACAAATAAGTTGGGGTTGTCAAGTTATTAAAGAAAGGAGAAGATGACATATTGATCCGACCGTCCCAGCAGGAAGTTTTCACAACATAATCCCACCCTCCCCCCTCAAGACAATACACTAGGGTTGTACAAGAGACAACCAAATTCAATACCAAGGATTACAAAGAGGGATATACAGTTTGGATGTGGGATACGAAGAAGGGAGAGCCTACTAATGTCAAAGGGAGTGCCCAATTTTGGCTTGGACCCTTCAAAGTTGGAAGAAATTCAGTTAATGATGCCTACTATTTATCCATATTGCAAGGAAGAAGGCACCCATTACCAGTTGGTAGACACCTCCTCAAACCCCATCAAGGGGTATAGAATTGAATTCACAGGTAAGTGTAGGTAAGTAGGTAGGAATTTGCATTCATTGTATATACAATCTGCATTTCATATTAGAGTAGTTATGTTTCCATTTGTATATATGCTTGATTACTTTCATTTTATTGTACCATATATGAGCTGAGGGTGATCTCACCACCCAAAATGATTACTAATAGATTTTATTGAGATCTAGCAGGTCATGTGTCATACCAAATATGTTGAGGTTCGCATGCACTCTACGGTGATCACAACTCCCCGATTTGGAGCCAGATGTTATCCCCTAGCCTAGGGATAACTAATGAGATTATGTCTTGAGGCCCATAGGTACTAGACATGGAATACCGAGAGCCATATTGATTTGAGCCTAGCCCTGGAGGGACCATCCTTCTTCTTCAACGCCTCCATCATGTCAGCAGAAACAAAATCCATCCCATCATCCTGGTCCTTCAACAACATTGGGTCTTGCTCCATCAGGTAATGAGTTTGGATATCATGGTATGTGTCACTCTGATTCTCAAAATATTTGAATATGTGCATTTGTTGGGACTCAGAAATGTCCTATTTCCATCCACCTTTCCCTTCATCATTCTTCACATTTCATCGCCCCATTAACCTTTCATGATACCATTTTCATAATTAAATATGGGTTTAACCTTATTATTTTCCAAATCATTTATTTTGTATTAAAAGGGAATTTGTGATTAAATATTAGAAAATTGACATGTTTTCATATATATCTCAAAAATGTGTGAGCTTTATCATGTGTAGGAATATGTGAAGGATTAATTCAAAAATACTTCTCGAATACTTCCTCCATCATTTCAAGATTTGAGAAGATAATTGAAGCCTATTCCAAGGAGAAGATCATGGAGATTTGGTTGTTATATCTTATCCAAGATATATGAGAGATATGTGTGAGGATTTGAAGGTATAATATTTTGTAATAATGGGAAATTGGTTGAGAGAAAAGTGGATTTGTAATTATGAGATGTGTATCTCCTTTTCAAAGCTCTCATGTATAAAAGAGAGTGCCCTCTCTTCATGAAAGGGAAGAATTATTATTATGTAGATTAAGAGGAGAAGAAGTATTATTATGTAGATTAAGAAGAGAATTGTTATGATGTAGATTGAAGATAATTGTTATGATGTAGATTTGATTAACAAAGAGACTCTTTTTGTGAACCTACTTGTTGAAGATTAATGCAAGTTTGGATTCAGTGATTTTGTCTCTCATAGAAGTTAGCATCTGGTGATCTAAAAGCTTCCATGTTGGCATCAACAAGGGCCACCGATCCAACTTGGTAAGCTTATTGTAAATTGTTAGTGTAGATTTTCATTTCATGTATTTGTTATTTTGATTTCACTATTCGAATTTGTTGCAAAGTGTGGTAATGCATGAACAGTTGGATCTCCATATTTCACCATACATGAGATTTAATGGATCATCCCACTTGCTAGTTTAGTTTCTCCAAGAGACAGAATCAAAGTTCATCATTTATTTTCATGAGCCATCAATGAACATGTCCATCACCTGAGCAAGGGCTTTTGCTTGTTTATGAGTTTTTCTTTCCATCTTTCAAATTGTGTAAAGATTGTTATTTTTAAAAGTGTGTTGGTTTCTAAATGGTTTTCTTATCTAATATATACTAAATAGAACATGAACCTATCTGTTATCAACACATATAGTGCATCAAATCTACTGATTATGAATCTCGGTTGATAATTTATGTTTGGTAATATATTATGCATATAATTGAACCAACATCATTTAATTCTCTTTTACTTCGTGACGTGTTCTTGTACTTTATGCCTTTTGACTTGTCCATACCTGGGAGGATGACATAACACCCTAGAAAGTTGGTTCCCTTAGGAGTGAGTTGCCACTGGGTGGGTTCATGAAAGGCCATCATCCATTCCAACCATACTTATCACTTTTCATCATCTTCCCTCTCATCCATCTCCTGTGTTGGTTCGGGCATTGGGTTTTCCAAGCTAGCAAAGAGTTGTACCTTGCCTTGTGGGAATAAGGGGCTAAAAGCATAGAGGTTAAAAGTAGCTAGAAAAATATAAAATCCAAAAGACCAAAACCTTTAGATGCTTCTCTGAGGGATCCCTCGGGAAATAAATAAAAGGCTTCTTAGTAAGAAAAGGAGGGACCCATAAAATAAATAAACTCAAGAACTAGTTGGAGGATAGGGGGTCTCATCACGAGCCAACCTATTAGGTCCATGGGAATGTAGCAGTATGACACTACCATTCAGTTGGTCACTACGCTAGGGTAGTGGCTCTTGGTAGCATATCCAAGAGAAAGGGGGTCTCATCATGAGCCATTCTTCTAATCTCAGTGAAATGCTTGTGGGTAACACTATCATCGTTGGTCACCAAGCTAGGGCAGTGTCCCCTAGCTATTCTCTTGAAAGAAAAATCAATAAGATAAAAAGGTAAAAAGGCATTGAATGGAATTTGAAACATTTGCATCCATGACAAGGTGCAGCTCACCCTCTTCAGAGGCACCCACAGGCAAGCCCTACATTTCCCTATCATCACTGCACCCATTTTCCCAAACATCCCCACACCATCTCATACACTTACATGACCTAGATTGGTCTTCACTTGGAAACATCCCACATCTAAGGAGAATTATCCTAATAGGAGGTCCTGAAATCCTCTCCAATCATGGCTTGTAGAATATCATAACGTCTTTGAGCACTTGTTTGGGAAAGGGGGGTTTCATGCACATGTTTGGATAACTTGATTATTATATGTGATTGACATTGCTATGATCCCTGTGACTTATGAGTCCATGGCGGGCATACTTCTTGTTTCTTTAGGACCTTCCCGACAGACAGGTACACATGGGGAGATGATTATCTTGGACCTCCATAGGTATAAAATCCCACCAGATGGATGTTGAAATCCCCAGTCAGGGGAAGACATATGCCAAAGGATTGTACCAGAGAGTGAGACGGACATTCCACCAGAGACATCCTGGCAGGCCTAGACCTAGGGGGGTCTTTCCCTCCCACCATTATGTTTTCCCTTGAATTCCTTTGATGTCATCATTCATAGCCTTGACATCACCCATTTGAGGCACCTAGCTTGAGTACGACATTGGTTGGCACATGTGGTAGTTCCATAGGGTTTTTGAGCCCCAACGTTCCACTTGGAGGGATAACGTTCCGGCAAGGAGGCTAACATCACCCTAGGAGGGGCATGAGGTCACCCTAAAAATCTTAAATTAGGTTTTTATTTGAAAAAATTATGTAAAATTGGATTTTCTCATGTAAACTGGCAATGTCGACCTTTTTGACCTAATTTTGGAATTAAAGGTCATTTTGATTGTATAAATAAGGGATTTTCCCATTGTATTTTATCATCATTCTTTCATTCACACAAGTGAGGTATGAAATTTGTCTCTTTTAAGGATCTTTGGCAGAAATTAAGTGGTGCGCAACTCTTGGAGGAGGCTAATTTTGATATTTTTGTCATTTTCTTGGTGGAAAGTATTCAACTAGGCTATTGGCTAGATTATTCTTGGTGAATGTAAGTGAATTTATGCAATTCTTCTTTTCTTTGAATGGTTATAGTACGTTTACTTTGCATTTTACTAAGATTATGAAATTGCTAGCTTAAAACCCTAGGAGATCAAGCACATGTTATTGTCCTTGTCTTAATAGCTTTTCACCTACTAGATTTTGCTCGAAAGCCTATCCTTTGAAGAATTGTGCTAGATCCCTACCATTGTAGCACTATAGAATTATTTTTTTCATCAAGCCATTATTTACTCGAGTAAATGAAGACGTTGGTATCCAGTTCCACATGTCTTTGTCACGTAGGGGTGTCACAGGACCTCGTTTCGTTCTGAGTCATATTAAGGTTACCTGTGTCCTAGTCACACCTCCTAGTCAGCTTTTCCACGTCAGCTCTGCATGAAAATATCGATCGACGTCGGAGATTTTGCAAGAAAATATCAACGAAAAGTGTTCAAAGCAGAATCCCAACCCTCGACTCACTAGTTGGACTAGGGAAACAATGGGATGTTTTCGACACAAGATATGATCAGATTTTGACATTTTATAGACCATTTAATGCTTCATCCCACATTTTTTGTTACCTCATGCATCGACTGAAAAATAAAAATTTGAAATTGTCGATAGGCCACGTTACAACATGTGACTGCGCCATCAACCCATGATCAAATTTAATTTTAAATGTCTTTGAAGATTTGTCAGAATATTTAATAAAACTACACTCATAACCAGAATTGAATGGTTGATGTGACAAGGTAACTTCATCCTACTTAAATATCTAGAATGACTTTGAACAATTTCATTCTGTGCACAAGTTTGAATTCCAGAGCATATGAAGAATCAAAACAAGCCTCTCGAGACTATGTTGATTCTCAGATTATCAAGACTAGATTAAACAAGTAGCAGAGGGAAAAATCCTCCTAGAAAGCCAACCGCCAAACACTTTTCGAGAGCACCCAAGCTAAAAGAAGCATAAACAAGTGAAGGTTCTTCTCCTGGTATTGCGAGGCAGTTGAAGTACACTCCTAGGGCAGAGCCTGTCATAAAAACCACAACAAAGAAATCCTTTGCCCAACCTCTAGTCTTTGGTGATACAAAAGAAAGAACCAGATCCAAAGTAATGCTCCCACAGTGGGGGGACCTTTTCAATAGAATCAGTCGAGAGGAGTACCCAGAGTGTATCCCAAGCAACGACCCGGATGTAAGGGCACTCGATGACTAGGCGTTCCCAAATATCTGACGGTCATATTTTCACATGGTAGCCAGCAGAACCCTGATTTTCCCATGCATAGAAATTTTGAAGTGGCTAATCGACCATGCATATGTGAAAAAGTGCTTGATCAACAATGAAAATGGCGGTTGTGTCAAAGTTTTCCTCCCGGAAAAATTCCAAAAGTACTACAAAATCAAAGACACGGAGGAGTGTATAAATAGATAATTCATGGTAAAGTTCTATGAATTCCATGACACAAGTTGGTTGATGGCATTATGGTGGAATGAGGACAAGAATTTTACCAACCAGATCAATGGATGGTATGGGACAATTAACTTGAGGGAGCCATACATCTATTTGATGGCTCTCATCTGCCGACTGTATGGAGAGAAGGATTGCTCCAAGTTTTTGGAAGCATGGATTCCCTTGGCATACACATTGGTGATCTTCGACAACAACTTCAACTAGGGAGCGATAATTTCAAAGCAATTGAGCATCTGTGTACATCATGCTTAGACACCAAAAGAAGGGGAAGCACCCGCTTTCCACATGTCCTCATACTTGATCGATGTTATCTATGCAAGAAATGTCTTCGCTAGCATGAATTTAAGCTGGCATGTTGCAGAGCTCCCTTCCCACATCTATTTTAGCATATTATGGGAGAACAAGTATAAAAAATCCTACACACTCATTTGTGATGAATTCATCTCTTGTATTCATTTTATTGTATTTAAAAATGAATGTCTGAGACTATCCGGAACAACCTAGAAATTGGTAGAGAAGGTGTGCCACTAGTATTTGGATGAACTCTCAACCTATATCAGGGTGTTTAGGGCTGCTGGAGCACTGCATCTACTCCATTCTCATGTCCCAGATTGAATCATTGTGGGAGAAATCTTCTATCATATTAACCTGCAGGGCTATAACGCCACGCTAGTCAAGGATAAGAAGCAGGCTTTCATACCCTGCATTTTCCATGTGGGATTTTATTTGGTAAAGGAAAATGCTCAAGCCAAACAAGAAGGGCTGAGCCAACTTGAATTCAGGTTCATGACAGGTCGATTCCGCAAGCATGATCCTAAAGGCATGGTGCTTCAACATGCTTCACATGTATCATCATGTTGGCCATACGCGCATGATAAATTTGAGGATGGAATTTTCACAGAGTACACTTATGACTGGGAAGAGGTAGTATAGAGGATGGCCAACCCAAATATGACCAGGTTCAAGGCCATGAGCATGGATGAACAAGTGGAGACAATAGAGAAGTCGGCTCAAGAGGCCCTCAGAGCTAGGGAAGAAATCAGAGTGGTAGAGACTACAGAGGCACAAAGAAGAAGATTGCTCTTGCTAGAAGGGGTGCAGAGAATCATTGATCAGTTGAAGAATGACCCTGATCCTATATAGATGTTGAGGATTCCCGTTGATGAACCAATCAAAAGAAGAGGAGATCCAAGTGGCCTAGAGACAATACAAATTGAAGAAATCATTGGGCCAAAAATCCTTGAAGTTCCACCACCACAGATCAAATCACCAGGGGGAATTTCAACCCAGCTTGATATAGAAAGGACACCAGGTAGGAAAAGTGTAGCAAACCCATTGTTTGAATTAATAATCATCTACGATGATGAGGAGATTTCAGAGGTGTCCCTGGTGACTCCAGTGCAAATTACAGAGGAAAAAGAACCTGAGAGAGCATCTACCCCAGGTCCCGATGCTCCAATTCAAATCCATCCACAAAGCGACCATGAGGTTGAAAATGTATTAGATGTTGAACTACTCGACTTGTCGAGAACCCCAATGGAAAGCTCATGGGATGATTTAGGATCAGGAGGTTAGAAAGAGGAAGTTCCACAAAAATAAGTTGTCACTTCAACAACCGATTACCAAATAAGTATCGAACCTACCCCTGGTGCTTCCGTTTTGGCCAATACCTCACCAGTTGGTGAGAAACAAACGGAGGTCGAGCCATTGGGACATATGGAAGAAGTTCAGGAACCCATCCTAGAACAAGTGCACATAATCGAGAGCCTAGGAAATACTCCAACCCGGGGAGAACAACAAATCCCTAAATTTTTTTATGAGTTCATCGATATACAAGAAATCGCCTATGACCGAAAGAGAAAATACATCATGAAGAGAACCACTAAGAAGAGGAGGCTTACGTTATATAGTTCGATTCTCATCACCATAGAGGAGAATATTGTTAGCACAAAACACACCAAGACATCTGATCTTATCGGCTCAAGGATGGCTATTACAGAAGCCACATTGGATATAGAAAGAAGGGATGCAAAGGAGATGGTCGTTGCACTTAAGGAGTTGGAGCATCTGTGCCATTTGGACAAATACTATCAGGACTCCAAAAAGGCCACAATTGTTTTGAGAAGTGAGTTTCAATATGTCTATGCCAAATTCACGAATGAATGACAAATTTTCACTACAGGTATATCTGACTTCCAAGAAGACACCCTTATGGTGCTAGAGACCTGCAAGGACATGGAGAGGTTGTATGAAAAATATCATCAAGCCATGGAAAGGATAGCTTACATCAACTTAGTTCAAAAATGATGAGATGCCAAAGAGCACGAAATTCGGGTGTTGAGGGACAACATCATAGATTGGATCAGGAAAGTAGCCGAATATTGGGTAAAAATGGCCCAGGAACCTCAGTGGGAGATACATGAGAAGTGGGTCGATTGTGAAAAGAGACAGGAAAAGATTAATCGGAGATGAAAGACATCAGGATCCCGGAATTTGTCTCACCCGAAGACTTTGTTGACCTGCATGACATAGTTAAGAAACATGTAGATAAAGACTCGACATGGACAATAGAGATAGCGAGGTCAAGTACAACAGTTCACTGAGCATTTGATTAAGGCTCGAGTAGTCTTCTAGCGGTTGAGTGTTAAAATAATCAAGTACAGAGCACAAGCAATAGAAGTGAAATAAATTCTTGTATCCCCTATGGACCAGCATAGGTTCTTGTATGCCAACACATGCGAGGAAATATTCATCAAGTGGTCGGAGTACGAGAAGAGTCATCCACTTCAGTAAAACCATTTGATGATTCTTAGAGAACAGAGAGATGAAAGCACCATGTGGCGATATTTTGTTTTACTTGTCTTGAACTTCTAATAGCTATTTTTAGTTAATGATTCATTATAAATAAGAGGATTGAACTTGTAGAAAAGGTCGAGGTTTTTGGAGAAGACCCTCATTTTTGGAATTGTAAAGAACTATTTCCGAACTACCTTAATTGAGAAGTCATGTTTAGGACCGTAGACAAAATTCTGTTTTTCATAAAAGGCGTCGGGTGATTGGATTTGAGTAGGAATTACTTCCGACTTTATTTAATGAATGGATGTTGTAATGAGTAAGAGTTTCTGAATCTATTGATAAGTTAGTTGTTTCAATATTTTTTGTAGTTCTTGTCTCTAATTATGAATGCAAATCGTTGTGTTAATGTGTGACTAATGCTAGAGCTAAGGAAACTATTTTTCTTGCCATCATTTTATTGCATGTGTGTTTTATTTCGATAATTGTATCTTAGTCAATAATTGAAATACCAACAAGTCAATGTATTAGTACTAGGTTTGTCATAGGTGTGAATATATTTGTCTGCATGCTTGAGCACAAGGGTTATCCCAAGCTCATCCTTCTTTAGTAGTTAAGAACCCCCCTTTTACCATCTAGTTTATACCATCACACATATTTTAATCAGACCCATCTAGTAAAAGAAAAGACAAAAAAGAGAATGTTTAAACTAAGGATGAACTTTCATAAGAAGATATCATGTCAATCACTACGTAAATCCCATCGATAATTTGGCCAGATCGAAAGATCTGGAGAACCATTCCACTATCAAACACTACAGATTCTAATTGGGCCTTTGTGGCAGGTTTGGTCTTGTTGTTGATTTAAAGGGATTTAGGATCCCTCAACAGAATTGGCGCTAGAAGGAGGGCCCTGTGAATGAATGGCTAAGAATATTTCTGATATAATATTCGGCATAGCCTACAGATTCAAAACAACCCACATGCATGGCTATTCATTCTCAAGACATCCCACACACATTGAGTACTCCTGAAACGAGTAAATCACCTCGGCAAGAGGAATACAATCTATTCCCTGAAATACCTTACGCTCTTACTCACGAGGAGTTGAACCAGTTTAGAACAATCACAAGAGCTTACGCCTGATAAATCATATCATTACCCTTAGACCCATTACTTCCTCATAGAAAACAAGTAAGCAGACTAGTGGTCAACACCCCCAACCAGTTTTTTTTTCACATAGTAGAATACCTAATATATTTCTCCCTCAAAGAGATCGAACATCCCCTTAATTTGATCCTTGAAACACCAGCTGGTAACTACTCAGATCCATACGATTTTGAATTTGACGAGGACGGGTTTAACTCGGATTGATTAGATTCAGAGTCAGACGACATGGAGGATAGCAATGATCATAACGAAGAAATGGGAAAAACACCTCAAAATAATCAACTTTGGTTGGCCAGAGATGCTCTAGAAATCCTAGGATGGGTACATAACCTCCCTCTACATCCAGAAAAGTTACTCCCCAAATTTGACCCTGAAAACTCAGGATTTCCTGAAGACCATATTAAGAAGTTCATACTAGCTATTAGAGTGATGAATGTCCAACATGAAGAAGTAGTATGCAATATTTTTCCCTATACCTTTGAGAATTCAACCTCCATGTGGTATTTTAACTTGCCTGTAGGGTCCATAATTAGTTGGACGAAGTTTCAAAAATATTTTTTAGACAACTTTGCAGAAGAAACCACTACAAGAGATTTAATGGCTGAACTGTTTGCCGACACCATGAGTTCAAAATAAAAGGTTAAAGACTTCAACTAACGATTTACCACTATCTTGAACAAATTTCAACCCAAAGCTAAACCCACTCAAGAGTTGCAAATTGAGGTATATGCTAATGCTCTCCCTGCTTCTATTTCCATGTTTGTAAAAAGGGTTGCCAAGCATACCCTAGATGAAAATTTCGAGGAAGCCAAAATAATTGAATTCCAAATGAAGGGATGTAAAGAGGGTGAGGTCTCACTAGTTAAGAAGGAAGCTCAACCTCCACCCAGGAGAGGACTCTTGTTGACTAGACCCCCAGGAATAGAATACTTACAATGGATGATAAAGAAATTTCCAAATGAAATCATAGACATGAAAATAAGTGCAGGGGAAGGAAACCAAGGCCAAAGGCCTTATAAACCATTTTTAAAAGAAACCCATCGTTCAAAGAAATTGAACCTCCCCCAACCAACTTAAACATCGAACTGAGCAATGTAACATTCGACTCTTTCTGTACCTATCATCAAGAGAAACATTCTGAAAGAGACTTTCCGCAATGGGTGCATTCCATGAATTTAATGGCCAATCAGTTCCTAGACGAAATTTCCCTTACCGAAAAATCAAGCGGCTCAACGGTGAATATTTCCGATCAAGAAAAATTTGACCTACCAGAAGAAACAACCATGATGTTGTGGGATCTTAACTTTCCAATGCCTTCCGATGATATATTTGAGGTTCAAGAACCACTCACTGAGATTTTGGCTATGCAAACGCAAATTAGGGGTCAACCGGTCTCAAATGATCTTACCATTTCCCAAACCTCGAGAGTAAAACAAGCACTCGATCACCCGAAATCACCTTCCCCCCCAATTAAATCACATAAACATCCACACATGAGAATCACCTAAGCTAGACTACAACATAGTATAAGATTTAAAAATATTGAACAAAAATGTATCAGTCATGGACATGTGTAGAATTCCCTAGCAAAAGAACTTTATGTTACAAGCCTTGAAGTCAGTAGAAACCCCTATAACAATCACTGACCAAGGGGAAAATCCATCTCCCATAGATCTGAACAATAAACCAAATGTGAACGCTTTCTCTGTAGATAAAAAAGGAAATCCTTTCATCCCACCTTTCCTTTTAATGTTTGAAGTCTTCAACAGAAACCTCCATAATTGTTTAGTTGACTCAGGGGAATCCTCTAATGCCATGGCATTATCTATCTGCAAGAAATTAAACGTAGTCTCGCTCAAAAGTGATAAACATGTTATACAACTAGACAAAACTCAGGTAAACATTATTGGAGAACTCAATGATTTCATGATCAGGATGGCTACACACCCAAAACAATTTCAAGTAATTAACATCATTGTATTGGACATACCAGAAGCTTATGGACTACTACTTAGTTGAGATTGGTCTGAAAATTTGAATGGATACTTTAGCACGAACTGGGCTCACCTTTGGTTTCCATTAAAGGGACAAACAAACATGATTAGGATCGATGGGGAAAGGTATCTCAAACATACTATCATCAATTTAGAATCCTTCAACGAACCCTCATCGACATATTTCCTTGTGCTAGGCATCTGCTCCTGCGATTTCTCCCCTCTCTCATATGATATGCCTCTTACTCAAAACTCTGAAATGACTTTTCAACTAAATATACTAGTGGCGGCAGAAGAAACCCTCTTCTGTCAAGAACCTCTCTGGGAAACCACATACAAAGTAGGTGGAGAGGAGGAAGTTAGTAGGCATGGAGAAGTTGATGATTTTAGCTCACAATTTTGGTCCCTGTACTTTGATGGGTCTAAATTGCAAGAAGGGTTGGTAGCGAGATGTATTCTCATTGACCCAAAGGGAAAACAAAATTTCCTATCCTGTAGACTAGACTTTGAATGCACTAATGACATTGTTGAGTATGAATCTTTAGTGCAAGGAATAAATAAATCCATAGACTTAAACATTAAAGAACTAAAAAATTTTGAGGAATCTGAAATCGTCGTTAGGCAAGTAAAGAATGCTATACATTGCAACTCTTCCCACCTGAGGAATTATCAACAGGAAATGCACAAGATAGTAGAACCTTTGGAAGCCTTCAATGTTACAATGATCCCCAGAACAAATAATACTCTTGTTGATTCACTAGCCACTGTTGCTTCAAGGCTATCCCCTTTAGAAGACTATGAAGCCTCCAAGTTCACCGTGGAACTATTTTACAAACCATCAGTGCCCAACAATATTTCTAACTGAAAGGTCTTTGAAAGGGATGAACATATTATAAACTTCCTAACCAATCAGGAAAATTTTAAAGACATGGCTATTGAGGATGAAGTATTCCAAGAAAAAATAGTAGAAACAGATTCCCATGAACAAAGATGTGAAATAGATCACCCTAGTAACATACCCAAGTTTCACATGATACCGAAAGTGGTAGCCAATTTGGAGAACCTGTTTGACTTAAAGGAAATATTTAAAGGGTCAACAAACACAAATAAAGGGAGCTTGTGTCCCATGTATGAGACTATAAATCTAGGAACCTCGAAAAACCCTAAAAATATAAATCTAGGCAAGACAGTGTCTAAAGAAGAAAGGAAAGCCTATCTCAAACTTTTCAGAGAATATCAAGATGTTTTTGCGTGGTCCTACTGAGATCTAAAACTTATGACACTCGTATTATTCAACACACAATCTCGTTAAAGTCTGGAGTAAAACCCTTCCAACAGAAGATCTGGAAGTACCACCCATCTCTAGAACCCCTCATGTGTCAAGAGTTAAAAAAATTATTAGACGCGAAAATTATCTTCCAGGTTAGATACTTTGCTTGGGTGGAAAATTTGGTCCCTGTCAGGAAAAAGTCTGGGGAAATCCACCTGTGTGTGGATTTTAGAAACTTCAATAGAGAATCAGAAAAGGATAACTACCTAGTCTCACCAATGGAACACCTCTTAAAGACCGTGTCTGGTTTTGATATTTTCTCCCTACTAGATGGCTTTTCAGGCTACAACCAGGTTCTAGTCTCGAAAGAGGACCGATTGAAAACTACCTTATGAACCAAGTGGGGAAATTTTTCTTATAAATGCATGCCCTTTGGGTTATTAATGCAGAGGCAACCTTCTAGCGGGCCATAGACGTAGTGTTTTGGGGATTGATCAACAAGTGTGTAGTAGTCTATTTGGACGACATAACTATGTATTCAAAGAAGAAAGAAGATCACATTCAACATCTAACCCATATTTTAGAAAGGTGTAGAAAATATGGTATGTATTTAAAACCTAAGAAAACTATCTTTGGTGTCGAGGAAGGGAAATTACTAGGTCATATTATATCTCAAGTAGGAATTCACATAGACCCAGAACAAATTAAAGCAATAGCTCAACTTCCCTTACCCCACAACAAAACGGCTATGCAATCCTTCTTTGGGAAAATAAATTTTGTGAGGAAGTTCACCCCCGACTTCATTGAAACTATCAAACCCTTACAAAAAATGATCTGTAAGGATGTTGAATTTAAGTGGGATGAGGAATGAAAAAATGATTTCAGCAATATTAAGACTGGAATATCTCAAGCTCCAATGTTGTGAAGTCCCAACTTTAGCAAAGATTTTTTCCTCTATACTTTTTCCACTGACCAATCTTTAGATACAATATTAACTCAGAAGGATGATGACAACAGTGAGGCATCGATCTAATTTATGAGCACTAATCTGCAGGGGGGCGAACTGAATTACCTTGCTATAGAAAAACATGGTTATGTGGTATACAAAGCAGTAAAACATTTCAGATCTTACATCCTAAAAAATCACACCAAAGTCATTGTGCCTCATCCCACAGTCCGATCCCTATTCACTCAACATGAGATGGGGGAAATAAGAGGAAATTGGATGGCATTTTTCCAAGAATTTGATCTAGATATAAAACCCGCCAAACTGGTTAAGGGACAGAGATTGTGTACACTGGTTGTTGAAGCCAAAGACCAAGTAAATGAAGACTCCGAGTGGGAGAATGAATTGGCATTGTGGTGTAGTGAAGCTTTATATGTTCCCCCAGGGAAGGATTCTTGGTATGGAAAACTAACCTATCTCCTACATCATGGGACGTGCCTAGAAAACCTAAACCCTAAGGAAAGGAGAGCTCTCGTACTAAAATTGACACAATATCGCCTCATAAATTCGGTGCTTTTCCACGTAAATTATGATGGGGTACTTTTGAGATGTCTCGAATGTGAAGACACTGACAAGGTTCCGAAGGAGCTCCATGATGGTACTACAGGTGGACACTTTGTAGGGAATACCACTGCTCATAAGATACTATGAGCTAACTATTATTGGCCTACTCTATTTAGAGACGCTCATATATACGATAGAAATTTTAAAACTTGTCAAATAAGAGCGAGGAGGGAAAAGAGAATAGTTGTACCACTCCAACCAATGGCCATATCTAGACCATTCGAGCAATGGGGGTTAGATGTCATAGGAGAAATTACCCCGAGTTCTTAAAAACAAAATAGATATATACTGACTTCTAC
>ML792796.1:220743-242322 GCA_009831015.1 Picea engelmannii | reverse complement strand
CTATTAATCCATAGGTGGAAAAACTGCTTAATGTTGACTTTATCTACCTAGTTCAATTGACTAAATGGATATTGAATCCTGTAAGAAGCAAGGAACCATCCGCGTATGCATGGATTTTTGAGACCTGAATAAGGACTATCCTACAGACAACTTCTTGACACCCTTCATTGATCAGATTCTTGATGAGTGTGCGGGAAGCAATGTTTTTTCTTTTATGGATGGATTTTCAGGATACAACCAAATTCAGATTAAGCCCAAGGATCAACATAAAACTTCATTTATTTGTCCTTAGGGTACTTTCACATAATAGAAAATGAATTTGGCCTTAAAAACGTCGTAGCAACCTTCCAACGAGCTATGACCTTCGCATTGCATGATCTCGAGCATATAGTCTAAGCCTATATCGGTGATCTTGCTGCTCACTCCTGCAAGAGAGTGGATAACTCTAACCACCTTCGGCTAGTTTTTGAGAGATGTCACTCTTACCGCATCCATTTGAACCCTCATAAATGAATCTATTGCATTAGGTCAGGTCATCTTCTAGGATTCTTAGTCTAAGAGACTCGGATCATGGTAGATCCATTAAAGGTTGAGGCAATACTTTGATTGCCTCCCCCATGCACTATTTTTCAGCTTCAAGGTTCACAGGGGAAAGATAAATTTTTACGTCGGTTTATAGTAAACTATGCCAATATTACTAAGGGTTTCATGCATCTCTTGAAGAAGGACACCTTTTTTATTTGGGATGAGTGAGCCCAGAATACCTTTGATGCTTTGAAGAAATACCTGGTATCGATGCCTCTGCTGAAGCCTCCAGACTATAGTAGAGATTACTTTATTTATATCGTCACATCCAAAGGGAATATTGTTATGGTTTTAGTTTAGTACGATGATGAGATCCATGAGAACATCACTTACTATCTTAGTCGAAACTTAGTTGGCCCCGAACTCAATTATTCTCATGTTGAGAAGTTATCTTTGTTTGCAGTTCACGTGGTTCAACAATTACAAAACTATATATTTCTTTGAAAAACTACTGTGGTTTTCGATGTCAATCCATTTCAACCCATCCTTACTAGGCGTATCATAGGGGGGAAATATAAAAAATGGATTGTCATCTTACAAGAGTTTTATGTTGATTTTTCCTTGGCGAAATCCAAGAAATCACTAGTTTTTTTCGAGTTAATATCAGACTTCCCTCGGTTGGATGAGGATGTTATTCATGTTGATTCTTTTTCAGATGAACACATTTTCCTTGTATCGTCGTTAGACCCTTGGTATGGAGATATTGTGATATATATTCAAACCTTGAAGTTTCCTCAACATATTTTGAGAGATGACCAACGACGCATACAATACCAAGCTAAGAACTACCTTATCATCAGTTAAAATTTGTATTGTCGAGGAGTAGATAATATCTTGTTTTGTTTCTTAATTCACGAATAAGTTGAGTATGGTCTTAATGAATTTCACAGTGGGGCTTGTGGTGGTCATCTATCCAGGCTTGTGAAAACACAAAACAAATTGTGAGCCGATTATTTTTGGCCATCTATTTTTAAAGATTGTGTCGAAGTGGTCAAGAAGTGTCACCCCTGCCAGGTGTTCACTGAAAAGATGTGCTCACATTCAACCACTCTTCACCCAACCATTACCATTGATCCCTTCACCAAGTGGGGGGTGGATTTTGTGGATTGCAACCCAACTTCAACTAGGGGGAATAAACATATTAGCGTGGTCATAGACTACTTTACTAATTGGTCTGAGGCCATGCCTATAGTTAAATACGATGGTAAGACTGCTACATTTTTCATGTTCAATCAAATTATAGCCAGGTTTGAAATCCCGAGTGATATTGTCACTAATCATGTCAGTCACTTTCATAATGAAATGATGGAAGAATTAACATAAAAAATGGAGTTTAAACATGGTTATTCTTCCCCTTACTACCCCTAGGTAAATGGACAAGTAGAGGCCATGGACTTGTCATCCAGAGAATATCCAACTAGCATATCATGCTTTACCCTACGCTTTGGGCATACCAAAACTCGATTAAGACTTCCATTGGTATTTCTCCTTTCCAGTTAGTACATGGTGTGGAGTCGATCCTACCCATTGAATTTGAAATCCCTTCTCTTATATTGGAAGTTACGCTCCTACCTGACACTTCCAATATCGAACAATGCCTCGTGCACCTAGAGAGTCTAGATGAGAAGTGTCATGATGCCTCTATGACTATCGAGGTGAATAAACAATGTGTCAAGGTCTAGTATGATACGTCTGTCTATCCTCAGTAGTATGTTGAGGCTGACTTGGTCCTCTTGTATGACCAAGCCAAAGAACCATTGGGGATAGGCAAGTTCAAAACCATGTGGCATGGTCCCTATATCATGTGATGTGTCTTAGAAAACGGAGCCTACGAATTAGAATATTATGAAGGGAATATGTTGGATGAGCCCCGGAATGGGATCTACTTGAAAAGATACTATGCTTGAACCCAAGTTTGGGTGTCACTCTTTATATACTAATGTATTTTAGTGTATATATATTTTCCTCTTTTCTTCTTCAGCTTGCTTATCGAGTTTTCCCTTGGTTGGCATATGTCAATGGAGTTTTCGGTCTACTTAGGATTTGTAGACAGGGTCAATCGTCATACATGGAACTTGGCTTTAGGTGGTGTTTTCCTAGGGCCATCAATGAATAATGTGGTCGAATATAGCATCGCTATAGAGCTTTTATGCGATGTCATTTCACATGGCATTAGTTCTTTAGAAGTTTTCCTAGACTCCCAGTTAGTAGTGTGTCATTTGAACAACGATTACCATGTGCGAGACCCTTCTCTACTCCAATGATTCCTACGAGTGTGACTTTTGGAACAACATTTTGATTTTATTACTTATCATCACATACCTAGAAGTTCTAATTATGTATCTGATGTATACGATAATTATGTTATAAATTGGAATTTCTTACATAACTAAGGAAAAGAAAACACATTCACCAATGTACACATTGTAATATAAGTAAAGTCAAAGGTCACTATTTTTATATTTCAACCCTCCAAAAAATATGGTGTTGTAGTACAAAATTGAGGCTCACACCCTCAAAATACATATACCGGAGATCAATACACTAATCATGACATCTACGCCTGTGGCGTCAGATGAGTGTCATGATAGCATAGTACAACATTTGTGAGACGTCGGAAGAGTCACACCCAAGCACGGTGGACACATACCATGTTTCATTGCATTGCCTCTGGTAGATCCTCTACCTAAACCATGGGAAATCTTTGCGTCAAATGAGACAAGTTTCCATGCATGTTTTCAATCACTCTATCTATGTATCCTCCCACTAGCTCATCCCCCCAGTGCCTACATCGGTGTCATGGAAGTCTTTCTGGCCGTCACAGACCCACATTTGCATAACATACATGTTTTAATTAGTACTTGACATCATCCAAAATATATATATTTTTTTTCTTATACAAAAATACAAAAAAATGAAATATTGTGACCCATTACCACATGCCATTACCACCAAGTTATATGTAGGAATAACTTGGTGGTAATGGCATGTCTAGATATCCTCTGAAGTCTATAACTTGGTGGTAATGGCATGTCTAGATCTCCTCTGAAGTCAATCCTTTCATAAGGGTAGTCCTCTAGAGATATCACCTGCCGTTGCCACCAGAAGAAAAACTTGTCATTATAGGGTGTTGGTACCCTACCTCCCCTCAACCACCTCATCACATCGGTCCACCATGCCATGGATAGATCATGAGGTGCATGAGAAACAATATCAACTCTAGGGCCCAAGCCTGGAACCCAGTCGAAGAAAAAACTACATAGGATAGACATGAACGCGAAGTTCCTCTTCCTACCCTGTTTTCAGTCTATCAGTTAGATTTTCATGTTGGCAAATAGTGAGGTGCACCAATCATAAACCATGGGTCACAATCACTCTAATGAAGGGAACATAAGTGGCCTAGATTCCTGATGCAATGAGGTTGACCCTATGATCCATGTCAAAACTAGGAAAACAATCTTGAGACTCAGATTGTTGATCACTCTGATCGGGAGTTTGATCGACCTTCTCAGTCCTTGCAATGCAATGAGTGGCTATGTAATCCTCTATGTTCATGCAAATCCCAGTTCCCCAGGCTTTTAGGTTCACCACCTCACCCCGACGTGACAATCTCGTAAAACATTATATGTCCTCAACTTCAATCCTCAATGGTTTCCCATCGAGGTTGAAGGTCTTTGGTGTTTGGATCCCATTAGTTCACTAACATCTGGAGAAGTATCACTTGAGCCCTCATGCCTTTGAGAGCCCAAATTTGTATAGCCCACATCTCCTTAATTCCATTTGGGCCCCTAGATCTCTCTCCACTACAACATCAACCTCTTCATTCTCTCTTTCTCTCCACTCTAGCACCATCCTGTAAGTTTAAAATCAATTTTTGAGTCAATAACATTTTAAAAATGAAATCCATGGACTTGTACATGAGTTGTAGCTTACACAGTCACATATAGGGATGCATATATGTGGTTTGTTTTGATAACATTCACATATAGGGCTATGTTTATGTGACCCGATGAACTATAGCCCGCATCCACCCTAGTTTCTAATTTGCGCCTTGAAATACTCAAAAAAGGAAACCTAATTGAAAATACTAATCCACTAGAAATGAAGAGAAGAGCAAGATGAATTACTTGGTCTAGGTGGTTTTCAATTCCATCAGTCATAGCTCCCGCAATCCACAGTTGAAATATGGGGGAAATTTCGTCCAAAATGAACTATTTGGTTAAAAAATACAAATGGTATAGTAAAATTGGTTATTTTCACTATTTATAGAAAAAATTTACCCACTTTGCATAGTTTTTGCTAATATTTTTCCCTAATGGACTAATAAAGTAGTGACTAGAGTTGGTTTTGGTGGTTTTATCTAAGGATTCTTGTGGTTTCTAGTGCCATGTCGCTTGTTCATAACTTTGGAAGGTATTTTTTTTTACCAACATATAAGATAGGCCATCACTTTGTTTTGCACATTTGCTTTATCCTATAACTACAATTCATATACCTTAGGTACGAACCCACTTAGTAGCGACACAAAGCCTTATTTATGCAACTAGAAGTGTTGTTATTAAATGGTAGAGACTTACCAAACATGGGTACCCTAATTAGAACCTTTGTGCCATTCATTGCCCATGCATAGATTTTTTTCCATAGGACTAGGAGTCCCTTATAGCTAATATATGACTTTGCGTTCAAACCTCATTTCTTACTCATAAGCATGCTGACCTATACCTAGTGAGACTCCCACAGAGTCTAGTTTAAGCTCTTTTTAGACTCTCTCAAAAAGAGAAAAGATTGCCGAGTGAACCTGTCTCTTTCACACTCGTAAATTGGATTTCAAAGGATGTCTATTTGGTGCAAGTTTATCCCTTTTCAAAACCAAATAGACTAAATTTATGAAAAAGGACATTCTTTGGCATTAAGTTGTAATTTCATCTTATTCTCTTGCTTTCATTATTGAGCCTATTATCGGTTCTCTCTTTTGCATTATAAGCCTATCACCTCAGTAGTTTGCATCATCATCCAAGCAAATCCTTATTTATATCCTTTACATCTTGACACCCTATACCCCAAGAGGAAACATTCCCCCGAGTGTCGATATCATGCATGCACCCCCTTGCATTGAGCATAGGTATGTTCCACCGTTGGAATTAGTTACTTACCAATGAAACTCATTTCCTCCTCTGTATCATAGCATTCATTTGACTATGAAAAAACAAAAAAATATGGGCGAGAAGAGAATATTATCTTATGTTGGTAGCAGTAGTGTTGCCTTTGAACATAGCACAAATTTTTGAGTCCACTTGTGATCAAAATTTTGGGTTTAGCGTGACCTTAGGAAGTTGAGCTCGTTACTAATATTTTACTCCCCCGACTGGTTACTCTTCTAGTGCCTATGGAGAGTTTGATTGGTGCCTCCTGCATCACAATGTTTCATCATTGAGTCTATGCTTCTAGATTCATCCATATGTCTCATGCTCTTATTCAAAAGATGTCTATCAGCTTGTGTCAACCATCTCTCAAAAATCTTGACTTTTCATGTTGGCCATACCCTCAGTGTGTCTCATATTTACATGAATTTGTAGTCCTATTGTGCACCATGGTCCTACTTTCATTATGGGTAGGTAACCTTGAACCCAACAGTCAACATTTCCTCATTCGTCGCTAACTGGGGGGTTTCCCTTGTGTTCGACAGAAAGAAATATATTCACACATTGGGATTCATGCAATGTTTTGGATGCCATTATCCTTATTGGTGATTTCCTCACCTTTGTCAATAGTTTTCCTCATTGCTTTCTATTTAGAGGGTCTTTTTCGTGCACTACTTGCATCTGGTGCATGCGAAAGATGCACAAGGTTGTTGGTTTGCGAACGTGTTCTTCGTCTGATTTCCTCCAAATAATCAAGCTCTTTTTTTGTATCTCATTTTGAATGATGAGATATGCCTTAATGATCTCCTTTCATCGAGTCTCCTTCCATTGACTTCAACCCATCTATTCTGGAAATAAGACCTAGATTCTTATGCATACCTAGAGGCTTGCAGTCATCAGTGGTAAATTCTCTCACCATCTTCAATTGGGAATACATCAATGTCTCCTGATCGATGGGTTCCTCAAGTGTTTGACCTTGACACATTTATTCACACTTGTAAGAATGTACTTGGTGCATTGATACCTACTTTCATCATGGGTAGGCTATCTCACGTTTGTTAATGGTGTACCTTAATGACTGGTAATCAAATGAAGTCTCATTGTGTTCGACCTCAACTCCTTTATTCACATAATGTAGACTTACACCTTTGGCAGATCATGTATAAGACTTGAAGACGTCAATTCATAGTCACAACTTTCCTGAGTTGTTGCTATCTTTCATTGGACCAGTACCTATATGACTTTAGTGATCATGTGAGATCATATTGTACTCCATTGTATACAAACATCTTCATATTGATTTTGAGACTGGTTTTCACTGGGTCTTGTTCATGACTATGATAGCCTATGTCATGTATCTAATTTTGTATTGCATATTCATGGCCATGGATAGTTGTTTGGTATATTTCCACATGGATCTGCAATGTAATTCAAATTAGAAGCCATGTGCACAAAGTCATTATGGATTGTAATGTTCTTATGAGAAACTAGTTCGTCCAGTTGGGTCTCCATTACTCCACTTCTAGGTATTATAATGCATTTCGACCATCGCAGATACTCCTTTAACCTCACACATTAGGGGCATCTACTATAGCAAGATTTTCCTCGCCCTATGGAAACTTTCACATAGGGCCTTTTTCCATTTCCCTATGCAGACTTGAAGTTCCTTTTTGCAGTTCCCAAAGATAAAAATTGTATTTTTCCACATATACGCACCCTAATAGCTATACAACATGTGTATATGCAGGTTGCACCATTACAACCCACGTACATCACGTTTTGTGCTCAAAATTAAAAAATGGTGTCGGGTTTCCATGTCACGTCACAAGATCCATGATCCTTGACCTTCCATATACTGGAAACATTTTGACTCAACCCTTCAATTCCATTTGAAGGCTATAAATGGGCCATATCTGTTATAGGTGAATCCTCCTGTGGACAAGCGGATTCCCTCTTGGTATCTAGACTCCTAAGGCCAATACAGAAAAGTGCTTAGCATGGGCATTGACATTCTTTTAGATATAATCAAGCTAATATATGAAGGAGAAGAAGAAATATATGTACCTTATTAACGACATTTGTCCTTGCAAAGTCCAAGATGAGCTTCGATCCTGAGCTCCCTAATAGGTCCTGTAGAAAAAAAAAGATACAATGGACTTCCTACTCTACAGAGATTAGCTCAAATATAGATCCATCTACTGCAGACAAACTCACATGGAACAAGCATAATTTTGAAAGAGACATACCAAGCATTGATGTATTGATAAGAACAAGTAAAAGTACTTACAATCCTTTGATGAAGGTGCAACAAATTCTTCTAGTTCTCCTTGTCCAACCCCTTTGCTCAAGTAATCTACACTGATTTCTTTGATGACATCTCACTCATGAGATCATAATTTCCCTATCTCCAATATTTTCTCTCAATACCACTTATAGGATCATAAGTTTGGTATCAATCTCTAGTCTCCACCTCCCCTTTCACCATGAGGAGGCCTCCTTATATAACCTTGGAGAGGCCGAACCACATGAGAGATATTTGGGATAAGTTGAGGATTATTCTCCTTCAATTGAGGATATTCCCTAAGATCATTCCTTGACCCAAGATTCGAACCCAGCTACCTTTAGATATTGAGGGGATTGTCCCCTTATTTCCTCCAACAAACCAAAATTCACCCAAAAAAGGGTAGCTCTCCCCCAAAAGGGTACCCAGATCATTTGAATGCTCCCCCAAAGAGGTCCAAGGAGTGATAGCACTCCCTGATAGTGGGTAGGAGAGTGCTACCCTCCAAAATCCATTTTTGAGTGGTTTTTCTAGTGGAAAAAGGCTTGTACTCCTTGTCAATTGATTTCTCTTCTTCAAAACTAGTCTTTGAGGTGTCTTAAGTGTCCTTGTGATGTCATTAGAGGCATGAAATAGGAAATATGGAAGTATGATGTTTGTGACACTTGCGACACTTGTGGTTAAGATGCTACACTTGCGGATAAGATGCAACACTTACAACACTTGTAATGACGACACTTGCGACACTATCGAAGTGAGTAATTTTGATGTGTAACAAATTGCTCCCCAAAGTGAAAAGTTAGAAGATGATGATGAATGAAGTACTTTGTAGACTTATTTGAGTAAGGGCATGGATGTAGAGAGGCTAGAAAAATATTCACACAACTGTCAAACAAATATTATGACATGTTTCAAACCCAAGGTAGGCATACATATGCTTGAGTGATAAAGAATTTTTAGGTATGGCTGCTATAAAATACACTGCGGATCCATAATTATATTGATAAAAGGTATAGCCACTGAAGATAAAATTTGGATCTATACTCCTATGACCTGAACTGATCATAGCCACGAAGAATACACAGTGGATCTACAAGATGACAAGACATAGCCACGACCAATACAAAGTGGATCTATGTAACAGTATATGTGTCATAGGTCAAAAGAACTCCTTCACAACCTGGGAAAAGTATACAAAAGAGTGAAAACTCAACCTAGGGTCTTCTTAGCGATCCTAATGTAGTACGAATATAACCATGTGAATAGATGTCATGATGTCGAACATGGAAAAAACCACTTGATTACCAGCCAATGAGGTAAACTGTTAACAAGCGCGAGGGAGATCACCATTGATGTCAATGATTCCCAAGGTACTCTAGTAAATTCCGACGAATGTGAATAGATGAGTTGAATTTGAACATCCATGGAATCATCTGATCAGAGGTCAATTATGTAAGCCCACTTTCGGACGTGAGGAGGCCTGCCATTGAGGCATGCAGGTTCTGAGGTACTAACTGGTTTCTAGGTCTAGTTCCTGGATAATGTGTTGAAGTCGACAGGAATAGACTCATCAAAGGAGGGCCTTGATGTATCCCCCATCAATGACACGAAACTGACACAGAGATGTAATTGGTAGATCAAATGAAAATGGACTGACACAGGTATTGAAACAAGATATTTGTGATGGCTGACTCTTAAAGAAGGTACTTCCCTTGAACATTGATGCATAACAACAAAAACTTGACATGGACCAAAACTTGATAATGCAATGGATGCTGTGACTTTACGTCAGGTGACCCAAAGGAGTGAAGAAACTCAAAGGATTGGTTCAGTGCATAGGTTCAGTAGATTGAAATGCGTGCAAAGATAAAATGTCGTGTTCAAGGGCAATTGTAAGGGTTACCGGTAATGTTCTCAAAAACTTATTGGCTTGCTTCCTTCAATTTTTCCCCCATCTAGATAGATGAGTACCTCTTTTTAATTTAATGAGCTCGAGGAGGGTAACACATGCTTGATATAACTCACCTTCAGTAAGTTCCTCTTCCTTTGTTTAACGAACTAGCAGAAGTAAGGGTTCGGTCCCATATGGGCCCTTTAATGTATGATTGTTTAATGAGTCCAGAGAAGGTAAAATCAGTGGTTTTTCATATTTAGAGAGTCTGAAAACAACTTAAACATGAATCTAGTGTTGTCCTTTTTTGTAATGTTAGTATCGCGAGGCTGAAAAAGGGATAAACTACCACTCTAAATATGCCTTTTCAAACCTTTTAACGAGTGGGAAAGGAAGCAAGATCACTGGGAAAGGAAGCAAGATCACTCGACAATCTTTTCACGTTTAGAGAGTCTAAAAAGAGCTCAAAGACGACTCCAAGGGGTTCATTTTTCGTATATCCATGCAAGTCTGAAAAAGTGATAAAAGTCTACTTGGTTACATTCTCATGTTTTTTCGATAATGAGAAAGAACAAAGACTAAGCTCGGTATGCTCCCAGATTGAAAGCTAGTGGCTTAACTCCAGAATGATCATCACAGGCTGGAGACATGCCCTCCAAGATTCGATTCATTCACCGACTTTGAGGCTGTCACCAATTTCTATACGAGATGGAGAAAAAGGATAAGAGTGGATGAAAAGAAGGTTCAATAGAGGTGACTGTTTCATTTTTTAATGAGCTTGACATAGGAAAAGAACTATGCTTAGGGCTCCGAGTTCAATCTCCAGATTTCTGTTTCATTTTTTAACGAGCTTTCTACAGAGAGGAAAACTATGCTCAAAGCTTCTATTTCATTTTTTAATGAGCTTGCTACAAAAAGGAAAATTATGCTCGTGACCTCTGTTTCATTTTTTAACAAGATTTCTATAGAGAAGAGAAACTATGCTCATAGAATCTCCTTGATCATGACTTCCAAGAAGATAACGCTCTGGAAGGACACCATGTCAAGGGACAAAAATCAGTCATGGCTTCCAAGAGATATTCACTGGATGGAAGAAAATCACTCTAGAAGGAACACATGTCGAGGGTCGTGACAGGGGTAAGGGGATTAGGCTCCAATAACCCTACCGAAGAGATCACCATGTCAACTACCGGATCCAAATCATCGGAAGTTGAATTCATGGGAGACAACAAAAAATCAACATCAGGAGGGAAGATATAGTGTATATCTTCCCAAATTTATTCACAAGGGGGAAGAAAAGAAGATCGATGATGGTTATCATCCTGAGTTTGCTCGTCAATTCTCATCATTTCCCTAATAGATTCATCATAAGGAAAAATTGGGGAAATGTAGTCAATCACATACGACAAGGAATTTAACCACAATGGCATCGAATAATTGTCGAGTGCCAATAGATGTTGGTCATACGAAGAGGGAGAACTAGATTGGGTAGCAACGTATGATGTTTCGGTTGGACTAAGTGGCATGGTGTCACCTAGTGCATCAAATTCCAAGGGACTAGGTACAATCCAAGGGTCATATGATTCCAAAGATTGATAAGCCGTGGTCAAAATCATATCGACAGTGGAAATATGATGTGTATTCGGTGGAAGCGGTGTAGAGAAGGTACCCATAAGGCTAGAATATTTCAACAAGGCAACACCAACACTTTCATACGTCATCTTGTGATATCCCAAGAATGGAATATTATTGGTAGCGAGAGCATGAGCGTTGGGTGTACAAAAATCTAACTGATCGGCAATGACAATTTTGCCCTGGTGAGGGAATTGTACACATCGAAACACCAACGAGGCAATGACATACATAGCATAAAACTGACTTCTTCCAAGTAATAAGTTGTAATCGAGGGGAGCATTGACCACCTCGACATCAACAATGACGGTTTTTCCACCCAACTGGATGGGCAGGGACTGTAAAATCCCATGGGGATGAAAAAATCACCCATCGAATGCGTGTAACATCATTGGGGATTTGTTAAGTGTGGGTGATTTTAAATTTTTCCAACATGCTAAAGACATGACACAAGTTGAGGCTCCCTCATCCAGAATAGTTCAGTGGATTTGTTGATTGTGAACAACAACATCAACTTGGAAAGCAAGTTGGTGGGAGATTCGGGATGTATAATTGTCCAGGTTAAACATTATATGGTTGGATGACTTAGGAACAACAACTCCAATAGAATCCAATAGCATTCTACGTTGACTAAGCTAGTGTTGTAGAACTTCTAACACAAACATAGCACACAGTGCTTGAGCCAAATATTCAACAATGTTGTAGTTCTGGGTGGAAAATGAACTAGGATTAAAGGTAGATTTATGGATAGTTCTCTTAGGAGAGCATAAAATAGATTCAAACATAGGTTTCTCAATATGAAGTGGTCCAGATAGAGGATTAACTGATGGAGGACTAATGAAGGATGGTGATGGATCCAGTAAAGTATTGGTAACGTTAGTGACTTTTCCTTTGTTAGGTTTAACCAGTGTATCATATGTCTTAGAGAGAGTGGTCAAATTAATCCAATTAAACATATAAATATGTGCACTTGTGGAGGCCTCATCATGAGGATGGCTTGAACTTCCCCCGGGAGAGGGGGTTTGAGCAACCATGGATTGTTGTTGTGGAAAAGGATGAGTAAGCACAGCGGGTTGTGAATTTCCCTGGAAATGTTTGGCCACTTCATTCCAATGTGGATAGTCTCAAGTGTAGTGATCGTCACCACAAATGATACATGGGAATTTCAGTTTCCGTTGTGGTTGCTTTTCTGTTGCAGGTGTTTGAGATTGATTTTTTGGTTGTTCATTGTTATTAGTATTTTTTGATTTATTTTTTCCCTTCTTCTTGCCTCCAGATTGTTGTGAAGGGGGAGATTGAACTGCATTCACCTCAAAAATCTGAGTTTGGGGGGAGGTAGAGGAGAGTGTGGTTGATTGGGAAGTAGATTGAGTTTTTACATAACTGATAACACCGTCCACATGAGATGAGGATGATGGCTTGGATGGATCATCATTAGCTCGAGCATCATTCAAAAGAAACTCATACAAAGTACCAAATTGTGAATAAACCAAATCTAATTACTGATCCTGAGCAATGGTTTATTCCTCAGTGATTGCACCACCCATAGCGACATCACGAGCGATCGGGGTTAAAAGTGATTTAGTAAACCACTTCGCCAATAATAGGTCAGGAATGATTGCTTTGATCATCCTTTGTCGTCATATGCACTATTGAATATGGTTAGAGATATGCACAGAGTTAGTTTGACAAAGGGAGTTCAAGAGTTCAATACCTGTCTCGTAGCGAATAGGCAGTTGAAAGTGCGTGAGGAAAGAAATGGCAAGGGAGTTGAAATCATGAAAATAAGCACATGGTAGTTCAATATAACACTTTGTTGCAGATCCTGTAAGTGTTCGCTGGAAAAGACGCAAACATATAGAATCATCCATGAGGGAGTTTAATGAACACCACAAATGGAAATTCATCACATGGTTATTTGGATCTTCTCCAGATTTTTCGTCAAATTTTGGAATATCAGAAGGAAGTTTAGCTGGAATAACTGGCCAAACCAGTGAATGAAAAATAGGATCATTGGTTAACCAAGACAAGTCTAGGAGATCCAGAGTGGGTAGGAAAGGTAATTGTCAGTTAATTTTCGGATGATACTAGTGTGGCATAAGAACACCAGTAGGACCATAAACTAGGTTAGGTGGATAATTTTAACCAGTAGGTCCTCCTATATACGGTTGTTGTTGACCAGGATAAGCAAGATTCGATGATGGCTGAGAAACATTTTCATAACCTGGTGGGTTCTGAGCATTATAAGTCGGGTGATTTTCTTGCCCATAAGGAGGATAAACATGTTTCCCTTGAGGAGGGTAAGAAGTATTTCCTGGAGGTGGATAAACATTAGACCCTTGGGGAGGATAAGGTTGTTTTCCTTGAGGACTCCAGGTGGTGTTTGGGATGCTTGGATAAGGTTGTCCATAAGATGGTCTGGAAGGAATAGGATTTAATACTCCTCCTTGTGGGTTATGATATGAGTGCCCCCCAATGTGGGGTTGGGTAAATATTCCTCCCAAAAATATTCCCCAAGATTGTGAAGGGTTTCCAACAAATTAAGGTTTCCCCTCTACCAGCGGTGGATTAACGACTGGGGTATGGCTGGAAAAGGGAGGTTTCCCTCTAGGAGGAACATGAAAAGGGGGTTTTCCCCCAGGAGGGGTAGGCCCACCATAGAATGGTGGTCTTCTAGGAGGGATAGGTCCACTAGATGGTGGTTTCCCTCCAGTTGGTTGTATTTGGCTGGAAAGGGTCTACATTCTCTAGTGCAAAGATGTCCCCGCAAGATCATGCCGAACATGTGGTGTTGTAGAGTGAAAGTTTGTAAAATTGGGGGTAGGGATCGAAGTGCCTTGGGAATGAGTAGAGGTGATGAGTCCAACATTAGGATGGACTTGTGCAAACACAATAGTAGGGTTAATGACATGATCGATGGGGTGATTCATAGTTTGATCGGATTGTCCCATTTCAACAGGAGGGTCATGCAGAGGAAAGGGTTGTCGAATGGATTCAAAATGCTCATAGAGATCGTGTCCTAATGAAGTCCTCCATATAGAAAAATAAGGTGTGGGATTTGTATCTATTATGGTGGTATGATGAAAAAGACTCCTATACTCATCACCAAAGATTGGTTTTGTGGATCCCATATATGTTTCAGTAATTGCTCTCTCAGGTAACTATGGGACCTCTTCGTCTATAACGTTCCCAAGGGAGTCTAAATGAAGCAAATTTGGCTCAAGAGAGGTTTTCGTCATAGATGTAGTGTGAGGAGTGGGATTCTCAATTGTAACCAAAGCACATTCTTGATTGTCTAACGGAGGAGTAACAACACTCCCAGTGTCAAATTTATTTTCTACCTCTCTACGGTAGTTTTCTTCTGGAGGGTTAGGAGGTAAGGGTTGGTAGCCTTCCAGAGGCATCCCTTGCATCCTACTTGATCGACGAAGACCTTTATTTTCTATAGGCTCAATTTTGGAGAATAACAGTACACGCTGAAAATCTAGGGCCAACTAACAAAAAGAAACAACATACGCTAATAAAATCTAGGAATCAAAACTAAGCAAACAAAACTTCTCTCGATGATCATACTAGTTGGTGATGAAATCCAACATCATGTGATCAAGTCAAGAAGGGGCTAGGATATGGTGGAACAATTACAATGGAAACCTGCTTAACGGACTTTCACCTTGGTGCAATCTTCCATGCAATAATTGTGGATTTACCCTAGAAGGAGCCCGAGTGATTTTGACCAATGTTTTTTCCAGGTACAGTGAGACTTACCTTCACCATCACCTCGTGTAAGTACCTAAATATTAGGGAAACTAAGGACACCAACTCGCATTCATCACATGGGTGGGTACAATCGACAGTTTGATCCAAACGTATGGGCAGGATAACAAGTCCAAAATCAACTTGAGAGGCTCCCACACATAATCGTGGGTATACCTTCAAGTGACCCCCAATATACGATCCAACCACTACAAATAGTTGAACCATGGAGGGATAATATCCATAATTCTCTTGAATGTGACCTCGTGCATAACCCCTATGTGAGAGGGGGATCCCAAAAATCCTATATGACAATTGGATTTGCTCTCCCTATTGCAAGATGTTAATGCTTGTTTTGAAAAACTTTGGAGAGTTGTACTCACA
Source organism: Picea engelmannii (assembly GCA_009831015.1). Classification (NCBI taxonomy): domain Eukaryota; kingdom Viridiplantae; phylum Streptophyta; class Pinopsida; order Pinales; family Pinaceae; genus Picea; species Picea engelmannii. The sequence goes on along the minus strand of ML792796.1, from coordinate 226,655 downwards.
GCCTAATCCAAAGTGCTAATCCTAGTCTAATGTTGATGGAAGATCCTAAAAACAAAATGTTCTAGATAATTTTTTAATTAGCATTCATTTTGTAGTTGTTCTTTACTCAAGGGTGTATGAAAGTGAAGATGATGGTATTAAGAATCAATTCCCCAAAAATGAATAAGAAAATGATAAGCAGTCTTTTCTTTTGATGAATGCCTATTTAAGGGAAAGAGAAAGAGTTGTTTTCACTATCAAACACTAAGATGCAACATCCTCATACAATTGTTTCTCAATCAAATCCAATGAAATGTTAAAAAAATTCAGAAATGCCTTCTAATATCCAAACCAATCACTAAAATATGTCCTTTTTCTTATATGTGAATGATAATCAGATGTAAAACTTCTAATGTCAATCAGACTTTGGGATTAAACAATCGTAAGAAAACCTCACACAAACAAAAATGCACTCTCGTTGTGAATAAACAAGAAAGACAAAGATAACAAAGTTTGCAAACAAGAACCAAAAACCTCAAACAAAAGAGAAATGTTGGAAAACTGGCCTCAAAGATCAAATGAAAAGGTCACAGACCTTTGGATTTCCTCACAAAAGCTTCTACTCAGTCAGATAAATGAGGAGAAAACAACAAGTTAACTCTAGGTCAACAAAGACAAAGAGTGACTTCAAGGCAAGGAAAGAAAATGTCAAATTCCCAAACCAAATAGGATCAATTCTTAGAAAACATGGTGTTGAAGGCCAATACCAAGATGTACTGAGAGTATAAGACTCTGAGCAAGTGTAAAAAACAAAAAATTGAACCCAGAGACTGAAAACCTAGAGGATTTTTCACAGAAAATGGGCTAGCACTCTGGTGTAAGGGGAAACAGAGCATTCCAATGCTCTGTGTAAGACCACCAGGGAGTGTTAACACTATGATAGCAAGGGTAGGGGAGTGCTCTGCTTCAAAAGTTTAGAAAAATGCCCAGAAACTCAAAACATCAAGAAAAATCAGTCAATCAAATTGCATATGATGAATCAAGAGCCAATCAATCAGATCTAAGAATCAAAGAGATAGTATGGAGAAGTTCAAATGAGTGGGAAAATGGATAAAACAAGATCTGGGAATGGAAACAAAAATCAGAGCTCCTCCCTAGTGGAGTCAACAATTTCTGTTACAGGTGAATCCTCCTGCGGACAAGCGGATTCCCTCTTGGTCTCTAGACTCCTAAGGCCAAGAAAAAAAGTTATTAACATGGACACTGACACTCTTTTAGATCTAATCAAGCTAATATATGAAGGAGAAGAAGAAATATATGTACGTTATTAACGACATTTGTCCTTGCAAAGTCCAGGCTAAGCTTCGATCCTGAGCTCCCTGATAGGTCCTGTAGAACAAACAAAGATACAATGGACTTCCTACTCTACTAAGATTAGCTCAAGTATAGATCCATATACTGCAAACAAACTCTTGTGTAGCAAGCATAAGTTTGAAAGAAATAGGCCAAGCATTGATGTATTGATAAGAACAAGTAAAAGTACTTACAATCCTTTGATGAAGGTGCAACAACTTCTTACATTTCTCCTTGTCCAACCCATTTTCTCAAGTAATATACACTAATTTCTTTGATGAAATCTCACTCATGAGATCATAAGTTCCCTATCTCCAATATTTTGTCTCAATACCACTTATAGGATCATAAGTTTGGTAACAATCTCTAGTCTCCACCTCCCCTTTCACCATGAGGAAGCCTCCTTATATAACCTTGGAGAGGCCCAACCACTTGAGAGATATTTGGGATGATTTGAGGATTCTTCTCCTTTAATTGAGGATATTCCCTAAGATCATTCCTTAATCCAATATTCGAACCCAACTACCTTCAAATATTAAGGGAATTGTCCCCTGATTTCCTCCAACAAACCAAAATTTGCCCAAAAAAGGGTAGCGCTCCCCCAAAAAGGTACATAGAGCATTTGAACGCTTCCCCAAAGAGGCCCACGGAGCACTAGAACTCCATGATAGTGTGTAGGGGAGCGTTGTCCTCCAAAATCCATTTTTGAGTGGTTTTTCTAGTCGCAAAAGGCTTGTACTCCTTGTCAACTTATTTCTCTTCTTCAAAACTAGTCTTTGAGGTGTCTTAAGTGTCCTTGTGATGTCGTTAGAGGCACAACATATGAAAGATGGAAATATGATGCTTGCAACACTTGTGACACTTGTGGTCAATATGCGACACTTGTGGACAAGATGCGACACTTACAACACTTGTAATGATGACACTTGCGACACTATCGAAGTGAGTAATTTTGATGTGTAACAATATCCAAGGTGTGTAAAAGGGGAGAAGAATTCAACTTCGAGAGTAAAGTTACCTTGGAGAAATTATTCACTTCATATTGAGTTTGCATCCATTTTTCCTTTTAAGTCTGAACACATTGTTTAACCCCCAAGATCTTCCCTATTTGATGGAGAACCTCATTATCTCTCTTATATGAGCTTGCCTTTGGTGGAGGATAGAAGTGGTGGAGGCCCAGCTGGAAGGGACTTAGTTTCTCAGTTCCGAACCTGCTGACACAAAATTTTGTCATTCATACACTTATGTTGATTACATTTTAATCGAAATACTATTTTCTCATCCAATTAATGTCTTGCAAATATTTGAATTGTTATTCCATGGGCATATTTGTTATGAATGTTGATGGATTATGCTATTGAATGTGCTAAATTTATATATTATCACCATATGCTTGTGTATGTTGGTTTTTGAGGACAAGTTGCAGGTGTATTGCTTTAAGTCAAGTGCCCAATGATGGACTTCATCGAACATCTGGATGAGGTAGGCTCTTTATATTGTCTTGTTAGAATATTTGTTTATATAGCATACTTGAGATTAGAGTTGATTTCTGTAGTCATTTTCATTTGTTGTGGTTTACCCCATGCCATAGAGTGATTTTCCTCTTAAAAAATTAGTCAAGCCAAAAGGCATGACCAACCACTCGAAGATACCTTCTCTATACTTGAAGTTTGTATTCCATACATTGTTTTTCTCAATTGGCACCTAGTGGTAGTATGACTTCGTATCAATCTTACTGAAAATTTTGGCTCCCTTGAGTCGATTGAGAAGATCATCAATCAAGGGGATGGGGTATTGATTTTTTACTGTGATATTGTCTAGGGATCTGTAATCAATACAAATTAACCATGTCTCGTCCTTCTTCTATACTGGTATAATTGGGATCCCGCAAGGTGAGGAGATTGATCTGATGTGGCCCTTTAGAATTAGTTCTTAGATATGGCATTTGACTTCTTCATTCTCCATAGTAAACTACATGTATACAAGACCGTTAGGTAGAGGAGAACTGAATGTTAAATCTATTGAGTGCTTTATCGGAAAATGCAAAGGCGCCCTAGTAGGAAAAGAAAATATGTCTTTTTTCTCTTATACTATCTTTCCCACATGTTGCTTCTATGTAAGAAGACCTCGTATAGATATTTTTGCAGTTGCAATGACATGTCATTTACCTTTTGACCATACCATAAAGAGGACAAATATCATAGTATAATAAACCACCTTTCGTCACTGCTTCAAAGAGATCAAAGAGATCACAATAGTTGGGACTATCTTTGGTACCCTATAGAGTTGACCTCCCAAAGTAATAATGACACTATGGGGCCTATATTCATAAAAACATTATGCTTCCACATATATGGTTGTCCTAGAAGAACATCACAAACTTCAAATGGGGAAACATCACACTATACCTTGTTTTTGAAGGGTTTGATTCCATAGTGTAGGAGACATTGTTGGTTGATGTGGATGTCATGTCCTTGGCTGATCCAATCAACAGTGTATGGCTAAGGATGCAACATCATTGTTAGGTTCAACCTCTATACAACCTCTGCTAAGATTATTTTATTCTAGTTACCATTGTCAATAATGAAATGGAGGGGCGTCCCCTTAACCCACATCTGTGAGTAGAATAAGTGCTCCCCTTCTTCAGGCTCCTTTGGTTCCTCTGGCTAGACTTTTGTGGTAATGATGGTGAAACTGGGATTTGAATAAATGATTCATTTTTCCTTATTCGGTTTCAAATTAGAGTCTGAGTTAGCATCCAACTCTGAGGATTTTTTCTCAGCCAACAATGATTGTTTGGAGCGAAATTCATCAGTGTTGTGCCAACGTATTTTGTGGAACTCGCACCAATTTCCAGTGTCCTTTAACTTCTCGTTACCCTTATTTGTTGGTGGATTAGACTAGTTTTCCTAGGGCTAAAACTCCTTTCCCTATCCTTTAATTTGGGATTTAGGGCCATCTTTATCATGTTTGTGTTGTGATGGGGTTGCATAGATGAAATCCCTCTTATTCGTTTGCTTGAATTTTTTCTCGGTCTTGACAACATATCGGTAAGAGACTACCAATGAGGATATGTCTAGGAACTCCATATATATTTGGATGTACCTATGTATGCCATTGTGGTACTTCGAGACTAGGTGTCACTCAGAGTCTTTAATACCCAACTTTGTGCGTAAGGCATGGAAGATGTTGGTGTACTTAGGAACCATATGGTCTCTCTCTTGATGCTAAGTTGTCCATCACATTTATTGGTCATCATAGTTTCCAACATGGTAGTATTTCTCCTTGAGGGCATCAAAAAAATCCACCTAAGTGGATTTTGGCTTGAAATTTACAGATTCATCTCCAACATGTTGCTCACAGTAAGTTTCCCATCAATATCGGACATGGGGAAGATCCTTAAGGAGCACGAAGGTGATATTTTCATTGTTGGAAAACTTTTGGACAAATAAATAACCCTCTAGCAAAGTGTCAACGTATATTTGGCCTTTAAATAAAGTAATATCAAAATTAACTTGTACCTTGAACGGTTTCGTAGGTCCAAAGTGATTGTTGGTTGAATATATCATTGTCGTTATTGACATTCATTGAAGGATTTGGGATAAATTATCCATCATCTCATTCTTTTTTTTCATAAGGGATTCCTCAAGAAACATTTTGATAAAATATCCTGCTATATTTCCTCTCTTTTCTTCCACTAAGGGAGGTCACTTGAGCTGGCGAGAGCAATTTTATTCAAGAGAAAATAACTCGAGACCCAACTCTCTATACCTTGACCTCATCAGGGACATGCACTAAGAAACAAAAAAGAACATATTTCTATGATACCACTAATATATATTATATTAAGAACAACATGAAGACAAATATATAACAAAGAAACACAGAGATATTGCAAAAACAAAGTAATAAAGTTAAACTCAGATTCTATTAATGATTGTCTGAAACACAAAAGACTATAAAATGAAAATCACACAAGCTAGCTAGAATGGTGGTAGCTTATCTTTGAATATAAGGATGTGATGACTATGCTCACGCACAAGAAGTTGATTATAAAGAGGTCAAAAAGGCCTTTTAACATAAAGAATCAATGAGAAAACCCTAAACATCCAAAACCCTAACCCCAAAAGATGAAACACCAAAAGATTTGTGGGCCTCGATGTGGTTAGTTCATACGTCAACTTCCTGGGGCGTAACTTCTACATATGATCTTTTTTGGGGTTAATTTGTACCTCATCGAAAAGGTTTGGTCGAGGAGTACACATTATGTTCAACCTAGCATAGCCTTTGACTACATGTTAGGCACTGTTGGGCCAAAAAAACATCATTTTGGGCCTCAAAACAACCCTGAAAGTTTGTGTCCCTAAAAACCATAGAAAAACTACCATGATGTGGAACCATTATGAATTAGTGGAATAGGTGGGTGGGCCACCAGTATCCACCTAGATCAATGTCTCCTTCTAGATCCACCTGAATCAAACATCAATCAATAACATGGTTGGGGTCATGCACATACTTTTTCAACAAAGAGACATGAAATACATTATTCACATTCATGGAAGAAGGAAATGGAAGCATGT
>ML792796.1:153163-193837 GCA_009831015.1 Picea engelmannii | reverse complement strand
CAATAGGTTGGTTCCTACAATATTTGTAACAGTAGATTGGTGTCTACATGAATTTATAAAAATAAGTTTATGGTTTTCTCCCGATTGGGTTTCCATGTTAAACTTTGTGCATTGTAATTTGAGTTTATATGTGATTATTGTTTCTCAACTAACGAATGATTGATGAATGGTTAAATAAAGTGAAAAGTTCCTTATACTAATTCACCCCCACCCCCTTAGTAGAAGCATAAGTTCAACATGGGAAAACCTAATCTGTTTACAAAATATAGTGAGGCTAAGGATAATAAAGTAGATGGCACCAAGAACAAAATGGTGGTAAGGTTGTTTAATTTTTTATTTGTGTAAAGGACAATTATGATAATAATTCTCCATTGAAGAAGATAGTAAATGTATAGAGAAATGCCAACCATTAGTGGGTATGTTGCAAGTTGTGCTTTCCTTGGGTGGTGGTAAGTCCAAGGAAAGCCAAGAGAAAGACTATACAAAACTTAGCTTTGTTCAAGAAAAAATGAGTGGCATGTCGATCATAGTGATGATTGACAGTATTTCAATGTGAAACTTTATGAAGGAAGAAGTGGTTGTTACACTTGGTTTGTCATTGGAACTAGTGTAGTCCATGATCAAGGAAGTGAACTTCGATCTTGATAGGCTGAATCAATTTGCTAAATGATTCAACTTGCAACATGGTAAATAGAGAGAAACAATTAGTTCCATAGTGGTTTTGATGGATAATTTTGAATTTGTTATTAGGAACAACATTTTTTGAGGATGGTGTATGTGCAACAAGTGTTATATTTTGGGGTTACTCCAAAAGTGTTTACATCATTGATCCGTATTATTTTCGGCACAAAATGAGAGCGGAGATATAATAAAGAAATGTATGGAGATATATCAGATATCCAATAATATAACATAAATGTATCAAAGATGCAACTATAAACACATAGATACAGTAATACACATTTTTTTATTAATGAGAGAAAATGTACAAAGACTGTAAAAATACAGAGTGAAAGACTCACTAGAATGGTGGCAGCTTATCTCTGAGAAGAGATGTGTCCACTACTCGCATTCACAATAAGACGATTTTACAATGAGGGTCCAAAGGCTTTTTTATCATAAAGAAAATCCAAAACCCTAACCTCGAAAGATGAAAATCCAACAGTTTTGTGGACCTCGTTTTGCGTAGTTTGGTGTATCAACTTCCCGGGGGCGTAACTTTGCCATATAATATTCATTTGGGGTGCACGATAGCTCGTTGGAAAGGTATCGTCGAGGAGATTCATTTTGGGGGATAAATTAGAGCCTTCAACTATAATTGAGAATATCAATCCCAAAAACCTTCATTTAGGCCCTCAAAATGGCCCCAGAAGTTAAAAACTGCTAAAAATAGTAAATTACCAAAATTTCCAAAAAACGGTTTTGAGCCAGTTGGAAAAGGTGGGTGGCCACCAATATCTACGTGGATCAATACTCCCTCCTTAGGAAGAAATGGTATCCATTGCGTTGAGTTCCTGGGGGAGAGGGAAAATCGTATGTTGAATATGCATCTTGATGAGCTACTTTCCTTGTTGGAGAAGTTGCATTGCTTAGCTTGTTGAAGGTTGTCACGAACTTGTGGTTAGAAGGGTTGAAAATTTTTAAACAGTCTGGCTACATGAGATGCATATGTGAAGAAGGAGTCTTTTCAATTTTCTTCAATATTTTCAACCTACTTTTGTTGGATAGACGGTGTTTGGGCTGGGGTTGTAGTGGTTGCATTATCCTTTTGTTCACCTTTTGAATAGATTGTGAAGAAGATGAATTTTGTACTATGAGATACTACCTTGCGACATTTTTTAGGTGGGATAGCAGTTGGAACTATCTCTAGTATTGTTACACCTCAAAAATACTCACTTTGATAGTGTCACAAGTGTCGTCATTACAAAGGTTGCAAGTGTCTCCCTTTGCTCACAAGTGTCGCAAGTGTCAGGGAAGCACACTGCCATGATGCCTATGTTGTGCCTATAAACAACATCAAGAGGACACTTGAAACACCTCAAACACTTGATTTGGAAGAGGAGGAAAGGTTAACTGGGCTCATGAACCTTTTGCCATCTGAAAACACTCAAAAAACTGAGTTTTGAAGGAGAGCGCTCCCCTATACCTCTTTTGGGAGTGCTGGCGCTCCCTCTTACACTATTTGGGAGCGTTATAAAGCTCCTTTGGCCCTTCTGAGGGAGCGTTGGTGCCTTTAGGAGTGTTGTCTCTCCCCTAAACACTACTAGAGAGCACTACAACGCTCTGATGGCCCTTTTAAGGGAGCGCTACCTATTTTAGGCAGCAGTTGAGTTGTTGAGATGAATGGGGGAAGGATCTTTTCATTCTTAGAAGGCAGTTGAGCTCGAATCCCTAGTCCAGCCATGTTCTTAGGGAAGATCCTCAATTGAAGGAGGCAAATCCTCAACTTCCCCAAGGATATCTCAAGTGGTTAAAGCCTCTCCAAGGCTATATAAGCAAGCTTTCTCATGGTGAAAGGAGAACGGAAAAGGGAGAATCACACCAAACTTATGATCTTATAAGTGGTGCTGGAGCAGAGATATTTTGGAAGCAAGAGACCTATGATCTCATAGGGAGCAATCAGTGAAGCTATCATCATTTGGATCGTGGATATTTTGAGCAAGGGGTAGACAAGGAGGACTTGACGAAACTGTTGCAATTCATCTATGGCTGTAAGCAATGTTTTGTCCTCATTAATATAATTTGCTTGGCCTGTTTCTTTCTAATTCGTATTCAATCTCACATGAATTTGTCTCTTTAGTAGATAGACCTGTTTCAGACTAATATTGATAGAGTAGGAAGTGGTCGTACTTTGTTTGTCTACAGGGCTTATCGAGGAGCGAAAGATTGGAGCTCAACTCCGAGCATGCAGGGACAAACACCGGTAAAAGGTACTTCTTTTCTCCTTCCTCCTCACACACTAGTCCACCTAGATCTAAAAGGAAGTCAATGACCATGATAATCACTTTCTATCTTAGAGTTAAGAGTCTATCTCTTTGAGGTGATCTACCTGTCTGCAGGAAGATTTTCCTTCAACAGGTATCTTGTAGAGATGACCCCACAGAGTAACAATGACACTACGAAGTTGAGACTCATAGATAACATGGCGCTTCCACATATATGTCTGCACCAAGAGATCATCACAGACATATAGTAGGGAAATATCACATAATACCTCATCCTTGAAGGGTTGGATGCCGTATGACAATCAACACTACTAGTTGACACGAAGATCTCGTCCCTAGCAAAGCCACCCAATGTTGTATGGTTGCAGGTGTGGTGTTGTAGATAACCCCAACTATTTGACAAAATCTATTGAGATGAGGTTCTTTTGGCTTTTTCTATCAACAATAAAATGCAGCGGGGTCCCCTTCACCCACATTTGTGAATGAAAAACTTTCTCCCCCTCTTCAGGATCTGTGGGTTCTTCTAGTTGAATTGTTGTGGTCGTGACATTAGCAGTGGGGTTTTCATTGATGATCTATCTTCTATCAGTATTTTATAAATCAGATTCTTAATCAAGGTTTGTCTCCTTTTCTTTGATCTCTACCACCAATGACTGTTTTGAGAAACATTCATCGGTTTTGTGTCAGGGGATTTTGTGGAAATCACACCATTTTCCAGTGTCCTTCTTCGTCTTTCCATTACCTTTATTTTCCTGTGGCTTGGACTGGTTTTCGGGAGACTATTTGTTAGAGTCATCTTTACCATACTTTGGTTGTTGCGGATTTGCAAAACCAAACTCCCGTTTGTTTTGGTTCTTAAATTTATTCTTGATTTTAACAACATATCGATAAGCAGCAACGAGTGATGAGATGTCCAAAAAATCCATTTTAGTTTGGATGTATCTGTGTAGAGCCCCATGGTATTTCAGAACCAAATGTCATTCGGAGTCTTTGATACCTATCTTGGTGCGTAAGATATGGAAGGTATTGGTGAACTCCAGAACTTCTTGGCCCCTCTCTTTCCATAGTGTAGTCCATCTCATGTACTGGTCCTCATAGTTACCAACATGGTAATATTGTTCTTTTACTGCATCCACAAAAATATCCCAAGTGGGCTCGGCCCCATATATTCCAGACTCATCTGTGGAAATTTTCTCCCAGTAAGTTTCCCACCAATGTTTGACATGGGGGAGATACTTAAAGAGTGCGGAGGTAATATTTTCCCTATTGAATAAATTATGAACAGAGAAATAAACTTCTAGCAGATTTAACCATTTTTGTAAGGCATCCGCATCTATTTTTCCTTCAAATATGGGAATATAAAAATTAACTTGTAGCTTGAAAGATGAGGTACTTCCAAAGTGTTCACTTGAAGAAGACATGCATGTTTTTATTGACAGGCATTGAAGGATGTGGGCAAAATTCTCCTTCGTTTCGTCCCTCTGTCGCCTGAGAGCTTGCTCAAGAAACAGATTAATAGAATTTTCTGCTCTACCATTTTTATTGTCTTCCTCCATGGAGGGTGTTATAACTCTAATTTTCACCATACATTCTTACCTGGCATCAGGCCATCTCATATTCCTTCTTTTCCAAGCTAGTACTGAACAACTCTTCTTAAAAACACCCTTTTTAAAGGTACACGCACCCTGCTCCACTACAGCCTGTGTGTACACTCTTACTGACCTTTTACAGCCCATGTGTACACTCTAGCTGACCCACTACAGCCTGCGTCTACCTACAAAAGCACAAAAAATGAAAAGTTGTCGATGGAACATGTAGTTTTGGGTAAGTTAACTAAACCTTTCGACCGTGCATGGCCATTCACTCAACCAAATACCTAGCTCCTTCTAGCCTATAAAAGAAGGGGTAGGGGTCCCATTTGAAAGGAGGAAGAACAATATAGAAACTTTGCCCAAATTTATCCCTCCTTTGCTCCAATTTCCTGCAATTGCATTGTGAGGTTGAGTAGTTGGTGCATTGTGAAGAGGATCCCAAGACCAGGTTCGAGGAGCAATGTCGGACACATATTGTAAAGTTTACTCTTGTGAAGATTAATACAAAAAGGAATACTTTTCCCATCCCACCATATCATGTGTTCAAGTTGAATATTTATTTTATGATATTGTCACAACTAACCCAACAATTAGTATATGAAATTCATGCTCCCAACTTTTTGTTTGTTCATGTGTGAATGCAAGTCAGCTTTGGGAGGAGGCTTGCAATCAAAGAGTGAGTGAAAGAAAAGGGGTTGACATTTATGAAGGACTTAAGGTAGAGTTATTAAATCTCATTTACACCTTTGTATTGCATGAATGTGGGGTTTTGTGTTAGGAGAATAGGAAAGAGTTTAGGCCTTTGAAATGATAATTTTATGCATGCATGATTTGAGCCCTTAAATGCTAAGTCCGTAGGAGGGATTTCCCACCCACAACAGAATTGGAGACCATACTTGGGACTCTCTAGGGTTCTTTGGGGATTTTTTATTGGGTATTTTGAAATTGGTTTTACTACCTTTTTTGAGTTTCTGCAAGAAGTCTCAGTGTTCAGGGGTTCTGGTTCTCAATACCAGTCTTCCCTTCTCTGCTTACCAGACTATTTCCTTTCTATTTTTGAGAGTCTTAAAAGGCATACGCACCCTATAGTGGGACAACCCACGTATGCATGCACCCTACCTTTAGTCAGCCCACGTATGTATGCCTGCTGATGAAGTGCTAGTTGTGTGTCCGAGAACCCAGGAAATCCTTCTTAGGAAGAGGCAATCATCCTCTTCCCTGCAGAAGTGATCCTTCTTAGGGATCTTTTGGGTCCTTCTAGGTCTTTGATTGAACATTCCATAGTCGGGTAAAAACCTCAGGATTAGCCTTGTTTTGCTAAATTTTTCTTTCCTCTTCTTTGTCAAAGTAAGTTTTTGCACCTTTAAGGGGTTCTGGTTTTCAATACTAGTACTCCCTGCCCAAGCTTAGCTGCTTGTCCTCCTTTTTTGAGGAAAAACAGAGGCACACGCGGCCTGTAGTGGGCCTAAATGCATGCATATGTGTCATGTCTTTGGGCAGCCCACGTGCATACGCTGGATGTTGAAGTAACAGTCACGTTTCTGTCTAGAAAATTTTGAGGAGGCAGTCATCCTCTTCCCTATCAAGTTTTTACTTCCCAGTTTTTTCTTGTTTCTTTCTAGTCTCTGTCATAAGAAGTTTTAGCCTAGGTTGTATTCTAACATAGCTTGAATTTTTGTTTGATTGGAAGAAAATATAAAAAAAAACTTAGTTTGTTAGATCTCTTTCTTTCCTGGCATTTTCTTTGCATTGTTATTTGAAAAAGAAAAAGAAATTAGCATAGCATTGTGTTTTCTTCTAATTTTAAAAGCATTTCAAAAGGAAAAAAATAAGAAATATAATCATTCTTTGCCATTGTTCATATAAGTTTCATCATTTTTCGCAAGAATCTTAACACCATCAGTTGCACTACCGTACCCTTTTGAGTAAATCAAGCCAGTAAAAAGAACACTAATTAAAATTTACTAGACTTTATGTTTGTAGGGTCCATCAACTAGACTAGGCTAGAACCTTGATTTAGGTTGGAGAGGAAACTCTTCAAGGCTATAAAACAAACATATGAGTCTGTGCTAAGGAGTGTAGAAGTCCAGTAATGTGGAAATTATCCGGGACCCCCCTCTAAGACAGGGGCTAAACACGAGGTTGTGTGCGGAAAGGTAGCAGAGATAACCCCTCCAAAGCTAGACCAAGCGTAGTGGGGAACGTATATAGAGGACTTGTCTTGGGATTTCGTTGATCGCATTTTCCACGGAGCTTCGTGGGTATCACATTCATTCAAGGTCCTCAGTCATCTTCTGGAACACTTTATTTTGATACCCTTTATAGGTTTCAGGCCTGATACCCTACTCATTGCAGTCCACCCGACTATCAACTATACCCGCCTGGTGATTGTTCACGAGCTGGCTTTCTATTTTCCTTTATTTTAGGGACTTACACAGGTGACCACGGGGGTATACCACAGTACCTAGGGTAAACATCGGGCCACACTTTCCAGAGTATACCTAGAGGGTGCTTTTGTATTCGAGTTGCACTTGCACTGGTAAGTTTCTCTAGTGTTGGTTGGCGTAACTGTTCTTCCAACTAGTTAGTCGTTTGCTTGATTTTCCTTTAAGAACTTTTAGTGTGTGCTATGTGCTCCCTGGTTTTCCATAGTGAGTTAGTCAGTTGTGTATTTGGGTCTCTGACCTAGGGTGGTAGACCGCCCACTCTATCGGTTGAGAGGACTTTTCAGTCTTCCTCTTAGAAACATGGAGCCACCTCTTTATAGGTATTGTTTTGATAACATTGGTTCTTCAGAGTCAGTGTGTGAGACTATTATGGAATTGAACGATCCTGCAAAGTGAGAACCTATGCATAATATATTCATGGCTAAAGTTCTTGATGATACCAACCAAGGAACCCCTTCACAAGGGGATTCTTATGCTTTTCCTTTCTTCGAAAACATTGGTGTCCCTTTGATGGCCACTTTGTACATTCCTGAGTTGAATGTGGGACTACCGATTTGGTTGGGTACCATTCCAAATGTCTTGAATGCTCTTGACGCTTCTCAGTTAAGAACCTTAAGTCATGGGCACCCTGTTGATGTTTCTTTGTCAGCAAAGTCTTCTCCTCCTCCCTCTCTCGCCTCTGGTGAAAGTACAGTTACTAGTAACCAGAAGTCTAAATGAAATAGAAAGAGGAAGAATAGGAAGAAGAAATCACCAACCTCTGCGAGTCATGTTGGAGATGGGTTGACAACCTCTACAAGTCACGTTGAAGACTAGCACCCATCCTCTACAAGTTATGCTAGGGGCACACACCCACCCTCTACAAGTCATGCTGGGGGAAAAAGTCCAGTCACTGCTAGCCATACTGGTAATAGGTCTGTAGCCTTTGCAAGTCATGTTATTGACCCATCACTAACCTCTACAAGTCATGTTGGATATGTGCAACCAACCACTGCTAGTCATGCTAGGGGTATTAATTTTGTTAAGAAACCTAGATGGATAGGATGTAAGCCTAAGTTCCCTTGTAATATTTACAAGGGAGATCACCTTACTCATCTATGCCCTGGCATTTCGGAGGTACAAAGATTATGGTCCCTGTCTACAAGATCTTCTGATTCTGATTCTGATTCTGCTAAGGTTTCCTCACAGTATATTCATCCATTGGTTGAAAAGTGGTCACACCGATGCAGTCATTGGTTGATCCCTCTCAACTTTTGGGGGGCGAGGTGTCTTTAGATCATGTAGTATCGTATCCTATTCAGCCATTGGCTGTGAAAGTGGTCATGTCGATGCAGTCATTGGTTGATCCCACTCCTCTTTTGGGGGAAAGGTGTCTTTAGACCATGTAGTCTCACAACCTATTCAGCCATTGGTTATGAAAGTGGTCATGCCGATGCAGTCATCAGCTGATCCCAATCATTTTTGAGGGGTGAGGTGCCTCTATACCTTGTATTCTCTCAGCCTATTCAACCATTGGTTGAGAAAGTGATCATGTCGAACCAGTCATCGGTTGATCCCACTCCTATTTTGAGGGGTAAGGTGCCTTTAGACCATGTAGTCTCTCATCCTATGTAGCCATTGGTTGAGAAAGTGGTCACGCCGACGCAGTCTTCGGCTGATGCCACTCCTCTCTTGGGGAGTGAAGTGTCTACCGACTATGTTTTTAGCATTTCCAGTTCAGTACTTTCAGAACAAGGGGAAATTCCACTCGCTCTGAGTACACCCCCTCCAAGCCCTAGGATGGTTTCCTTTGATTGGAATGACCTTGTTGAGCCTCGGCTTCCTTCCTCTGCACCCTTTCAAACAAGGGTTGAAGTTAATTCAACAAACATTTATCGATGTATTGTGGATGAAGGAGCTTCCACAAGTATTTTATCCTCCTTGGTTTGGAAAGTCTTGGGATCTCCCAAGCTTGTGTCTTCTTCGCATGAGATGTTGGATTTTGACAGACGTCCTAGTGAATATTTGGGGGTTCTTCCTCAGTTACCTATATCATTAGGTGGGAATAATTTCTGTGTCGATGTTATAGTGGTGCAAGTCCCATTATATTTCAATATGCTTCTCGGGCATGATTACGTATATGCTATGAAAGCTGTGGTATCTACGCTCTTCTGGGTGATGCATTTCCCTCACAATGGAAGCATTGTCACTATTGACCAGCTGGCATCTGATAATCACCATCTTAATTCAGGGTTAGTTCAAGCTTTCCCTTTATATATTCCTAGTGTTTGTGTAGACTCCACCCCGCCATGGGTTAATTATGTGGCGTATTATCCTCGATGTTCAATTGCTTTTGAGCAGGAACCTGTGCAATCATGTTTTCCTTCTCGAGACTTGGAATCAAAAATTGATCCATTGGTGTATCCAATGGGGGCATGGGAGCCCTTGATTCCCCCTCTTGGTCCAAGTAGGCTTGAGTATCCTTCCGAGTCTGATCTCATTGTTTGTAGATCCTCAAGCCCTTATGCTCGTGACTCTTCATTGATAGACTCTACCAGTCCTAGCCAGAACCTCCATCATCATATGGAGTATGGTCAGTTTACTTCACCCTTTGGGACTGTCGACCCTTGTTTGTGTGATTTCTCAGATTTTGAATTGCCTTCAGATAAGGCTATCCTTGAAGCCATGACTATGGTTTCTTTACTGAGTTATCGAATCTCTAAGGATAATTTTGGCATACGATCTTCGTTTGGGGCACACAATATCTCATTGGAAAGGTATCTTTGGGGGGATTCATTTTGGGGACTCAATTAGAACTTTCAACTATCATTGAGAATCTTTTTCTCAAAAAACCTTCATTTAGGTCCTCAAAATGGCCCCGAAAGTTAAAAATTGCTAAAAATAGTAAATTACCAAAAATGTCAGAAAATTGTTTTGAGCCAGTCGGAAAATGTGGGTGGCCACCGATATCCACCTATATCAATCCTCCCTCCTTAAGAAGCAATGGTATCCATTGCATTGAGTTCTTGGGGGAGAGGGAAAAGTGTTTGTTGAATCTGCATCTTGATGAGCTACTTGCCTTGTTGGAGAAGTTACATTGCTTAGCTTATTGAAGGTTGTCACGAACCTGTGGCTGGAAGGGTTGGACCATTTTAACTAGTTTGGCTACATGAGATACCTATGTGCAGAAGAGATCTTCACACTTTGCTGCAATATTGTCAACTTGCTTCTATTGGATAGACAGTGCTTGGGTCAAGCCTGTAGTGGTTGCAGTATCCTTTTGTTCACCTTTTGAACAGATTACGAAGAAGCTAAATTTTGTAGTATGAGATACTACATTGTGTCATTGTTTAGGTGGGACAGTAGTTGGAACTATCTCTAGTATCTTATAGATATGACCCCCCAGAGTAATAATGACACTACGGGGTCGAGACTCATAGATAGCATTGCACTTCCACATGTATGGTTGGCCCAAGAGAAGATCACAGACATCCAGTGAGGCAACATCATATAATACCTCATCCTTGAAGGGTTGGATGTCATATGAAAATAGACAATGTTGGTTGACATGAAGAGCTTGTCCCTAGCGAAGCCACCCAATGTTATATGGTTGTAGGTGTGGTGTTGTTGATAATCCCAACTATTTGATGACCTTTACTGGGATGAGGTTCTTATGGCTTCCTCTATCAACATTAAAATGCAGTGGGGTACCATTCACCCACATCTGTGAATGAAAAAGGTGATCCCCCTCTTCAAGATATGTGGGTTCTTTTGGTTGAATTGATGTGGTCGTGACAATGGTAGTGTGGTGTGTGTCGATGATGTGTCTTCTATCAATATTTTCTGAATCAGATTCTGAATCATATTTCAGCTCCTTGTCTTTGATCTCGACCACCAATGACTATTTTGAGCAACATTCATTAGTTTCTTGCCAGGGGATTTTGTGGAAATCACACCATTTTCTGGTGTCCTTCTTCATCTTTATGTGACCTTTATTTTCCTATGGATTTTGTTATCACATATAGTTGTCAAGGGAAATGGGTCATCCAAGTTCATGGTCTACACATGAAATGTCCAAGCGTAGCCCTTGGCAAGGTTCGAAATAATGGCAAGCAAACATATTCATTTTTCATCCATCAGATCAGCAAGATTAAGTCACAACCATTAGATCTCATTGGAGAGAAATTGACGGTGGGAAGGCATTGTGGGGATCGAGAAACAAATTAAAGATTCCACAAGTTGTGAGCCCGTAATCGCCCAAAATCGTTGATCTCTCTAGATCAACAAATCAATGGTGTATATCAATCATGCTATGAACGAGCATCTTCACATTACGAGGATCAGAAAGGAAATTAAAGTATCTTCTAGTTGTGAGCCCGCAATCGCTCATGGCCATCGATATTTTAGTAGGGGACACATGTCAAGTGATCTTGCACTCTGGGATAAAGTAAAAAAAAATTGAGTGTGTAAAGGAATCCTGAAGGCCCAAATCCCAAACTCCCGAAGTAAATCTCGGTCGTCCAAAATAAGAGGACATGAGATGACAAATAATTCACTTCGAGAATTCAGCACTTCGGAGGATTGTAAGAGCTATGCATTGAAAAGGCTCGAAGCCTGAACTCCCAAAGTAATCGTGAGTCGTTCATATTTGTAGCACGAAGCACGGTCCATACAAGAGTGGCATGTGGCAACAAAAGAGGGCCTTTCCCAAATCGTAGATCACAATCAGATCAACGGCTCACGTGTATTTGGCATGTCAACATTGCGTGAGGATTAGTGGCTAGGAAAAAGCCCCAGAGTTGCATATCAAGCGTCGCACTTCCTTTTCCATCAGACGATCATAATTTACTTCAGGACTTCAGGACTTTTTCATTTCAAACTTCCCCTCTCGTTTTCCTCTGTAGTGCTTTCTCCCAGAGTTGTAGATCAAGCATCGCGTGTCCCTCCAAATCAGATGGTCATAATTTACTTTAGGATTTTGATATTCGGGAGTTTCTTCTTCCCCATTCCCTTTTTCCTCCGAATTAATCTCCTAAAGTCCATAGATCTATGTTGTGCATCCTTTCCCCTTGAGCTCCAAGCACCGAAGACACTTGGCACCCATTAGTTCCGACACGTGGTTCCCATATATTAGAGACACGTGGAATCCATATAGCGCTGACACTTGGCACTCATTTCAATCATTTTGGACATGTCTTCAGCCTATTTTTGAGTGACACGTGTCACCCCTTCGTCTGCGACATGTTAGCATAGTGACGTCAGGTTTCTCCGTCAGTTGCAGGTGATCATCCTTGAGGAAGCGATCTTGTTCAAGTGCCAGAGTAGCGCCCTCCCTAAAGATTAGTTTTAATGGATCCTAAATATGGTGGGCGGATAATAGTTAGCGATGGCGCTAGATTTAGTAGGTGCACCTAGATCGCAGATCATGACTTAATCAATGACCACGTTTCTTGAGGAGTCCCGCAATTAAAATCATGGTATAGTGGAAGAGCTACGTGGAAATTGGTGGTGAATTACGGGCTCAAAAGGGGTGTGAATCCAAACTTCCTTTCGCGGCCCCACAATCACATGCTTATATAATGAAAAATCCAAGAGCAGCATGTGGAAACACTCTAGGCATTAATCCTCATCCCGATCTCGATGAGATATTAGTTAATGAAAAAGAAGTGGTAGTTGAAACCCTTAGCTCAGTCCATAAATAGAAATCATAGAGGATCTGACCATGGTGACAGAACTGTAAGCCCGAGTTACCATGATGGACGATCTTTCCTATAGGCCCATGTCGAGCTGAGTTTGCGCTTGATAGGAGGATACACGCATAGTCTAACAAAAGAAGGCACAGACAAAAAGCCTTGATTGAGTGGCCAGATCACACTCCTAGTAGTTGTGGACTGATATGAGTATAAATAGATCAGTTCAATATTTTGTTAATGTCGTCAACTGGTTGAGCAGAGCCCCCTATTGTGTAATTTTGATGCCAGAACTGTTCTCTGGTTATGTATCAAATTTCAGACTTTCGCATTAATATAAGTCAATTTCTTTCATCTCTTTGTTTAAACTGTGTTGAAACACTCAGGCATGGAGGATCCAGT
The DNA here is from genome assembly GCA_009831015.1 of Picea engelmannii. Classification (NCBI taxonomy): domain Eukaryota; kingdom Viridiplantae; phylum Streptophyta; class Pinopsida; order Pinales; family Pinaceae; genus Picea; species Picea engelmannii. The sequence continues at coordinate 180,782 of ML792796.1, read as the reverse complement.
CGAGGGTTGTGGTTCTATTGTAATGTAGGTTTGATTACAGTAGTGTTGTGACCAGTTTTAGTCATCTTCCTTGTTACCTTACTTCCCCTTATGCTGAAAGGATCGGGCATGGAGGATCCAATCGATTTGTTGTAGTTGCATGATAATGTATATTTGATTACTATGTTGTTGTGACATATTTCAGTGTATGAAAATTGATTTCAAGAGTTCTCTTGAGCCTAATTTTTTCTTCACCAAGTTGCTTGAAAGCCAGATGCTCATGGAAGACTTGTCCACCTCTCTCACTAAGTCTTCCTCCTACTCACCCTTAAACTCAAATCACTGACTAAAGTTAATGAGGCCCTCACTTCACTGTGCATTGCTTGTCCATTTTCTATGTTAAAATCATTCTTGTACTGAGTTTCATCCATTTGACCTCCAATCATAAAACCAACATCCACCAAATATTCTGATGGGTATTGGGCTTATCCTCTTGCAATTTGAGGGTGACTCTCAGTGATAACATTAATGGCTTCATTTCCGGGGAACGAATTGAAGACATTTCCCTGGGATTGAATGACAAAGAAATTATGATTCTGAAGGTGCATCAGAAATCAGTACCTTGAAGATTGCAACTTGCACTTGGTGACTCCATTGTTCCAGTTGGGGCTCCCAAAGACAGACACACGAGATCTACTCCACGGTTTCCTTTGGAAAACACCTGAAGATGACCAAGAGAAGATTATCAAGAAAGGAAATATTTCTCAAGAATGATTTGAGTTGTTGTTCCAGATTGAAAAGATCCCTAGAAAGAACGACATTGCAGAGATCCATTTTTGGGTGGTGAACTAAAGCTAGACACATTAGTCTGACTGCTCATCTTTCACCATGGCCGCTCCACTGGTTTGAAATGGAAAAGATTTTAGCTCAGAGGTATGCTTTCTATGATTTTTCAAAGATAGTTGGTTTTCCTAACCGAGAGCCTAGTAGAGATGAATGGGAAAGTAGCTTTCCTAAATTTTGAGGAGAAGAGTGGTAGGAACCAACTGAAAACTTGCTAGATTTTCATGATTTTATTCATCAGCTTCATATCGTGCATGAGGATGTTCATATTAATATTTGCATGTATTCATTAGAGGGGATTTTTCATGATTGTTGTAGATCTCTCCTAGTTGCAAATATCAGCTCTTTGACAAGCTTTCATGCAGCTGTCAATTCCTTTTGTAAAGAATATTTCCCAGCTGAACGTCTTTTTGAGGGATGTTGCAATGAGTTTTATTCAATCCATACAATTCTTCTAGTCATGAAAGACCAATTTGTGATGAAGCATTTATTGTAGAAGAAAAAATTTATTATGAAGATCATGAGGTGTTGAATGATATTCATTATGATAGAAATAACGTAGAAATATTTGACATCATATCAGATGCATCTATTGTTTTAAATGTTCATGAAGATCAACATATATCTTTTGAATATTCTAATGACGAAGAGAAAGTGTATTCTACAGTAGATATTTCTCCTCACTGTGAAGCTGGGATAGATGATAAGTTAGTTAAAAGAACCGGGGAATATTTCTCTCTGTTTTTTCCTAGCTTTTCATATTTGAGGGAAGATGTTGTTTGTTTCTCTTATGGAGAAAATGTAGAGGATATTCTTGTCCTTGAAATAGATTTTTTTGGCAGCCCTGCTTATGATGAAGAAGTTGTTTCAAATAATAACCAAAAACAACCAATTTTTGATGAATATCCCAATGAAGGTGATGAAGAACAAATCTTTTTCATGGCTTCTTTGGAACCTTGTACCATGGCTCTTGTATATGATAATTATGAATCTGATCCTTGGGAGATCCATGAAGGAGAAAAGGAAGAGCTAAATGTGCAACTTATCTCATGTCCAACACTTGTAAATGAGAAAATATCACCTGGGATTAGCCAACCTGCATCAATCCTTTATTTGCCTGTACACTTTGAGAACATCAAACACCAGGTAAGCAATGATGAAATAAAGGAGGTAATTTCTTACCAGTTGAGCATGCCTTATTATAAATTTTATGACCGTGTGGAGTTATATATGGAGTTGAGTTTTCCAAAAGCATTGGAGCTTGCAAAATTATCCATCTTATCATCATTTGGGGGTATTGTTAGTGATCCAAAACATGTTTTTATTCTGTTTTCATACTTCCCTTACCTTTTGTGGATCATTTGCAGTGAAAAGAAGAATTATATTACCAGGCAGTCTGGGTGGCTATGGTGGAAGTTTTCTTTCACCTAGAACATTGTAAAAAATCAGTTAGTCTAGGATTGTACATAAATAAGCTCCTTCTGGACAACATGTGTTTGTTTTCTTTTTGTAAGTAGAGTAGTGTACATGTTAGCCTGTTGTCCTCAGCAAGATGTATTTAAGAGACTCCATAACCCAATAGCGAAGGCACTGAAACTATGCGTTCTTGGCAACTCACAGGGAGCATGCCATCCCCTTTGGAGCCAATGTTATCACATATAGTTGTCAAGGGAAGCGGGTCATCCAAGCCTGTGGTCTTCACAAGAAATGTCCAAGCACATCACTTGACAAGGTTTGAAATAATGGTAGGAAAACAAATTCATCTTTCATAGACGAGAGAGCCGAGACAGTTTTTAGGAGCAGGGATCAGTATTTCAGTTTGTAAGGCTGAGGGCTTGGTTTGTAAATATATGTTATTGAATATTCCTTTGAATCATTTTCTTCAGACTGTCTTCTTAGTTTACATGCTATACTTTGTTTTTTTTATTGTCTGAATGTAATCTCTCTGATTTATGGATTCTTGAGGCGATGGAGGATATGTTTCTATCATGCTTATCTTTCATGGTTCATTAGATTTTCTCTATTTTTTTTATTGTTTGAATGTAATCTCTCTGATTTATGGATTCCTGAGGCGATGGAGGATTTGTTGCTATCATGCCCATTTTTCATGGTTCGTTAGATATTCTATGTTTTTTTTATTGTATGAATGTAATCTCTCTTATTTATGGATCCCTGAGGCGATGGAGGATATGTTGTTGTATTGCCCATATTTCATGGTTCAACATACATTTTTTTTTTCTTCTTGTCTGGATGTATCATCTCTCTGATCTATGGATTCCTGAGGTGTTAGAGGATCTATTTTCATCTTGCCCATTTTTCATGGTTCATTACTTAGACATTTTATCTCTTACTTCTCCTTATCACCACATTAATCCTTTGTTTGATAGGCGGTTTAAATTCCTTCCTTATTCACGATACTTATGACTCCATAGCCCAATGGTCCCGAACTGATCTGTTGTTACTTCTTTTGTCTTTTCCTTTCTCTACAGTCTCACTAATCCACCTTCTCAAACCATTTAATCTTTTTAATTTATTTTGATGGGTACTGGGCTTGTCCTCTTGCAGTTAGAGGGTGACTCTTAGTGATAACATTAATGGAACATCACATTAAGGCTTTGAATGCAGTGGCAAGATAACACCCTTGGTAGTTGTGGACTAATATGAGTATAAATAGATTAGTTCAAGATTTTTTTAAGGTCATCAAATGGTTGAGCAGATCTCCCTACTGTGTAATTTTGATGCCAAAACTGTTCTCTGGTTATGTATCAAATTTGAGACTTTTGCTTTAATAGAAGTCAGCTTCTTTCATCTATTTGCTTAAACTATGTTGAAACACTTGGGCATGGAGGATCCAGTCGAGGGGTGTGGTTCTATTGTAATGTAGGTTTGATTACAGTAGTGTTGTGACTAGTTTTAGTCAACTTATTTGTTACCTTTTTTCCCCTTATGTTGAAAGGCTCAGGCATGGAGGATCCAGTCGATTTATTGTAGTTGCATGATAATGTAGGTTTGATTAGTGTGTTGTTGTGACACATTTCAATGTTTGAAACTTGAGTTCAAGAGTTCTCTCGAGCTTGAGTTTTTCTTCACCAAGCTGCTTGAAAGTCGGATGCTCATGGCAGATGTGTCCACCTCTCTCACTAAGTCTTCCTCTTACTCACCCTAAAACTCAAATCACTGACTGAAGTTAATGAGGACCTCACTTCCCTATGAATTGCTTGTCTAGTTTTTGTGATTAAAATCATTCTTGTACTGACTTTTGTCCATTTTACCTCAATTCATAAAACCAACATCCACCAAACATCCTGATGGGTACTAGACTTATCCTCTTGCAATCAGAGGGTGACTCTCAGTGCTAAAATTAATGGTGTCATTGAGCAATTTTAGTCAGCTTCCTTGTTACCTTATTTCCCCTTATGATGAAATGCTCGGGCATGGAGGATCCAATCGAGTTGTTGTAGTTGCATGATACTGTAGGTTTGATTATTATGTTGCTATGACATATTTCAGTGTCTAAAACTTGAGTTCAAGAGTGCTCTTGAGCCTGAGTTTTTCTTCATCAAGATGCTTGAAAGTAGGATGCTCATGGAAAACTTGTCCACCTCTCTCACTAAGTCTTCCTCCTACTCACCCTTAAACTCAAATCATTGACTAAAGTTAATGAGGCCCTCACTTCACTTTGCATTACTTATCTAGTTTCTGTGTTAAAATCATTCTTGTACTGAGTTTTGTCCATTTGACCTCCACTCATAAAAACAACATCCACCAAATATTATGATGGGTATTGGGCTTATCCTCTTGCAATCTGAGGGTGACTCTCAATGCTAACATTAGTATTAATGTTATCCCCTCTTTCCAACTCGCCTTGCCATACCCTTGGTCACCCAACCTTGGCCAGGCTCTTCGTTCATTTGGGTGCCCATCTTGCCAACTTGTCTTGCATTTCTTTTGGGAGCTCCTCTTTCCAACTCGCCTTGCCTTGTCGTTGGTCGCCCAACCTTGGTTAGGTCGTATCAAAAAATCTACCTCGAACCCAAAATTGGTTCTTATCCATCCTTTGGCTCATATTTTTTCCTAGTGATCCCTGTCCATTTCAAGGGGTGTGATGATCCCAGATCGTTGCATGTTTTACTAAACCTGACCTACGACATCGTCACAATCTACTCAGTTATAGGGGTGTGACGATTTTTCGTAAGTGGGAAAAATGAGCGTCTTCTCGATGCTTCTAGAAGGAGAAGCTTCTCTGGTGAGGTGGCCTCCAATCGGTTTGGATCTTACTCGCTTTTATGATTTAGTGGGATCATCCTAACCTCCTAACCTTATCATCTTCAACTTATAAAAGGAGAGGAGCTCTCACGGATAAAGTTAGATTGGAAATTTGGCTTGACATTGTTAGCTTGGTTAGAGTGGTTTTAGTTTTTCCTTGTTAAGATGGATTGTGAGTGACTTTTAGATCTACTGTCACAGAATCCATGGATCTAGCTCATTTCTTAAATTTCTTGATATTGATGAGTTTAATAAAATTTTGGGACACTGTGCATCTGGGAATGATAAAGTTTTTCTCCTTCTTGTAATATAGCTTTCATCAAAGTGAAATATTTGCATTCTCATTTCTTTGCATTGTTTAGAGACGGTCAAAACACCATTTAGTCCATGCCATTTTCCTCTTGAGTAAACAACAACCTTAAAATAAAGCACTTATAAAAATTGATTAGACATTTTTATATTTCTTGGTAGAAAATCTACATTAGATTAGTTGTAGAGCTTTGGAATAGGTGTGAAAGATAACTTTCCAAAGCTGCAAACAAACATAGTATCTTGTGATAGGGAGAGTTAAATATACTTGCTACATTTTTTCCTGGGAAGCCCTGCTAACACAAGGGTCAATCATGAGGTCGCATTAAGACTGGCAGAGTTACTCACCCTGTTGTGTCAATCTTAGTGTAGAGATTACATGTATTATTGGGGGTCACTTGAGAAGAAAATATTGTGGGGACCTTCTAGAGTTGATTTCGGACTTAGATACCCTTCCTTTGCATGTGGATCGTATTGTCGACTATTTCCCTAGGCATCATTGTCATAATTGGTAACCTTAGTGGCCTTTCTCTTTAGGGTCTTTACACGAGGTGGCAGTGGAGGTGCAAGTCTTCACAATAACTGGAATTGATGTTTTCCAAACTCACTTGGGATCCTTGGAGGGTATACCCATGATTATGTGTGGGATCTTGCACAAAGGCGTAAGTCCATTAAGTTGGTCATCAATGTAACTTTTCCACCCACTCTATCTCATCCCCTTCTTACATTGTTCCTACGACATTGGATTCCATCACCAACTAGTGCGTTCATTATAAGAAGGTTTTGTTTGCTTGTTTTCTTCCTAGATTTTTGGTGCATGATGTTTGTTTTCCCTAGTAGACTCTAGGTTGGATCTATTTTTAAATGGCATCAGTTCCCATAACGACCATTAAAGGAACCCCTTCTTTGGGGGAACCTTTTTTTTTTCCTTCTTACAGAAACATTGGTCCTCCTTACATTGCTACTTTGAGCCTTCCAAGTCTCACAATTGGATTGTCGGTGTGGTTTTTTTCCACTCTAGTAATCCCAAATGAATCTAGTGCTTTGGTTGTAATCACTTCCCCACAAGAACATCAACCTCATGTTGATCCTTCACCTTCTTCACTAGTAATATCTTATTCACCTTCTTCAATTGCAAGGTCTTCTTCCGTTTCATCTTCTTCGCAAAGTGAAAGCTCTGAAGCTAGTAACCGGGTGAGTAAGAAGAAGAAGAAAAGGAATATTAAGAAGAATAAAAATAAGAAAGGTTCCAAGATTCCAACCACTGCCAGACATGTTGGAAGATAACCACTTACTGATAATCGTATTGGGAGTGTTGATGATGCCAAGATCACCCAAATAACCTGTAAGCCCAAGTACCCTTGCAGGATTTGTAAGGGTAGCAATCTTATTAAGGATTTCCCTGGTTTATACAAGGTTATAGAAGCATGGTCTACATACCCTCGCCAACCCATGTCTTCAGCCTCTGAACAACATGCTAATGACCTCCTGTCAACTAGTCAAGATACCGTTGGGAAGAAGAAAAGTAGAGTCAAGTTCCCATGTATGTTATGTGGAGGGAGTCATCAAACTCACCTTTGACCTTGTATGCACGAAGCCTTGAAATTACTGGAAGAAGTAACTATTTCCCAGCCTCAAATTCCATTTGTTTACCACAAGCTTACTCTCAACCCACATGTAGTTGATGGAATGATCAATCTGGTCCATTCATCGGTCAGTCTGGTTGATCATGTAGTCAATATAGTCACATCCTTAGTTGAACCAGTTGACAAAGTGGTTGATCTGATCCCATCTTCAGTCGATCCCACTCTCCTGTTAGAGAGGGTCACCCAAACAGTTGATCTGTTTCCACCGGTCAACCCCATTATCCCCTTGGAGAATGCAACCCAAGTGGTCGATCTAATCTCATCATCAATCGATCCTACTCTCCCACTAGAGAGTAAAACCGATATTGCTCATGTTTTACTCATTGATACAGACTCTACTGTGATGGGGTGTATTCCTCCTTCTCCTGTAGAAACCCATCCAAGTAATGAGGCCATCCTTTTTTATTGGGGTGCACTAACTGGACCTTGTCTTCCCTCTCACATTCCTTTCAATAATACAATACAAGTTTGTGGTCGAGACGTTCCTCAAACATTGATATATGAAGGTTTGTTCCTTAGTATTTTTTCCTCTATTGCTTGGCAAGATTTGGGTTATCCTCAGCTTGTTCCAATTACACATAATCTATTAGCTTTTAACAGAAGAACCAGGCACCCTTTAGGAGTCCTTCCTCAGTTTCCTATAACTTTGGGAGGGAAAACTGTCTTTATTGATGTCATGGTAGTCCAAGACCCCTTGGATTTAGATTTACTCCTTGGGATAGATTATGTCTATGCCATGAAAACTATTGTGTCCACTCTTTTTCATGTGATATATTTCCCTCGCAATGGAAGAATTGTGACTATTGATCAACTTTCGTTCATTGGCCCGACTTGACCATCAACTCAATGACCTCCCTAAAGGGTTCTTATATGCAGACAGTATCACCCTTGCCACAGGTCAATTATGTCGCTTTGTCTCCCATGCTTTCAATTGCCGATGTAGATGAGCCATTCATTGTATGCTCAATCTCTTATGACTTGGATCCGGTAGTTGACATGGTGATCTCTTAGATAGGGATTTTAGATCCTGATATCTTTACCCCTGTTGCGACCCTTGACATCTAATCCTTTGAGAGTGTGTTTCTTCCATCTAGTGAAGATCTCTTGGAATCCATGACCGAGTTTTGTCCCTTGACATGGTGTCCTTCCAGAGAATTGTCCTCTTGGAATCCATGATCAAGAAGAAGAGCTATGAGCACGGTTTTCTGATTTCAATCTCATTAAAAAATGAAACCAACTTTGAGTATGGTTTTCTGTTTTCAAGCTCATTAAAAAATGAAACCAGCTTTGAGCATGGTTTTTTGATTTCAAGCTCGTTAAAAAATGAAACCAACTTTGAGGATAGTTTTGTGTCTCTGTGGAAACCTCGTTAAAAAATGAAACAGAGTTTACAAGAACAGTTCTTGTTTCTGTGTCAAGCTCACTAAAAAATGAAACATAGGTCTGGGGATTGAACCTGGATTCTCGAGCATAGTTCCTATTCCTGTGTCAAGTTCATTTAAAAAAAATGAAATAGATTGTTCCTCCTCTTTGTTTGAGTCAAGTCCTTCATCTAGTATTTGAAGCTTCATTTCATTCACCTTTGTTGTTGGACGAAATGAAGCTTGGGGGGAATTTTCTTCCAGCCTCTGGACTTCAGGCTAAAGTTGAGCCATGAGCTTCTTAAGCTGGGGGATAAGTACCAACCATGAGAAAACATGAACCATGCATTGGGAAGTTGCAAGAATAGTTTTCTTAGGTTCATGCCTGTGTAAAAATGAAACCACCTACCTTCAGATTTAAAAAGAGCTACTACGTTAGCCACACACATGCTCTGACCTCCCTCTCCCACACACATGCCCCCCTCTCCTAAAGAGGACTCGAGGCCTCCCACTTCCTCTCCCTCCATATCCCTCACAGATGTTGAGGTTTTTTCCTCCCTTATTGCCTCACTTCCCAAGACGAACAAAAAAACTCCTCCAAAGTTTGTGAAAAAATTTGATCAGATCCCTTCGGTTCAGATCCAAGGAAGCTCCAGAACCCTTGTCCTGAAATTTGTAGAACATGCACTCATTGGACAGTTTACAGGAATCTAGCCTTCTCCGTGAGCTATGGTGATCTAGATCAACAAGAACTGGAAACCCCATATGAAAGGAAATCTCTCACATTTTCTTTGTGGAAGAGGCTTCTTTGCCTTTCTCTTCGAAAATAAAACAAATAGAGATCTCATCTTCTGAAGCAAATCATACTTTATGGTCTCTAGAGGTATGTATCTCAATAGCTGGACCCCGAACTTTAATCCTGAGAATGATATTCCTAATGTAGTACCAGTTTGGGTTCACCTCCCCTTCCTTCCTCTGCATTGTTGTAATAGTGAAACTATTCAAGCTATAGGAAATACACTTGGAAAGTACATATATTGAGCAGAACCTAAAGATGGTCTTCAAGCCTGTGTGTGCATATGTGTAGAAGTAGATCTAGAAAAAGGTCTTCCCAAAGCTATTAACCTCACCTTGGATAAATGGAACTACTTGCAGCAAGTTGATTACGAACAACTTCCCTTCAAACGCAAAATTTGTCATGAGTATGGACATTTTGCGAAACACTGCCCTAAATCCCCTCTTGAAAGCTCGATCGAAGAATTTGATCATTGGAAGAAACCCAAAAGGAAAAATAATAAAAAGAACGGCCTGAATAATAAATCCATCCCCACGCCCCCCCTCCTAATACCTCACAAGATCCTGAATCTTCCATTCCAATCCTGACACAAGAGCCATCTCGTGAAGAGAATCTCGCTGCCCCACCTCCCCCCTCTCTAACACATCCACCTGAGTCTTTGATCCCCCCCTCTACACTGCCTTCTCCCTCTCATCCATATTCTCTTCCTAAGGATGATGACCTAGAGAAAATATCAGATGAAAACTCTGACTCAGATACACATGCTTCTCCCATTAGAAAATTCGGATGGAATTCAAACCTGCACGAAAGGGAAGCTTCAACCAGGAAGGATATCAAACTTGGGAAGCAAACAACTTTGGATCAACATGCTAGGAAAGAAATAGGGCAGACCAGGAATCAGAGTGGATCCAACCCCCAAAAAGGGGGAAACTCCAAGCCTTCTAAATGATAAAAGAAATCTCATGGACTTGCAAAGGACTAGGGAGCCAGAACAAGCTCTCACTAATACATGATCTAATAAAAGAATAAAATCCTCAAGTCCTCCTACTCCAGGAGACAAAAAGGAAGGATACAGATATCCTTTAGGATAGTAGTTACATCTGGTGAACATGCAAAGGAGTAGCATTCAACACAAGAGGAGCCTCAGGGGGAATCTTCACCCTGTGGAATCCCAATATCTTCTCTCTCCACTCCTAGTAGTCCACGATCCACTGGATTAAAACTTCACTTCTCCATATCCCTTCTGGTAAGATTCTGACTATTTTCAATGTTTATATTCCTACAAGCTATCATGATAAAATCGATTGTTGGCCGTCTCTTCAAAACCTGCAAGAAAGTCTTGACCTCAAAGATCTAATAATAGTTGGAGACCTCAACACCACCCTCCATCATAAAGAAAAAAAAGGGGGCTCTTGAGTACAGGACCCCACTCGTGAGCATATCAAGGATCTTATATCCTCCTTTCATCTTCTTAACATAAAACCCTCTAATGGTTGTTTCACTTGGTCAAACAAGCGACTCGAGTCGAGGCACATAACAGCTCGCCTTGATCGGTTCCTCTTAAGAAGATCCTTCCTTGACGACTCCTTTCTAACCTACTCTTGCATTCTCTCCTAGACTGGTTCTGACCATAGACCTATCACTCTCACCCTTTCCCCTCCTGACAACCTTGGCCCCATCCCCTTTAGATTCAACCCCCTGTGGGCTTTAGACTCTTTCTTTTTCGATATTGTCTTAGATGCCTAGACCTGTTGGATACAAGGTTCTCCAAACTACATCTGGGAACAAAAATTAAAAAGAGTCAAGATGGCCCTCAAACACTGGGTGAAGAACAACAAAGAAAAGGAACAAGAAGAAAAAAGCAGGAAAATGGAAGAAATGGAAGAAAACATATTAGTAATGGAAGAGGGACCTACCACTCATTCCCTCCTTCTCAAAGAACATAAAGACTTTATTGAGTATCAAAAAATCCTACATGAGGAAGAGGAAACTTGGAGGCTCAAATATAGGAGTCTTTAGCTAAGCTTAGGTGATAGAAACACAAAATTATTTCAAAGGAAAACCAAAGCTAGACTTTGGAGAAACAAGGTGAAGGAAATCACCAAAGAGGATGGCTCAAAAACCGATGACTTCCACCAAATACAAGAAGAAGCCAAACTACATTTTCAATGACTCCTAACTGAGGATGGCATTTCATACCTCATCGTACAAGAGGATCTGCTGCTAAACATACCGAGCGTTATCAATCAGGAGGACAACACCAAGGTAAATCAGGAAGTTACAAAAAAAGAACTTCATGAGGCCTTGTTCCAGCTCCACCTAGACAAAGCTCCGGGCCCAGACGGCTTTAGTGCACATTTTTATCAAAAATGCTGGCATATAATTAAAAGAGATCTCTTGAGGATGATACAGTATGTTCAGAAATCCACAAAACTAGGGGGCATTACAAATTCCACTTTTTTATCCCTTATCCCAAAAGATTCCAACCCTTCCTCCTTCTCTAGATTCAGACCCATTTCCTTATGCAATGTCTCTTACAAGCTTATCACTAAAGTCGCCACTAATAGAATCAAGCCTCTCTTGAATAAGCTCATCTCTCCAAATCAAAGTGGCTTTGTCCAAAAAAGACAAATGATTGACAACATCATATTGGTTCAAGAAGCCATCCACTCTAGCAAGGAGTGAGGAGATCAAGGAATGATCATCAAAATTGACATGGCCAACGCCTTTGATAAGGTAAGGCGCACCCTTTTGTTTGCAATTCTGAAGAAATTTTGTTTTAGCTCTGATTTCATAGCCTGGTTCTCAGCTTGTATCTCCTCTCCTTGGATAGCCCCTCTGATAAATGGGCGCCTGACAAATTTCTTCAAAATCTCTAGAGGGCTAAGGCAAGGTTTTTCGCTCTCCCCCCTCCTCTACATAATCATGGCTAAAAATCTAGGTAGACATCTAGAAAAGGATCGAATCTCCAAAGCCATTCCTGGCATCAAAATAGCTCGAGGAACGAAGAGATTAAACAACTCCCAATTTGTTAATGACACTCTCCTCATTGGGGGAGACTCCTTAGTGATGGCCAAAATATTCAAATCTTCTTTGGATAACTTCACCCAAGCCTCGGGAGCCCTTATAAATAATGCCAAATCCAATATCTATGCTTGGAACACCCCTCTTTGAATTGCCCATCTAATAGCAAGTATCTTCCATTTCCCTCTCATTGAAAAATGGAAAACCTTCAGATACCTTGGAAACCCTATATGTCTCAAATCTCTACCAAATTCATCCTGGAATCAAGTTCTCGAAAATATCAAAAACAAGATGGATCATTAGGGAGCCTTCTGGCTCAATCTGGCGAGGCGTATTGTCCTAATAAAATCAGTTCTCTCTGCTCTTCCCATCTTTCAATTCTCTTCCCTTCTTTCTCCTCAGAATGTTAAAAAATCAATCTCCATCCTCCTTCGGCTCCTTCTCTGGGAAGGAGGGAAAACAGACAAGAAAAATTATCATCTAATAAAGTGGGATATTGTAAAACACCCTAAGGAAAGTGGAGATCTGGGAATCAAATATCTTGGCCTCTCCAACTTGGCAATGGGAGAAAAAAATCTCTGGAACCTTGTTTCAAGAAGAAATGACTAGTGGAAGTGAATCCTAAAAGAAAAATATCTCGAAGGGTATAGGCTCAGATGTCTAGATCATCATCACTCTCTGAACAGTGGATTGCCAATAGGGAATCTTCTCTCATCCTCCATCCCTCTCCTTCAAAGTCAACTCACCTGGATTCCCGGGAATGGTAGAAAGATTCTTATAGGGGCTGACAACATCATGGTAAAACAAACCCTCTAGCAGCATATACAACTACGACCACTCATCAATTGGCTAGACATGAAAGGAAAAAAACATATATGGGATATCTCCTCTTGGAATGCAGACACGGGAGATTGGACTGGATGGAATTTACAAAATATACCAAGCAATCTCCAAGATGCAGCACACCAGCTGCAATTTTTTCTAAAAGGTTGTGCTCCCATTCGTATCACCCTAAGAGATTAGAGAGGTTGGGGGAATGGAAACTACTCTGTAAAACAAGGTTACTTCCAACTACTCTCACAACTGAATCCCCCCCCTAAAGATAAACTGTGGAACTTTATTTGTAATAATGATAGCCCCCCCAAGGTAAATTCCTTTTGTTGGATATTGGCACATGGCAATTTGCTAACAGGAGAAAATCTTCTTAAAAGAAACATCCATGGGCCCTTCAGGAGTGAACTCTATGGAAAAGTGATGGAAACCTCTCAACACATCTTCCTACTCTATCCCTTCACTATCATGGTGTGGAAAACAACTCTGCAAAACCTCCACTCAAGAATTAGATGGTCGACCCAACCCAGAGAACTCTTTTCAGAATGGCCCTCCCTTTATCAAGGCACCTACAAAAATAACCCTCTATTCAAAGCAGTGTATAAAACCTTACCCAAGTACATCTGCTGGAAAATTTGGCTCGCCGGAAATCGAATTATCTTCTCCAACCTTCGTTCTCCCCCATATCTCGTAGTTAAAAAAGTTTTTGGTCTCCTAACTGAATTTTTTCTTTCTAAGCCCAAATTTCTCTCCTTCAGCCCCAACTCCACCTTAGAATATGACTGGGTCTGTTATTTCTTCCCCTACCTTTCATCCACAACTCCTTCCCCTTCCCCTCACAAATCCTCCTGACAACTTCATGATGACTCTGATTACCTGCGCAGGTGCAATGAGCATCAAACTCACACTCTTTATTTCAATGGAGCTTCAAAGGGAAATCCCAGGGTGGCAGGAGTGGGAGGGGTCGTCATATTCCCACGAGGAAACCAAGTTCTCTCTTTCCATTGGAATCTAGGAAAAGCTACCAATAATCAAAATAAAGCCTATGCATTGTACCAAGGTCTTCTTCTTGCCAAAAGTAGGAACATACACTCCCTTTCAGTGATTGGGGATTCCAAGATAATCATAGGGAATGTACACAAAGGGTCCCATCCCCCAAATCTCCATTTAAGATCCATTCTCCAAAGAATTTCGACAATTCACACTCTCTTCCACAATATCTCCTTTTACCATGTACTCTGGCAAAATAATCAATTGTTCGACGCTCAAGCTAACCTGGCAATTGAACTGGAGCAAGGCACGCCAGTGATTAATGGATTATCTCTCCACTCACCCATACCATGACAATTGACACATGGCATTTTTCTCCCTTGACCACTGTCGTATGAGCCACAATGGAGAAAAGGGTCATGGTCTGGGTCGTGTTTCATCCCAACACCCCTTCCTGGACACCTAACCACCCTCCCCCTCACCTCAGCACATGGCTCTGCAGCCCCCACCACCTACCCCACCTCACCTCTCAACACATAAGCACCCACTACCTCACCTCTGCGCGTGTCTAGTGGCTACATATCTCCCCCTCCCCCAACTTGGGAAGTCATATTGTAGTACCTTCGAAAGATCATGAGCGTGGAAGAGAATATTGGAGTGACACAAACCTGTTTAACATGATGCACAAAGAGTATTGTACATTAAATTTAGGCGAGATGAAGGATCCCAACATCAGAGGTGATCATGGCTGCAACTCGTGGAAAAGCATGGGAAACTGGTTAAGTTCTCTGAATCATTTGAGGTTGATGGCGCATATCATAATAGGAGAGACTCATTTTGCTGGCATTCTCATCCCTAAAAAGAACAAAGCAACGTCCACTCCTCATAAGCGCACTGCTATCTATGTTTTACAGCCGGATAGAATAAGGATTATAGGCAAGATGAGCAGGCAAGCACAAAGAATTCTCTCGGGGGAGGAACACGATGAGCTGGTAGACACGGTTCAAACACTTCAATTATATCTCAGGGCACTTTCTTCACAATTTTTTTCCATCACAGAGATTACCATCCAACACAGGAGTGAACAACATAGAAATAGGGATGAGTGAGAAGCTCCGAGGCAGCAGATCAAGGCACTCCAAATGGTAGTTGGACCTGTGTCTCCTGCAACCAACTACCTTCAAAATTTCGATGAGGCCTCCTCGCCTGGACCACATCTGAATCTGGACCTCAACATGCGGCCTCCAGCAGAGGCAAAATTCCTGGCATCAGACAATTCCAAAATCTAAGTGTATGCAATGTTTTTTTACGCTATTACTAGGAACATTTTGCATGGTTTTCACCATAGAAAATCAAGTAGGCTTTAGTGTTTTAGTAGGAAATACACCCATTCTTCATTTTCTTCTCGAAGAATTTAGGGGGGTAAATTTTGAATTTTGCAATTTCTGTAACACGGACTATGTGCTTCGCCTGTGTATCTTCGCAGTTTTTTTAATATAATTTTTGCCCAGTTTTTGTTAAAAAAAAAAATGAAACCACCTACCTCAAGCATGTTTTTCTCTGGTTCAATCTTGTGTGAAAATGAAACCAGGTCCAAGCATAGTTTTGGCTAGTTTTAAGCTTGTGTAAAAATAAAAAATATATCCCAAGCATAGTTTTGTTTTGTTTTAAGCTTGTGTAAAAATGAAAACAATCCCAAGCTTAGTCTTTGCTCTTTATCATGCTCGTAAATACCCGAGAATGTAACTGAGTATACTTTTATCACTTTTTCGGACTCGTAAAGGTTATATGAAAGAGGAACCCCCTAGAGTTCCCTTTAACCTCTTTTCAGACTCTCTAAACATGAAAATATTGTTGAGCAATCTTGTTCTTTTCACACTCATAAAAGTATTTGAATAAAACATCTGATGAGCGGTAGATTATCTATTTTTTGGTCTCGTCAAAATAAATTACGAAAAAGGAAATTTTGGATTTTTCTTTAAGTGTTTTTCAGACTCTCTAAACATGAAAAACCCTTGATTTTTCTTTCTTTGGACTCGTAAAACAAGCATCGAAAGACCCATATGGGACCGAACCACTCCTTCCTAGGGTTCGTTAAAAATACTCTAAAGGACTCATCTGAAGGATGAGCTTACAGTTCAAGCATATGTTATCCTCCTAAAGCTTGTGTAAAAATAAAGAGGTACTCTCCAGAAATGGTGGGGGAAAAACTGGGAAAGAAATGTATCAAAACCTATATTCTATGGAAGAGTCATTTTTTAACATGACACCCTTTCACTCGCTTTGTGTCTAGGTTGGAAAATCCGCTTGTCTATTGATCATACTCCTTTATAAGATTACATTTTGGTCTGTGATCCCTGTTGTTGAGTCAGTGTTGCCAAGACAATTTTTGTCTCATCAATATGTTCAAAGAGAAGTTCAACCCAGAAATCCTTCTATTACGTCGACCATTTCTACATTCCTTAATCCTTCTATTATGTCGGCCATCCTTTAGTCATTCCTGAATCACTTGTTACTCTGATCTACTTCAAATATTTTTAGTTGTTTCATGTCATTAATGGGGGATACATTAAGGCCCTCCTATGATGAGTCTTTTCCTGTCGACTCCAACTCATTATCTAGGAATTAGACTTAGAAACTAATTGGTACCTTGGAACTTGCATGCCTCAATGGTAGGTTTCCTCGCTTTCGACTATGGGTTTTCATTATTGACCCTTGATCGAGAGTTTCCACCGAGTGTTCGACTTCAACTCATAAATTCACACCCGTTGGATTGTATTAGTGTACATTGGGAGTCATTGACATTAATGATGATTTCCCTTCCACTTGTTAATGATATTCATTAATGACCGGTAATCAAGTGGTTTCTACCATGTTCGACTTCATCACTTGTATTCCCATGGTTAGATTCATACTATAGAGTAGTGGAGATGAAGACCCTAGATATTTTCTGATAGATTCAGGTTGCATTGGAGTATATTTAGATTGTACTGTTGCATAGATCCACAGTGTATGTCTCATGTATATGTTCAAATTTGAGTCTTTAACACATAGATCCACAGTGTATTTTTGGTGGCTATGTTCAGATTTGAGTCATACTGGCATGGATCCACAATGTATATCTGGTGGCCATGACCTGTCTTACTTGACATGGATCTTTTCATGTCGGAATTTATGCTCTAAGTCATTTGTATTCTGAGTATGGGAATGCCTACCTCAATGATGATATATTATTGTACTGCATTTCCTTGTTTGTTGGCAGGTTTCCGACCAACGTGTTCATTGTTCCCTACACACACTCGAAAAATTATTTCATCTATCACTATGTTCTAACTTCATAATTTGGGGAGATCTCTATTACACATTATTTTCTTCACCCCTATGATCGTTAATGATGTAAACCTATTTGTTGTCTTTAGAGGGATCAGTGGCCTAAATTCCTAAGGAAAGAAGGGAGAAGAACTTTACTTGAGAGTTGAAATCATATTTTCCTTTGTAAAAACCCTAGTAAGGAGGATCATCGCACCCTATCCAATTCTATGGGTGCGACAGTCCCATATCGTCACATGTTGTACTAAACCTAGCCTATGACGTCTTCACACTCTGTTCAGTTATAGGGGTGCGACGATTTTCGTATGTGGGAAAAACGAGCATCTTCTCGATGCTTATAGAAGGAGAAGCTTCTCTCGTGAGGTGGCCTCTGATTGGTTTGGATCTTACTCACTTTTATGATTTAGTGGGATCATCCTAACCTCCTCATATTATCCTCTTCATGTTATAAAAGGAGAGGATCTCTCATGGAGAAAGTTAGATTGGAAATTTGGCTTGAGATTGTTAGCTTGGTTTGAGTGGTTTTTAGTTTTGCCTTGTCAAGATAGACTGTGAGTGACTTTCAGATCTACAGTCACATAATCTATGGATCAGAAGTGTGTGGGAAGAAAGGAACTGTTAGAAGGGAACTTACAACATCAAGGCATCGGTTGTATTCTCTTTTTCATATTTCTAATACAACAATACATTTCTTTCCCATAAATCATCCTTATTTTATTGTATGACTCCTTGATCACATACATCAGTTTTGTTGAGTATACATTGTTGCTTTCACTTCATTGGCTTGTGTCTATTTACGGGTTTAGTATCCCATAAGCCTTTGAATGGAGCAAGGATGACACTAGTAAGGACAAATGACATTTAAAAGGTATGTCATTTATCTCTTGTTAGTTGGTATGCTTGATAATTAAAACTTAGGGAAAGTTTTATATTCTAACTTGTTTTGTTCTAGTTTCTAGGTGAAACTAGGGAGATTTGTTTGTGTCTGCACTTACCGATTTGTCTGATAACACATGCCCGAGTGTTTCAGCACATTTTAAACAAAGATATGAAATAATATGACTTCTATTAATGCAAAAGTCTCAAATTTGATACATAACCAGAGAACAGTTCTGGCATCAAAATTACATAGTAGGGAGCTCGACTCAACCAGTTGACAACCTTAACAAAATATTGAACTAATCTATTTATACTCAGATCAGTCCACAACTTCCAGGAGTGTGATCTGGCCACTCATTCAAGGATTCTCATATGTGCCTTCTTCTGTTAGACTGTGCGTGTATCCTCCTATTAGACGCAAAGTCAGCTTGGCATGGGCCTACAGGAAGAATCATCCATCGTGGTACCTCGGGATGACAGTTATGTCTCCACAGTCAGACCCTCCATGCTTTCTATTTATGGACTGAGCTGAGGGCTTCAACTACCACTCCTTTTTCATTAACTTGTCTCTCATTGAGATTGGGATGAGGCTTAACGCCTAGGGGGCTTCCACGCACTGCTCTTGGATTTATCGTTATATAAGCACGTGATTGAGTGGCCGTCAAAGTTAGTTTGGATTCACACCACTTTTGAGCCCACAATTCACCACCAATTGCCACATAGCTCTTCCACTATAGCATGGTTTCAATTTCGGGACCACTCAAGAATTTTATCATTTGAGCATGTTGCATCCCCTCAATGAAACATGGTCATTGATCAGGTCGCGATCTACAACCTGGGTGCACCTCCTAAATCTAGCACCATTGCTAAAGCTTATCTGCCCGCCAATTTTAGGATCCATTAAAATTGTGCTTTAGGGAGGGCACTACTCTAGCACTTGAACAAGATCGCTTCCTGGAGGATGATCTCCCGCGGTTGATGGGGCAGTCTGACGTCACTATGCTGAAATGTCATGGATGGAGGGGTGACATGTGTCACTCAAAAATAGGCTGAAGACATGTCCAAAATGATTGAAATGAGTGCCAAGTGTCAACGCTATATGGATGCCACGTGTCTCTAACAGATGGGCACCATGTGTTGGAACTAATGGGTTCCAAGCGTCTTCAATGCTTGGAGCTCAGGGGGAAGGACACGTGGCATAGATCTGTGGAATTCAAGAGAAATAACTTCGGAGGAAAATAGGAATGGGAAGCAGAAACTCTTGAAGCCCGAAATCCCAAAGTAAATTATCGTCGTCCAATCTGGAGGGGCACACATCACTTGATTTGCAACTGCAGAAGAAAGAAATCCAAAGGAAAACAAGAGGTGAGTTCTGAAAGGAAAAATTCCCAAAGTAAATTATGATCATCCAATGGAGAATGACGTGTGGCGCTTGATCTGCAACTTTGAGGCTTCTACCTAGCCACTAATCCTCGTGCAATTTTGACATGTCGAATACACACGATCTGTTGATCTGATTGCGATCTACAATCTGAGAAAGCCTCAGTTTTGTTGCCACACACTACTCTTGGATGGACCCTCCTTCCTGCTGTGAAGATCAATGGCTCATAATTACTTTGGGAGTTTAGGCTTTGGGCCTTTTCAATGCATATCTCTTACAATCCTCCAAAGTGTCGAATTCCCGAAGTGAATTATCTGGCGTCGTGTGTCCTCTTGTTTTGGAGAGCCAAGATTTACTTTGGGAATTCAGCCTTCGGGCCTTCGAGAGTCCTTTACTCACTCAACTTCTGCTTACTTTCTCCCGAAGTGTGAAATCACCTGACATGTGTCCCCTGCTGAAATATCAATGTCCACGAGTGATTGTGGGCTCGCAACTAGAAGATACTTTAATTTCCTTTCAAATCCCTGCAATGCGAAGCTGCTCGTTCATAGCAGGATCGATATACATCATTGATCTGTTGATCTAGAAATATCAATGATTGCAGGTGATTCCGAGCTCACAACTTGTGGAATCTTTAATTTGTATCATGATCCCCACAATGCCTCCCCATCGTCAATTTCTCTCCAATTATATCTGATGTTTGTGACTTAATATTGCTAATCCAACGGCTGAAAAATGAATCTATTTTCCTACCAGTATTTTGAACCTTGTCAAGGGTTGCGCTTGGACATTTCCTGTGCAGACCACGAACTTGGAAAACCCGTTTCCCTTCACAACTATATGTGATAACAAATTGGATTGGTTTTCAGGACACTGTTTGTTAATGCCTTCATTATCATACTTTGGTTGTTGCGGATTTGTAGACCCGAACTCCCATTTTATCTGGTGCTTAAATTTCTACTCGAATTTAACAACATATTGATAAGAAACACCGAGTGATGAGATTTCCAGAAAATCCATTTAAGTTTGGATGTATTTGTGTAGATCCCCATGGTATTTCAAAACCAAATGTTGTTCAGAGTCTTTGATACCCAGCTTGGTGTGCAAGGTATGGAAGGTATTTGTGAACTCTGGAACTGCTTGGCCCCTCTCTTGTCGCAATGTGGTCCATCTTATGTACTGGTCCTCATAGTTGCCAAGAGGGTAATATTGTTCCTTTACCACATCCATAAAAAAATCCCAAGTGGGCTCGACCCCATATATTCAAAAATCCTCTATGGAACTTTGATTCCAATAAGTTTCCCATCAATGTTTGACATGGGGGAGAGCCTTAAGGAGTGCAAAGGTGATATTTTCCCTGTCGGAGAAATTATGAACAAAGAAATAACCTTTTAGCAGATTTAACCATTTTTTGAAGGCATCTGCATCTATCTGTCCTTCAAATATGGGAATTAAATTGTACCTTGAAAGGTGAGGTACTTCCTAAGTGGTCACTTGACGAAGAAGCGCCTGTTGTTATCGGTAGGTGTTGAAGGATGTGGGAAAAATTCTCCAGCATTTCGTCCCTCTGTCGCATGAGAGATTTCTCAAGAAACAGATTAATATAATCGTTTGCTTTGTATTTTTTCTTGTCTTCTGCCATGGAGAGTTTCTTGGACGTGTGAGAGCAATTTTCTTCAAGAGATACAATCTTGAGAACCAACTTTCTATACTCGAATCTCGTCAGGGACATGCACTGAAAAACGATCAAGAACATCCTCTCTGATACCACTGATCTAGATTATTTTTGACACGAAATGAGAGAGGAGATATAATAAAGCAATGTAAAAAGATATCTAGGATATCCAATAATATAACAGAAATGTATCAGATATGAAACCATAAAAACAGTATAGTAATACACAATTTTCTATTAATGAGCGAAAATGTACAAAGACTGTAAAAATACAGAGTGAAAGACTCACTAGAATGGTGGCAGCTTATCTCTGAGAAGAGATGTGTCCACTACTCACATTCACAATAAGATGGTTTTACAATGAGGCTTCAAAGGCCTTTTTATCATAAAGAAAATCCAAAACCCTAACCCCAGAAGATGAAAAGACAATAGTTTTTTGGACTTTGTTTTGGGTAGCTTGGTGTATTAACTTCCCGGGGGCGTAACTTTGGCATACGATATTCATTTGGGGCGCACGATAGCTCGTTGGAAAGGTATCATCAAGGATATTCATTTTGGGGGCTCAAGTAGAGCCTTAAAATTTCATTGAGAAGCTTGATCCCGAAAAACCTTCATTTAGGCCCTCAAAATGGCCCCATAAGTTAAAAACTGCTAAAAATAGTAAATTACCAAAATTGCTACAAAATTATTTTGAGCCAGTTGGCAAAGGTAGGTGGCCAATGATATCCACCTAGATGAACCATGCTTGAGGTTGCTTCATGTGATGTGTGGGGCATGTTGTATGGATGACCCTTGGTTTTTCTATGAGGGATATACACATTGGAATTGGCTTGTACATTGATTTCTATACCTTTTCTTGATGCCTATGTGGCATTCATCCTTGGAGTGTTGGAGACCTAGAAAACATGGTGACATTCTTCATGATGGACACGTGGAGGTTGGGAGGATGTCCTAATTTAGAGGAGGACTATTGGGCACCCTACAGGAGGGTGTTCATCTCTAGATGGCATGGCACACTTGGTTTCTTGCATGGAAGCTTGTACTTGACTTGAGAATTTTTGTGTTGAGGAGTAATCATGTAGGGGCAGTGGACTTAGAGGAGAACATGGTTTAGTAGGAGAATTGTACCTTTTGGGGCTTATGGAGATGAAGTGTTTGACACATATCATAGAGCATTAAACATTGCAACCTTTCTTATTGGATATGAATGCCTTGGAGCTTGACATGTGTCACCTAAAGTTGGAGTGCTCCACATGTGGGCCTATCTTGTGTAGATTTAGATTGCTTCTAGTTAACTAGGTACACTTTGTATTGTTGTCCTCCCTAACCTGTCATATAAATAGAGGGTGGAGAGAGTATTTTTCATTTATTCATTCATCACATACTTTTGTAGATATGTGAGGAGTGGAGCACAAATGCCTCTTTATTTATTACTATTCATCCTTGTAGAATTTATCCTATAGGAATAGGCATGTGGAGCATGCATGCCTCTTTCTTTAATACTATTCATCAAGTGGTATAATTGATCCTAGGGTAGAGCCAAAKTTGAAGGAAGTCTTGAAGTGGATAGTTATGAGTGGTGGAATTTTGCAATGGAGATARATAACCRAAAAATACTCGATGCGCTAGAAGGTAAATCATTCTAAGGAAGAAGAGGAGGAAGTTTAGTGTGAACAATAGATTTGTTGACTAAAGGGTCACTCACTTGAAGATAACTAAGATTGTAAGGGGCATGTTCACAAGTGTCACAAGGGTAGTTCTACAGTAGTGTGGATGCAAGTTGAGAAGGGACTTGTGTTTTTTATATGTATGTAGAGTCATGGTGGTTGGAAAAAATCACCTTTGTTAAGAATTGGTTGTATCGTCTTCTAATATAAGTTTGGGTGCCTTGCTTGGGCATCACCCAAATGTTGATGTGTTATGGTTGTATTATTATTTAAATGGTTAAGTGTTGAAGATTGTTGACTTGGGATAGTTTAGAAGGAACAATTGGCCACGAACTTGCAAGTTTGTTGGTTGGTTATATAACTACTAACTAAACCTAGGCAACTTAGGGTTGGGTCTTGTATGAAGGTCTAGTTTGGTTGTAATAAACCTAAGGTGACCAAGTCATGAGGACTATTTCAAACTAGTGCCATTTGTCTTAGAGTGGCACAAATGTATAATTGCTAACTAAACTTGGGAAACATAGGGTTGGGTCCTGTATGAAGGCATAATATAGTTTTAGTTAGCCTAGGCTTACTAAGTCACTAGGACTATTGCAAGATAGTGTTGCATATCTTAGAATTGTACAAAAGTTTAAAATTATGGGAGACTATAGGGTCGTGACACAATATGCTTATACGCGATTATATAATATGACTAACTCTAATAGAAACAATTCACAAATAATGTTGAGATCACATATTCAAGTGGGTGTAGCTCAAATGGTTGGGTGGGGAAGCTGATATCCTCCCCACCCAAGTTCGAATCCCACCTTTGTGATGTGTTTCTCTTAGTGAAACGATTTATATTATAATGGATTAATGCCCTTGTTGATTGGTGTTTTTCCCTTTAGAATCTAGTTTTACCCTGGGTAACATACTCGAAATGAGGGAAAGTTCCCAATGGGTTTTCCTTAGGCAAGTTACCTGGAAAAAAATGTTGAAATTACATAGACAACTTGTTACAAGTGTGAAATAAAAGTGGAAAAGTAGAAGCTTCAAGCAAATAACCATAAATTCATAGTTGCACATAAATATTTGATATCTACTTAAGTTGAACTTAATATTTTTTATGATATACGATATATAGGATTGCACACACACATGTGATAGATCACAATGAATTATTTAATTATTTAATATTTTGTATAATTAATTATGAAAAAAAAAGATATTATAATGTTGAATATGTAATAATCTATATGTTTAAACAAATAAAAAAGTTATAAATGAATGAATGGTTTATAAATTACAATACTTGTTGAATTTTTTTATATGGGTAACACACTAAGTAGGTTTGAGTAAGGAGAAACTTTATGATTAAGACCACTTGATCTAGAGTAATATTGTGATGGGTGTCCTTTCTAGGAAATCTTGATTACTAGGTGCAAGTCTTGGAGGTAATGTTTGATGCATCTAATTCATTTTGGTAGTTTCATTCTTATATTTCCACCTCTATGAGCATCGACAATGCAATGTGTTGGCATGTTTTATAGGCAACATGTGCTTGTCATTGATGGAAAGTACAACAACGATGATGGCTTGAGTACAAGTATAATGTGCCAGGCGGGCACCAGAAGTATTTTGGGAAGAAGCAGCAGAGCAAGCTCGTGAAGACCAGAAGAGATAGTGTAGAGGTGCATGCAGAGTGCAATGTATGTGTTTTTGTCATTGATGGAAAAGATCATGACCAAAAACACAACGATGATTGCATGGCAAGATCAGAAGCTAAATTCCATTTCGAGTATCAGAAACAAAGACTCCATTTTGGAGTTCCGGATACCGAGAGTTGGAGGAATCAATAATCGAGACTCTTCATCACAGAAGTCCCAAAGTGTTGAAATGCGAAATGTCGAAAATCTCGAAACAGACACATCGATCAGAGTTTTGGATATCGGGAGTTGAAGGAGTCAAGAGTCGAGACTCTTCATCACAGGAGTCCCGAAGTGCTGAAATGCCAAATGCCAAAAATCTCGAAACAGGCACATCAACTGGAGTTTCGGATACCGGGAGTTGGAGGAGTCAAGAGTCAAGACTCTTCATCACAGGAGTCCCAAACTGCCGAAATGTGAAACGCTGAAAATCATGAAACAAACACATCGATCAGAGTTTCGGATACTGGGAGTTGGAGGAGTCAAGAGTTGAGACTCTTCATCACAGGAGTCTCGAAGTGTCGAAATGCAAAATTGCGAAAGCCCTGTATGGATAAGCGCTTGGTCACCACCGATGGTCACATCATCAAAGAGTTGTAGAGAAGAGCTCCAAGAGACAAGCTCCATTTCAAAGGTTGGTACATGGAGAGTCAAGATGACTCATCATAGAATCCCCAAAACACGAAATGCGAAATGCAAGTTCAGAATTGGCCCCTGGTCATAACCTATGGTCACATCAACGAAGGCTCAAGGGAGGAGGTAGCATGAAGCTAATCTCCATTTTGGAGATCACGACTTGGAGAGACGAGATGCCTCACCACAGGAATGTCAAAATGCCGAAATGTCGAATTGTGAAATGGCAAAATAAGTGCGAGACCCATCATTTATTATCCAATGGTGCAGGTTATTCGAGAATATGATAGAAGGGCTACTGTTGCTCTTCACAGTTAATCGATCAGTGGTGATTCAGTTGTTGATGTGGTTTTTGGAGGTTCACAGTGTAACTGCTAGAAACGACTGATTGTTTCTTCCAAAGGACTCAAAGAGACTTCAGGGTGATTGCTAGAGAAGTTGAAGAGTCTCAAGGAATCTTCCAATGGAATGAAGACTGTTCATAGAGGCGATTGATAAATGGAAGAGCTTTTAAGCCTGTAACTGCAAGAGAGAGGATGAGCTCGATTGTGATAGAGAAGACAAAGAGTCTCGACTGCTAGAGAGGCTAAGGAATCTCAGCATAACAACCAATGATGATGAACGCATGGGCATAACAACCAGAAAAGCTGAGGAATTGCCATGATGATGAGGTAGAGGACTCGACATGAATAGAAGATGTAGAACAAAGAGAGTGTGTTGATGCTTGAGCAAGCGAAGCAGAGAAAAAATTGAAGTGGTAGTGAACAACATGAGGAACATAATTGTGGCACGTTGAAGAGCATGTAGAGGCACTATGCATGGAGAACGAAGAAGGTGCATAGATAGTATAAATACGTAGAACAAAGAAGAGATGGGGGTTGTTGTTGAGAGGGATTTATGTGTGTAGAAGGAGGCAGAGTGCAACAGCTGAAATGAACAGAAGAGGAATGGTGCATTGAAAGGACATGGCATATAGAGCATAAAAGGTAGAAGAACATAAAGCGTAAGGGGAGTGTGTAGGAAGACACTGATGCAGGTAGAGAAGATCAGTGTAGTAGAACATTGATAAGACCAATAAGCCCTTGATAAATATTGTATCACTG
Source organism: Picea engelmannii (assembly GCA_009831015.1). Classification (NCBI taxonomy): domain Eukaryota; kingdom Viridiplantae; phylum Streptophyta; class Pinopsida; order Pinales; family Pinaceae; genus Picea; species Picea engelmannii. The sequence goes on along the minus strand of ML792796.1, from coordinate 154,381 downwards.
TGATAAACTTATATATAGAAAACTTTATATTTAAGGGTGGTAGGGAGGTGCTAGGGAGGACTGTTGTCCTCAGAGGTTCAAGTGGATGCTTGAACACAGGTCATTGTAGCTTCCATCTGGTTGCAGCTAGAAAAACCAGGGTGGCAAGTTGGTGTAAGGGAGAACATTGGTTCTCTGATATACAGGTCGGTGCCTGTGTAACTGGAATTTGGTGCTTCCATCCAGTTTGGTGTTGGAACTCTTAGGGAGTTGGTGCTTCCTTCTAGTGGGTGCTAGAGAAACCAGGGAGTCGTTGCTTCCTTCTAGAGGGTGCTAGAGAATCCAGAGATTTGTTGCTCTCAACAAGTAGTAGCTTTCAAAACAGATGTTGTAGCCTCATTATGAGTTGGTGCTCATAAGTATGATAATGTACAGAATGTAAAGATTACTTATCATATAAAGAAGAAGAGGTTTTTACCCTTTATGGATTTCCTCGGGAAATATCTGTCTCTGTATATTTCATATGTGTGAATGATGTTGAATTTTCTATTGCTTACTTCCCTGCATTATTGTGATTGAAATTAAGTGTTATGCAAAGAGTTTAAAATAAGCATAATTGTTTAAGCACAGTAACAACTAATTCACCCCCCCCCCTCCCAGTTGTCCAACAATTGGTATCAAAGCCGACCCCTTTTATCTAAAGGTAGATCCTAGAGCTTAAACATGTCAATCCATGAAGGAAATTCAACCAATAAGGCCCCTCTGTTCAATGGAACAAACTTTGCCTTCTGGAAAGTTAGAATGAGAACCTACATAATGGCTTTAGGGGCAGATGTCTGGGATGTGGTAGATACTGGTTATGTAAAGCCAGTTGTACTAGATAATAAGGATGACAAGCTAGAATTTAGCTTCAACGCTAAGGATATGAATTCTATCTTGAGTGGGCTTGCAGAAGCAGAATTCGTAAAAGTTATGCACCTAAGAACTGCCAAAGAAATGTGGGACAAACTCATTAGCAGTTATGAAGGTAATGAGAAGGTAAAGGATGCCAAGCTTCAAATCTATAGAGTACAGTTTGAACAACTGAAGATGAAAGAATATGAAACTGTTGGAAAATCATTTATGAGAGTTGAAGAACTGGTAAATGCAATGAAAGCACTTGGTGAAAAAATTGAGGAACCTTCTTTAGTTCAGAAAATTTCGAGATCTCTACTAGATAGGTTCAACCCAAAGGTCTCT
>ML792796.1:120181-132793 GCA_009831015.1 Picea engelmannii | reverse complement strand
AATTAGTCATTATCCAGTCTCCTATATTTTAGGGGAGAATATTCCACCTGGAGAATATTCTCTTTCAGTTAACACTTCAGTTTGACTAGTTGAGTTGAGTTTAGATGTTGCATTGGTTTTTTCACCATGCAACATTGGGATCAACACCAACTCACTACTCTTTGTTTAGTTACTTAACTGAAGACTAGTTGACTAGTTAACTCAACTAGGTGGCAGTTCACTCCCGTAATTGCCTGAGAGACTAGACTAGGTGGCAGTTTACTCTTGTAACTATTGGTGTGTGTCTAGATCAATCTAGACCACCACTATGGCTCATTAGTTACTCATTTATCCTATATATATTGTAAATTATTCACTCTTTGAGTGTGGAATACAGTTAATGAGAATTCTTCCATTCTTTCTATCTTGCTTCTTCTTTCTCAATTTCTCTCTGCAAATGTGTGTAGTATTTTCTAGCTAGATCTATTCTGTGTAGGTTCAACACATTTACACTATGAGCATATAGATTTTGGAGGGGAAAGAGATTAAATCTGTATTCACAAAAAAAGAGTTACAACACGACCATTTTACCTTGAGATTCATTGTTATACTCCAAGCTCCAACTACCCAGAGATCCTCTCCTTAGCCACAATATCACCCTATTGAACAAGCATGATCCAACATCATACAGTGGTAAGATTCCCTCACCTAGGCCCTAATCACACTAGTGTTGATGCCTAAAACTCAACAATTATGGGAGACTATAGACCAAAGATTCTTTCTCTAATTGGACTCTAATGCTATGGAGCTTTCTGAAGTCTTTTTTATGAATTAGCCTCTTCCCTTAGATTTGGATCCTTCTTATATATTCTTTGAGGAACTAAGAATAGGCTTCATGGCATGTGAATTGGGTGGATCAAATTCATGCACAAGTTTTATGCCCAATTATGAGCTTTTTCCAACCCATTGCTTGTTGATCTCCTCATAACTCTCCAATTCTTGAATTTCTAAGGGGTGGCCTTGGGTTTTGTATGGGATACACATGATCGCCTATGCCTTATGTATGGGAAAGGTACAATTGGCCTCTCTTCTACTAGGAAGAACTATTTCCAAGACTCTCTGTAAGTTTTTATGAATAATTTCCTTTGTACAAGTGTAATTTCAACTTCATAGCATCTAATGACATCCTTTCAAGGCCTATAGTGGAAAATACAATTTGGATAGATGCCCCATAATGTAAAATATTAGAAGAGTAACTAACCACCAAAATACATTGCAAAAGTAGATGGTGACGAGTGGACTAAGGAGGATTTCTTCATAGCAAGGAACCAAGAAGTACCCACAAATAAAAATCAGCCTATCAAATATAGATCATCCAAGAGGTAGGCATGTCCATGCTCAGAAATGTATTAATAAGCATGGCCACACACACAATACACTATGGATCCATGAAGTGAAATGCATGACCATGGCCACAAAAAATTACACAGTGGATCCATGTCATATAATAGATCACAACCACTGTAAATACAATGTGGATCTATGTAACTATATACATCATGAATACACTTTGACACAAATGAGAGTGCAAATGTGGCTTTCAAAGTACTTTATCAATCAATGATACAATCTTGTGCAACTCATTAGGGTATAATCGATGGAGGATGACCCTAACCCAAGGTCTTCAATCCAAACTCAATGCTTGTATGAATCTACATCATGCAAACAAATGAGTTGATGTTGAGTTGATTGTTAATTGGCAGGTAAGATGATCGTGGATTAGCTTGTTGATTGAGGAACCACTCTCCAGATCATTGATTTCCACACCACAATTTGAATACAGTAAGAAATGTTGCCAATGTTGTGGAAAGTGGGCTAGAGATAACGAATGTTCTCATTTCATTGATTCCTTTGAGAATAAATAAGTTAAAGAAATCTAAAGAAATAAGTATCACCATCTTACACATAACATCTGAAATAAATAATCTAAAATTTTATACAAATGGTAAAACCATCCTATTACCGATCATTTATGGGAATTATTAATAGATGCAAGGGGACTCACTAATAATGAAAATGGATCCCATGGTACATAGTACAATCTTTCGAGTATGAATTGATCAATAAAGGTTCAATGGTGTAAACCCACTATCAATTGAAAGGAATCCTTCCACTAATATTGTTTGCAAGTCCCAAGGTACTATCTAGTTTCTAGATTCACTTCCTAGATAATGATATGGTCTTGATAGGAAAATATGTGTCGAAGGAGGGCCTTAAGGCATACCCTATCAGTCAACATGAAACAATAACCCAAATATTTTTTTGAAGAAAGAAACCACCAAGTACAAACTGACGTGTGGATAGACAACATGAAAGGTCAACAATTGCATAAAGTAGTTGACTTAGGCTCAATTTCCCTTGAGCATATAACACAATGCAATGAAGACTTGGGAAACAATGAACCAAAAGGACCAATGACATAATGCAACAATGCAAGAGGCATTAAATCACTCTCAATAGTGACTAAAAGAATAACCAATCGAAGGAGTAGATAACTCATTATCATGGTACATCTCCTAAGGCAATCTAAATTCCAACTATAAGACAATGATGCAAGCATGTTCCATGTTCAAGGGAAACAATAATTGATGGTTGCCACTCAAACTTAATAAATATCAAAATTCACCCCCCCCCTTTAGTTTTGATATATTTTTATTTTTCGTGTGTCAATTTCATGTCTTTTTAGGAAGGGGGGGGGAGAGATAAAAGTATGCTATAGTGGAGAAAATGAGTGGCTCAATGGAATGCAACTACATTCCAAGTGCCCCCGGATGGGGTGCCACCTAGAGAAACCGATCCACGTGGTACTAAGCCAGGATGGGCCTTAAATACAGGCCACCGGCTCCCATCCCCTCACCATTAAGGATGGGAGCAAGACGAAGTAGCCAGGCTTATGGGCCAAGTCCTCCCACATGAGTGAAGGGGACGGATGCACAACGCATTAATCATATAGCCTTAATGGCGGATCCATTCACATCACTCCTCATGAATATCTACGATTTTGGTAGGGGATGGGCTCATTTCGAATTCAAGCTACAAAAGACGAGCATTTCTAAGCTCTGGTGTGGTTATTACCGCCTCATCAATCTGACCATTGTTTGTCTTACCTACATGCCGAGGGAAAGAGGCAAGCCCTGCAAGGGCGTTGCCTGGTATGCCTTTAATGCTCGCCGAAGAAGACAACAAACGTTTCAGCAAGCGTTGTCCATGGCTCGGATGTAGCTCATCCACAAGGCCAGGAATCCCAGAACGCTTCCCATGGCCTATGTAGAAGAAGTTATTCTGGAGGAATCCATTCAAACTCCTCTAGAACATCTACTCTTCACAGTTCCAGACAATTGGAACTCGCCTACTTGTTTTCCAGGGGAAACCACCATGAAGACCACCAGGGAACAACACATCTCCCACATAGGGGATGCCCAACGGGAGGAACCCCCTACTTGTTATATTGTCGAAGAATTTCTGGAAGACATGGACGTGCAGAAGGCAGCAAGCCCAAAAGAATTCTCCCTGGGTGCGGGCGACCAGACGAATCAACAAGAACAACACTCATCACGAGCTAGGGATGAGGCAATGGGAACGATGGGAGGAGACACGATAGCAAAGGCAGAGGCAACACAACCAGAAGGTGCAATGCCAAAGGAAATATGGGAGAGGGAGGGTGGAACGGCTCCTATGCAAGTTATAACAAGCATAGGAGCCGTTCTTCCACCCAGAACACTTGGAGCTGATATTCGATTTGAGGAGCTTGGTGGAGGACCAAATCCACCGTGCCATATTAATTAGCCAGCACATCAATATGCTCTATGATGCCTACTCCAACAAGCCACCAGGACAGATATGCCCGATGTGCGCTTAGGCCTTCGTGTTGCTAGCCATGACAGGAGAGAAGGAAGGAGGCGAGGACATGGACAATGCAACGATCATCGAGTAATGGGTACAATTAATGGTTATGATTAGAATCTTTGTTTTTCTTAGAGCTAAATCTATGGTTCTGTTTAAGTTTCATTATGTTGTAATTCAGAAACTAAGGAGATTTTCTCAGACTAATGGGCGCCAAATGTCTTGGTTTCCTTCGAGCAAGATAGATGGTAGCCTAATTTTTTCCACAGACTGTATCAAAGGCCCACTATCTCAATTTTTGTTAACCCGGTGGGACAGTTGGCAATTTGGATGTATGTGTTTTTTTGAAAATCTAATATAATAGGTTCTACCTTTTTTACTTAAACAAAAAAAGAAAAACATTCCAAGTGCATGGAATAGTCCTATGCAAAACAAATGCAAAAAAGGTGATGAACAAGTGATGTCCACTCATAGTTGTTTTCTTCAAGGATAAAGGTTGCAAAAAGGAAGATGTATGCAGATGGAAAATGGTAAATAGTGACTACAATGGAAATAAGCATGATCAAGAGAATGACAACATAGCAGTATGCGATAAGACACAAGCAACAATAAGACACAAGAAACAATAAACACATGCAACCATAAAACAACAAAAATAACAAGAACCCCTCTAGGACATGGATAAAAAAAATATTAAGAATGAGGCCTCTCCTTTAAGTCATGGAAAGGATAAATACGAGTTCCCAAGCATACAAATAAACATGGCATGGGCACCAAATGACAAACATAATGATAACTAGGGCATCCCATGAAGGGTAGGTACTATCATGCAAGTTATAACAAGCAACACAGAGAAGGGCTACTATCACAACCTGACAGGTTCGAACCTAAGGTATAATATTGGAAAAATGATGGTTAATAATGAAAGATCCAAAGGTAGGTAAAAACCTATTTCTATATGTCATATTGAAACACATACCTCGCGGTTCCATGAAAATCACCATAAAATGTACCAAAAATATCATCAACCAATCCTGTAAAAATCATCATCAAACACTAGCCCAACAATTAAATAATGCAATAGAAAGATCATAAAATAATATCAAAGCATATTATATAAGTGATGAGGGGTTTCATTTTGATGAAGGTGACAAAATGATTGTTTTAGTCCTCAAAATGGTAAAAAACAAGTCTATATATGGACAATGAAGCTCATTTTAACCATTTACTTTTGCCCAAATTTACCTGTGGTGAAAAAAAAAATTACCCTAAAAAATTTTGAAGCATATTGTAGGATATTCCACTGAAGAAACTTGATTCCTTCAGGACTAGGTAAGCCTCCATCTCATACTCTTCATTTTCATTCCTTCCATTTTTGTTTTAGCTAGATTTTTAGGGGTTGTCAAACCCTAACCGGTATGCCTCAGTGCAAGTGCAGGTTCAACACCCAATAACCATGGCTAGGAGGCTCTAACCACAACTATTCCACAACAAATCCATGGTCGAACACACCTATTCCTAAGTATAGGAATGACCAATCCCAAAACTAAAAAAACTAAAAAACAATTCTCTTAAAATTTTGACTTGTCAACTGAAATTTACTTGTTTATTGGATTGTATGCAGAGAAAATACTATGATTGAGTGGAAATAACATGAACACAAGTCCACATATGTTGAAACATTGAAATATCAATCCACCCTTGATGCACTGAGGGACTATGGACTCCTAAAATTCTTCTAGACCCAGAACTTGAGATCACAAAGCATGCTACTGGAGAGGTTGATCGAGTTCTAGGATCCTGAACAAAAATACTTATGAGTTGGTCATGATATTCTACATATTGATGTTGAGAACATCTATTTCATCACATGGCCATCTGATTGTGGGGATTTGATATTTCTAAATGGGGGAAGAGGTTGTGCTATTGATACCATCAATTATTATATTATTACTCATTTCCAACCCAGGTTACAAAAAAGAAACAAGTAGCTACAAATCAAGGATGTTTAGAAATTTCCCTTGCACACCATCCTCTTCATGATCACTCAAGTAGTTGGGTCTACATCACCCCACTTAGCTTTCTCAAGCACATGTACACTACGCTCTGGAGTGTTTGAATCCCACAATATTTTATTAGTGAACTGGCTTGTTGGTCAACTTGAGGGATCAACTTACCTGTTACAGGATTGGCCAATAAAAACAATATGGCTATGGTTTAATTTTGGTTTCCTTTTTCTTGAAGAGGGTCCCCCAGATGAGGCCCTATGTATCTACACCATTTGCAGGGACTTCCCATCCCAAGATGTGGAGATGGACCGATTGCATGGTCCACCTTGAGGGTGGTTTACTGATGAGTATGATCAACCAAGATTTCTTTGACTGGTGGGATGAACAGATTATAATCATTGAGGAATACCCCTATGTAGCTACACCATTTTCAGGGACTTCCCATCCCAAGATGTGGAGATGGACCGATTGCATGGCCCACCTTGAGGGTGGTTTACTGATGAGTATGATCAACCAAGATTTCTTTGATTGGTGGGATGAACAAATTATAATCGTTGAGGACTACCCCTATGCCAATACCAACTTCAAGCATGAATTTGAGCTCATACTCCCTCTAGAATACTCGTGGGAGACATTGGTAACAAAAAGTCAATGTGTTTTTTAATTTTTATAATTCATTATTTAATTTTGTGATATTCAAACTATTATATTTTTTTGGCTATGTAGTGTAACCAACAATCTTGTATGCATGAAAAAAATGTGGGAGCAATTTGTCTAGTCGATATGGCCTTAAAATGCATAGGGCCAGGGATGAGCAATAGCTAGAGGATGAGCAACCAAATGCAAAAACAAAAAGCACTACAACACAAAACTTTACAAAAAATACATCATGTACAAATCATTGCACCATCTAATGACTTACTTATAGTACTTCTTTAAGTAGAGTCCATTGCAAGGCTTAGAAAAAGGATTCCATTCATAGTCCACTACTGCATATGCCCCCTTTTTAAATACATGGCCAACAATGTAAGGACCATGCCAAAAAGGTTCTAACTTTCTTACTCCTTAATTATCATGATCCTTATCATAGACCAAAACCTAGTCTCATTCAACGAATATAAGAGGTCAAACACTTTTATCATATTGGGATTTTATCCACTTCTTATGAGTCTCATTGGCCACTGTAGCTTCTCAATGATGTTCATTGAGATAGGCCAAATACACGAGACATTATTCCTCAACAAAGGTGTCAAGCATGAGTTCTATGGATAGCTTTAGCAAAGGTATTTTGCATTCAATCAATAATAGTGCCTTCACTCTATAAACAAGTTGAAAAGGTGTAAAACCAGTCATAGTTTTGACTGAGGTCTGATATTCCCCTAATGCCAAAAAATTCTTAGATGCCAATTGGTTTTGAGATTCCCTACCATTCTCTAAATCATAGTCTTCAAAATTTCATTAATGGATTCTACTTGAACATTGGATTGAGGATAGTAAGGTGATAAGTTTTCATGCTGAAAACCCAACTTGGTCATTGATTCGATCATCATCTTATTCTAAAAATGACACCCATTATCAGTAACAATCATCTTGGGCATACCAAATATAGAAATTATATGATTAAACACAAAAAACATCGTTATGGTGCCATCATTGGAAGAGGTAGGCATATCTTTAACCCACTTGGTGAGGTGTTCAACAACCACAATGATGTAGTTATGGCCATTATCCAAGGTTGTCTTACACGTCATGAAATCAAATCAATTCCCCACTTTGAAAATGGGCCAATGACAACCACAAGGTGTAATGAAGAAATACATGCACGCATCTTACAAGTAAAAACTTGACAAGGATGACACTTCAAGACCACATTAACTCAATCTTTAAAGATAGATGACCAAAATAATCCTACCCATAAAGTTTTTTGGGATGTGGCTATTCTAGAAAGACGGTTGTGATGACCCAAAGGGGGAATATATAGGGTTAATTGTATATGATATGACCCCAAGGGGGGGGGCATATCTAGGGCTAATTGTACATGCAGTGTGTGTGTGTGTCTATATATATATATATATATATATATATATATATATATATAGGGTCGGCCTAATAGTAGAGGGGCATCATGTCTACGTGTGTATAGATATATATATATAGATCATGTGTTCATTATTGTAGACATGTGAATTGTGATGTATGAATGTATTTGGTTATGTGTAGGAGGTTCTCCTATTATTTAAGAAGTTATTATGTAACCCATATCTCTTATCTATATTAGAGTTGTGCTCCACACTCACATTGTTGTACATGGTGTGTACTTGTGTTTTGTTATGATATATTAACATAACATAAGTACACACCATGTAGAACAATGTGATCATGGAGCACAACTCGAATATAGATAAGAGAGATGGGTTACACAATAACTCCTTAAATAATAGGAGAACCTCCTCTACATAACCATATACATTCATACATCACAATTCACATGTAACATAGTTACCAACTTAACGAGAACTCTACCGAGTTCTCGTTTTTTTGGGGGTCCAATATTTTACCCTGTTTTTAAAAATGGTGCTACCGGTAGCACCCCCTCTACCTTTTTAGGTGGTTTTTTCAATATTTTAAATTTTTCGATCCACAATGTTTCCACATTTTTTTTAAATGCTTATTTTTCATCTATTTTCAATTTTTTCAAAATTTTTTATTTTTATTTTTTATTAAACAATGCTTTTAGTCATTTTTCCATGCTGCTTTCAATATTAAAGATATTTGTTACCATTTACTTTTTTGAAGTTACAATTTTTCATATAATTGTGTCTCTTTAATTAATTTATTGTTTCATACTTTTAAAATATAGTGGAAAACACCATTTTTAACACATTGTTTACCTTTACTTCAATACATAGAAAAAAATTGTAGTTAAACAAGGGTTGCATGACAACTCAGTCCCTACCGAGTTAGTTGGGAAATACATGTTGAACAACATAGATACATTTAATCAATATAGATACATTTAACTGCGGATTTAATAAGGATGCCAAGTTAGTTGGGAAATACATGTTGAACAACATAGATACATTTAATCATCATAGATACATTTAACTGGAGATTTAATAAGGATGGAGAACATAAAAAAAACGTCTTTGAGATTAATAATAAGGATGGAGAACATAAAAAAAAACGTCTTTGAGATTAATAATAATGATGGAGAACATAAAAAAAAACGTCTTTGAGATTAATTATTTTTTTATACGACAGAAACTTGAGATTGAGATTAAAAATTATTATGATAGGTATGGTCTTTAATACCATCCTGCTATTATGTCTACACAAAAATTAAAGCTTAATACCCACTACTCTGGGTACTGGCAATACAATGAAAGTTTGATAAGCGGAATGTGTGTGTATATATATAAAAGGAATTTAGACTTCCATTTTATAATGCCAATAATCTGAATCTAGACACAATATAGAGAAACTATGAGCAAGGATGTAACCTGGATATAGCCTGCCCCAAGACTTGATGGTTTGGAGTCAAACAAACACTAAATCAAACCTCTAACTGATGGTTTTCACTTACGGTCTCGAGTATTCTTTTGATCAATTTGCGAGCACCAACAGACATCCAATTTGGACACTTGAAATCGCTTTGGAAGATCTGTACATGACATTGCGTTAACTCAATGCGAGATTATGACTAATCTAGTAAAAAATTTAAACCAGTTGCCATGATTTTGTATCGAGTAATTCCATTACCTTCTGATATAACACTACAAGATTTCTGTCTTCAAATGGCAACCAGCCCGTCAAAAGAACAAAGAAAATGACACTGCAAGACCAAAGATCAGCAATGGCACCATCGTATCCTCTGTCGGGGATCACTTGCAACAACGATAACCTACGGCAGACAACCATTTAACAACCCAAATATCAATTGCAACTCTGATTAACTCTAGATTTGTAGTATAAAATCTCGGATAAGTTGTTACCTCAGGTGCCACGTAATTGGGGCTTCTACATGTAGTATGCAGTAACCTATCTACCTGGAATTCCATGTTCATAGATAATATCAAATATACCTCTCAACAATTATTGCATTATTTCCATTTTCCAAATGTAATTGCAGACATAAGCTCAGTTGTTGAGGCAGAGCGTTGAGGCCGAAGTCAAATATATTCACATTTCTCTTTGAATCCAGCAGAACGTTTTCGGGCTGATCATTCAGATTCAACAAATAAGATAAAACAAGTAGAACTAAAAATCATCATACTCCAATGATATATGGTTTTCACTACACATATATACCTTCAAATCTCTACGGTAAATGCCCTTGTTGTGACAATATCCTACGGTGTCAATAAGTTGTTGGAAATACTTTCTTGCCTCGTTTTCCTCCATCTTTCCATCACACGAATGCACATGGAAAAGGGAGATTAAGTTTTAACACCACATGCCAGCAACAACAGCAGAAAAACAAATCCAGTACAACAAGCAGACTCACGATTTTGTTGAACAATTCACCCCCGTGACAAATTCAAGAACAATGTATATCTTCTTCTTACTCACCAATACCTGTTTCAGATCTCTGCACACTAACGCAACATAGAAAATAAGAAAAAGGGAATACTAATGGCAAAGAAGGCAATAGTTTCCACCCCTGCAAAGCGCAAGATGGAGCAGACGTAGACACAGCCCCCAGAGAGCCCCTCCGGGCGCTCATACAAGATCGGGGGAATCAATGTGGATTTCCCCTACAAACCCTACGACTCCCATCTCGCATACATGGCGAAGTTCATTGCCGCCCTGGAACATTCACACCGCCACGGCCACGGCCACTGCCATGTTCTCCTCGAATCTCCCACTGGATCTGGAAAATCTCTGTCTCTGCTCTGCGCAACCCTTTCCTAGCAGCATCAATTTAAGACCACGACGACCACTTGCCCTTCATTTCCAGCTCCCAATCTGCCAACGCAAACTCCCATTCCTCCCACGGGGACTCAAAGAAAGAATGTGTTGGACGTGGGTAGTGGATTCATACCAGAAGACTCTCAACCAGGTAACCATCATCACCATCTGTCCTCTATTCGGATATTAGGGTAGACAACATCCATGAGAAGACACATTAAACATTCATACCCAACACCCAACATCATTGTCATGTCAAACTGATAAATTAATTAATTGTGCAATCAATTTTATACATTGAATGGCGTGAAGCCTGCAATAACACATCAAAGATATTAGCCAATTAAATTTTAGAAAAATATGTTTTTTTATTATTTAAAAAAATACATATATTGATTTCTTATGTTACACATTGAATATAGCACACAAATTTAAAGTCAACAATAAACTAATACAGAGTCAAAGGGAAAACTCATTGCTATAGTCCTAGGCCTTTGGCAGGGACTAATAACACTATTTTTTAATATTTAACAAAAAAATATAATTCATTTTTTTATATAAATTAAAAACTAAATAAAACTAAGAAAAATAAAAAGAATTGAAATTGAAAAAAAGAAAAAATTAAAAAAGAAAATTTAGATAATAAAAAAGATTAAAGAGAAACTTAAAAAACTAAAGAGGAAAAAAAAAACCAAAAAACAAAACAAATATATAAACTAAAAAAAAAAGGTAAAAAAAAAAATTTATAGCCCAAAAACTTTAGAAAAATTAAAAAAACACAAAGAACAATTAAAAATATATATTAAAAAGAACAAATTAACACACTTAAACTACAAAATTTAGTAAGAAAAAAAAAACTTAAAAAATAAATTAAATTACAAAAAAAATAAATTTTTTATTAAAAAAAAATTAAAAATATGAAATTTTTTATGAAAAAACAAACAAATTAAAAAAAATAAATGTATCAGTGATAGAAGGCCATGGGGGTTGATGCCTGACATCACCCCCCATGACACCCACGGTGCCCAACCAGCCCATGCAGTTGGGCATTGTGGGTGTTGTGGGGGGTGATGTCGGGCATCACCGTAGCCCCCAATGGCTAAGCACTAGTCCCACGGGGCCAAGGCTTAGCCCGTGGGGGATGGGGTGATGTCAGGCATCACCCCATCCCACAGGGGCTAAGCCTTGGCCCTGTGGGACTAAGGTTTATCCCCTGGGGGTTGGGGTGATGCTCGACATCACCCCAGCCCCCACAAGCTAAGCCTTGGCCTTATAGGACTGGTGCTTAGCCTCTAGGGGCTGGGGTGATGCCCGACATCACCGTAGCCCCCACGAGCTAAGCTATGGCCCCGTGGGGGCTGGGGCGATGTCGGGCATCGCCCCCCACAACACCCCAATAGAATGTAGGTTTGTAATTTTTTTTTGTTTTAATTTTAATTAAAATTTTATGTTATTTCAATTGCAAAATTGCATTTTTTTGTTCTTTAAATGTTGTTAAATTTGTTTATATTTGCATTTTTCTATTTTTTTACTTTAGTTTCAATTAAAATTGATAGTTTTTGTATTGTAATATTGCTTTTAATTTTCTTTTAATTTTTTTTTTTTTTTAATATGCCTAGAAGTTTATCTTAAAATTGGTTTTTAAATTTTCTTTTTATTCTTTCGTTATTGATTTTATTAAAATTGTTTTGTTTTCATTTAAATATTGTTTTTAAAATATATATTTTTGAATTTTTTGTCTTTTAATTTAAGATTTTTGAATAATTTTTATCTTAGACATTTTTTTTGGTTGATTTTTTTTGTGACTTTTTTC
>ML792796.1:109781-119927 GCA_009831015.1 Picea engelmannii | reverse complement strand
TTCTTTTTCACCTTGTTTTTTTATTTTATTTAATTTTAATTGAATTTAGAATACTTTTTTAAATGTGTTTTTTCGGTCATTAAAAAAAAATTTATTTGCGAAGATTTTGTTCTTTCTATTTTTTTTTTTTAATGTAAATTAAAAAAATAAAAAATAAAATTGTAAATAAATTTTCAATTGACCATTTGGGGTCCAATTTTGGGTTGTTTATTTATGTAGGGTTTTGTTGTCAATATCACAATTTCAATTAGGTTGTAAATAGCTATGATTTTCAAGTTTAGGAAAAAACATTTTGTTTTACGTAGCATCATTTTTTTATTTAGGTGTTGTTTTTAAGGTTTTTCTGAGCTACTGTTTGAGTTTCGAAGGCCTTGTTTTAAAAATGTTGTAATTTTGACCCTGTTTAAAAAAATGGTGCTACCAGTAGCACCACTTTTTGATTTGGGGGTTGATTTTCATGTTTTTTACGCAAAAATATGGGCTTTAAGGGTTAGAGTTCTCGTTTTGAGGTCACAGTTCTCGTTAAGTCGGTAACTATGTTATGTCTACAATAATGAATACATGATCTCTATATATACCTATTCACACCTACACATGAGCCCCCTTTACTATTAGGTCAACCCTATTACATATATATTTACACATTAAATGTACAATTATCCCCATATATGGCCCCCCTTGGGATCATATCATATACATTTAACCCTATATATTCCCCCTTTGGGTCATAACAATGGTTTCCACATGCTTCGAGATGGAAGTAATTCAAAATCCTCTCAAATTCATCAAGGACTAAGCATCGATGCAATACCGAATCTACACCATGGAGATAAAGCATGTCATCAATGATGAGATAATTCTTGGATTGATGGTGTATCTGTCGAAACTCATCTTAGGATAACTGCGGATTAAAATGTCGGGTTTGAAGATATACAAAGACATAAATGTACCAAGGATCAGAAGAGTCAATGAGGAACAAAGATTTATTTGGCAATGATTCAGTGACTAAATATTCCTCACTTTCTTTGGGAAGTTCTGACATCAACTCCATGAAAGATAAAGACTTATTAGATTTCAAAGTAACAAACTCCAAATCAAATTATTACAATATTACTATTGTAATAATTTGAGGATGGAAAATCCTATCCTCCCATATTGTATGACCCACTAATGCTTGACATCATGTGAGAACTATACAAAAAGGTAAAAGGATCACCAAAATGGGGCCCACTCAACTAAACAAGTAAAGAGGTTCAGGATTGGGTATATAGCTTTCATCAATGACTTAGATCCCCAATTTTTCACTTTTCTATGAATCTCATGTTTGAGTCTCAAATACTACTATGTTTGTGTCATCGTATGTGGACAACCGTTGCCGCCTAGTGGTTTGTGGTTCCTTTATTTCTAGAGGAATCCCTAACTGTCTATGAGAGAGATGAGGAGGTTGTTCAACCATGGTGAAATATGTGTTCGAGAAAACAAAACAAAAATAAGCTAATGCCAACTAGACAAAATTGTACACAGAAGCACACCCTAGCAAATATATAGGCTCCAACAAACAAGCAAATTATAGTTAAAGGGGCCTTCAAAAAACCAATCTAGGGGGATTAGGTCCTAGGATCTGCTAGCAAAGGTAATAGATATAGTGACAATAACCTTCATGCAACAATCACCCAAGGTACAAGTACCTTTGTAAAGACAGGCGCCCTCTAGGGAAGATGAAATGGATATTATGTGTCTGCCTCATGTACCACAAGTACTGCCCACTTGTAGTCACCTGTGTGATGCCTTAGGAAAAGACACTAAGTTCACCACTTCACAATTGTGGTCCAAGACTATTCATATGGGTATGGAATACATGCCTAATTCACCATCTCTAAGCTCTAGAGAAAAGTGGTGTCACCCTGAGGACACACAACTTCAATCTAGAACCCATGCACATGTAATAGTCTCGCCAAAAATATGTAGATGGGAAATCTACTCCACTTTCTTAGATTGACCATAGTGATTGACAAATGTGTTAGATGTTCTTTACCTGCAAGCACTTCTTACTAATAATGGATTTTTCTCTCTTTAATCAATTCCTAGTTCAGTTTTGTGGCCTTGGAGAGTTTACTCTCCAATCCTACACCAAGGCCCTAGAAATTAGAATAATATGTGTTTTCTATAAACAAAACATCTAGTTCATTTCTAAATTAGCACTTATTTTTAATTTATATTATATACTCAAGAGTACGAAATCAAATTAGTGTTTTTATTGACTCTTCTAATTCAAAGAATTAAGCAAGGTACTAGAATGAAAAAGAATGCAATTTTGTTTTTTTCGATGAACTCTATCTATGGAAGGGAGAAAGAGGTTCCATTTTCAAAACTTGAAACAATTATTGATATGGATTTATGAGCGGAATGAAATAAATAAAAAACTAAATACAATAACACAAAGATATGGAAAGAAACAACAAATATCCAATGAACAATAACTTCTATGGAATAAATAAAATTGGTTGAAATTGTAAAACTGCAAAACTGAAAACAACTTGCTCGAATGGTGGTAGTTATCTCTAAGAAGAGATGTGGCTGCTATGCGCATTCGTCTGAGAAAAATTATTACAATGAGGCTCCAAGGGCCTTTTTAACATTATTAATGAATTCAAAAACCCTAGATATCCAAAAACTTAACCCTAGGAGATGAAACACCAAAAGTTATGTGGGCCCCGATGGGTAAGTTGGTACCTCAACTTCTCAGGGTTGTAACTTTTGCATACGATGTCCGTTTTAGCCACGTGATAGCCCGTTGGAAAGGTATTTTCGATAACTACACATTATTCCATCAAAATCTAACTCCATCTATAATTTGACTATGGAAAGCCAAAAAAAACTATTTAGGGCCCCAAAACAACCTTGGAAGTACAAAAAGTTGTATTGACATGAAAAATTCCAAAATAAGCTAGTTGGATTAGGTGGGTAGCCACTAATATCCACTTGGAAGTTGTGTAGGGATTCATATATCCCTGAAAGTGTAGAACCCACAATTACAAAGAATTACAGAAGAAAATGTTGAACTAAAATTGTCAAAAGGATCCAGTTGGAATAGGTGGGTGGCCACCAATATCCACCTGGATCATTCCTCCCCCCTTAGGAATAAATGGTCTCCATTGCATTGAGTACCCCCATTAGGTGAGGAAATTTCTATTGAATCTAGCCCTGCATGAGCCATTTTCTTTGGTGTAGGAGCTACCCTGCCTTAAAAACCCAATAAAGTCGGATCCTCTATTAGCGAGTGCCATTGACCTGTGTGTCCACTATCTGATCAGTGGATGCATGTTCCATGAATTTAGGGTTGAGATATGTTGGTTTCAATTGTTCTACGATCTCTAAGGTGTCCAATAATGGTGGAAATTATGGTCGGAGGAGGTCCACATTGAACACTGGGTGCTAGCTAAGGAAGGGGGGAGTGTTGAGCTCAAAACCATTGTCTCCCACAACCTTGGTGATAGTGTAAGGCCCATAGAGAAGTGGAAAAAGCTTCTCCCTGAATCCTAAAAAGTCCATCTTTGCAGTAGAACAGGGTAAACTCTTAGGATTCATTGTGTCTAGCAAAGGAATGATTATTGACCCCGAGAGGACTCAAGTCATCGCAAAACTTCCCCCTCCTATATCCAACAAATCCATGCAGTCTTTCTTAGGCCAGATTAACTTCGTGATCGTCCCCAGTTTCTCTGAAATAGTCAGGCCTTTACAGAATTTGATTAAGAAAGACACCCAATATCATTGGGGACCCATAGAAAATCAGGCTTTCAATGCAACAAACAAGGCCATAATAGACGCTCCGTCTCTCATGAGCCCTGACTTCTCTCAAGATTTTACACTCTATACCTTTTCTTCTGACCATTCCTATGCCGTCGTCCTAACTCAGAAGAATGTCGAGAACCACGAAGTACCCATCACCTTTATGATCTCTGCTTTCAAAGGCTCTGAACTTAACTATCCAATGGTTGATCGGCAAGCATACGCTGTTTTCAAAGCAGTGAAGCACTTCCGGTCCTATCTTTTGAAGTCAAGGACGAAAGTCATTGTCCCCTACCCAGTCGTGAGGAACTTGTTAGTGCAAAAGGAACTAGGAGAGAAGAGAGCCAACTGGGTCACCTCCTTGCAAAATATGACTTAGAAATCACCCCATCTCAGATTGTGAGAGGTCAAGGATTATGTATGTTAGTTGCTGATTCAGCAGCATGACAACAAGAACAAAGCGATACGTCAGACCTAGAACAACATGATCAAAGTTTAATCTGTTGCACACAAAACCCTGTTATTCCTTGGTACGACGATATTAGATTTTGTCTTGAACATGGGTCAGCACCTTGTCACTTAGATCCCCCTAAGAGAAGAGCGTTGAGGTTAAAGTCTACCTCCTTTCATTTGATTAATGGTATCCTGTTTCGTCAAAATTTTGACAGCGTACTGATGCGCTGCCTCGGAAAAGACGAAGCAGAAAAAGTCTTGCTAGAGTTGCATGCAGGAGAAGCTGGCGATCATTTTGGTGGTGACACCACTGCTCATAAAGTTCTAAGAGCCGGTTATTACTGGCCTACTCTTTTTAGAGATGCCCATGCCTTGTGTCGTAAATGTATCATCTGTCAGAAAGCATCGGGGCGGTTACAAAAACCAGCCTTTCCCTTGCAACCCATTTCAGTAGATTCTCCTTTCCAGCAATGGGGCCTTGATATCATAGGTCCAATCAACCCTCCATCCTCGCAACAACACAATTTTATTGTGATAGCCACGGATTACTTTACACGATGGTCTGAAGCTGCTACGTTAAGAACTGTCAATACCAGTCAGGTAATTGCCTTTCTAAATTCGAATATTATCACTCGTTTCGGTATCCCTGACTGTTTAGTCTTTGACAACGCTTCTTACTTTTCTTCTCTTGAGATGAGCGAGTTCTCTTTGGAAAAAGGAATTAAATTGAAGTATTCTGCTAGTTACTACCCCCAGGGCAACGGATTGGCAAAATCAACAAACAAGAACTTGATTAAAATTATCAAGAGAACAGTGGTTGAAAATCACAAAAATTGGCACAATGTGCTACTGAACGCACTGTGGGCTGATAGAGTAATGCCAAAAGTTGTTGTAGGTAACTCCCCCTTTTTTCTCGTTTATGGCAGAGAAGCAATTCTTCCACCTCACATTCTTCTTCCTTCACTTCAATTGTCACAGAAAGTTCAAGAAGAATATTGTCCCCCTCTAGAAAACTGAATTAACGCTTTGATGAAGCTAGAAGAGGTAAGAGCCCAAGCTAAACGTAAGTTATATCAACATCAACAATTGGTTAAAAGTTGGTTCGATTCTAACTCTACTTATGATAGGGATTTTGAAGTAGGTGATCTCATCTTGAAGTGGGACAAACCGCATGAGGGAAAGGGAGAACACACAAAATTTCAAAACTTATGGCTTGGACCGTTTTTAATTGCTGAAAAGTTGGGTCCTAGTTCTTTCCGATTGCAGAATCTTGAAGGGCAGCTTGACACCTATCCAGTGAATGGCCAAGCCTTGAAAAGATACTTTGCTTGATAACAACCCTTGTATTTTATGTACATATCTTGATTTTTGTGTGCTTTTTCATTTGCCTTGTTGTTTTGATTTCTCTTTGAATTTATCAGTTGGTGTTTTCTTTCAAATACACATACTTGTACACTGAACTATGCAGACCTAAGAAAATTCCTTCACTGAAATAACTGCTAAGAGAATTTGTATAAACATCAATGGTATTTCTAAAATTTATATTTATGTTGGTTGTTTAAAAGAAGATGGTTGATTTCGATCTCTGAGTAAAGTTCGTCATGATCATCCATTATATTTTTACGCTGTCCCTATTCCATAAAGGAATGACTCAGAGGATGTCTCCCTACCTTAGGAAGTTGTTTTTGTAAATAAAACATCTCTGGATCTAAATAGAGGACAATTCTAAAAAAAAATTTGATGAGGTCTAAAAAAATATGAAAAATCATGATTTTCAGCATCACCCCGCTCAGCTATATATCTATGAAAAACAAAATTATTAATAAGAGCTATGGGAAGTGCTTGTAAACCCACCGGGATACTGAACAGGTCTGCTGGCAGCGGGTAAATGCATGCATGGCGCCAAGACAACTTTGTCGGGGTACTGAACAGGCCCGCTAGCAGCGATGCAATGTTGGGTATATGAAAATTCGTAAATAAGAATCCTCTTAACGTCCTTTATTCTGATCCAGAACTTCTTGGCAGGATACAGATGTTAGAGTGGGTTAAATGGAAACCCTGTCGAGGCTATGGATGCCTGTCGGCAGTAGTGGCTATGCCAACAGTATTGAAGATTTTATCTTTAATATCGTGACTTGTTGATCTTAAGACTGTTATCAGTTTTCATCTTTCAAAACACTGCTGGAATAGTTGGTTAACGATGATGTTTATACTATTTTCTGGTTGTTGTTTTTTGAGTTGAAATTATCTTTGTTGTCCTAGTCTGAATTTATTCTTTTTGGCAGAGATAACTGATTCTACTAGTGTGTCGCCATTGTTGGCAGCCAAATCACATTTTTTTATTGTCTAGTAAGTTGCCTACACCAATGTTTTGCAAACATCGATTTTTCGTCGCAATTTTCAAATGAACGACACTTTTATTCTTTGTGCCTTTTTACACACTTATTTTCGTTTTGTTTTCACGATTGTAAGCGTGAAAACATTGGTCTTTCGAAGCCGCATTAGGATCACTATGTGAACTGTCGTTATCTTTCTTGTCAGTATGCCTATTGCGTTTACATTTCATTTATCGCTATGCAGTTTGCAAAAACCCTTTCGATCTGTACTCATTTGACATTCTTGGGTTGATTTTGTGACTTTGTCTCGCTAAGTTTGTAATGCATTGGCATATGGATTTATGTGTTTTGATTTATTTGATCATTGGTTTCATGAAAATATGTCGATGTTATGATTAAACCCTTGATATATTTCATTTGGTACGACACCTAGTTTCAAACATATTCGCACATTGGTTAAACTATTGATATCAGTTGATACATTGGTGCATGGTTAAATATTTGATTTTGGTTTCAAATTGAATAATTGATGGTTTAAAACTTTGGCACAATGTTGATTGTGCGTTGGTTTATACACTTACCATTTGATTCATTGGTCGGCCGAGTGACATGACTGTTGAGTTATGTTATAATGGGTAGAATAGCTATAAGCCGATGGCTGTACTTTGGCAATAACTATTATGCATGGCAGAGATAAACTCCACCACCTTTGCACGATGGCATTTATGCCTATCCCTTATTCACCGTTTACCTCTGTTAGCTCGGATAGCCTGGCATGCATTTTACCCCTGTGTGTGCTATGACCCAAACCTTGAACTTACCGTGTGCTCGGCTCCATGGCACCAATCGTGTGAATCGAGCCAAATGGAAACCAAGCCTTGTTAATGTTTGACAATGCCCGGAAAGACTTGGAGGCTAACGGTTGGCTCACCTTCGTACAGAGATTTGAGGGTTTTAACTTATTTGTGGCACAATAGTTCGCTATGACTTTCGATGGCTGTAGAGCCAAGGTGGGGGACATCCAGTTGGAAATCGATGAGGGATTTATCAGTTCCGCTACAGGGTTACTTGCCACAGGACAACGTTGGTTCAAAAATTCAAAAGTGGAAGAGGTTCCATGGCCATTTTTGTTTCTCTCACGCAAAGTCACCTCTTGTGACAGAGGTATGCCCATATCTATGCTCAAACCACGATGGCACGACCTTTTGATAGTAGTCAAGCAGTTCATGACATGTGAAGGTCGATATGGACTCATTTTTCTCTATCACCTGCAATTGCTAATGAGTTTTATAGGGTATCTGTTGAACATGCCTTTCTATTTTCAGCGCAGCTTATATAAAATGTCGAAAAGGTTTTAAAAGGAGAAGGCTGACAGTAGCCTGTTCCACCATGGGCTTATTAAACTTATCATTGTTTATCACTTGAGTTTACATGGTGATAGCTGGAGAGATTTCGTCGCTCAAAATGGTTTCGATGACATGGACCCTATACAGGTTGATAAGCCTGTGGTAAATGAAACCAAGGCCGGGCCACCCGTGCCCTTCCATATCCTATTGCCCGCTCCTAATCCTTCGGTCGACCCTCCTATTGACTTACCAGACGTTGGAACTGAGAAGGCCGAGGATATTAAAAAGCCTGTAAGAAAAAAGCCCAAGGCAAACCCTACTACTAATGCCAAGGGTAAAAAGAACGCTCAGCTTATTTCAAGGATGGATAGAAACAAACCTAAACCCTTTGCTGAGTCAAAGCCTATAATCCTTAGTGAGGATTCAAATTCTGATGTAGAACATTTCCTAGCTAGTGAGTACCCTTACTCATAGGGTTTATGCCCCGAACCACCTTATGATTTCATGACAAATCTTCCTCCCTGCCTAAGGAATGATCCCAGCTACCCTAGTATCAAATTGCCTAGCGAAACCCTCAGCAATACGTCCAAACCCTCGCCTGCTCTTTCAAAACCCACACAGCCGTCATGTGACCAATGTGAGTTATGGTTAGAATGATACTACATTGATGTTCCCCTACTTCAATTGAAAATTCAATCGCTGGAAAGTCAAGTTGCAGTATTGACCAGCCAAAGAGACCAGCTCCAAACAACTGATAAAAAGCAGAAGACAACTAGCTCCATCCTTTTGAAGAATGTTGAATCGGCCATAGTTGTTATCAACTCCAAATTGTCGTGATCTAGCCATACAGGTATGAATTTTGATATCATTTTAGTTTTGTGAATGATCAAGGTTAATATGATGATTTGAATTCTATTTTCAAATAGCTCTGTCTCTCATTCAAATGCCTCTGTCATTTGGTGGTCATCCTGTACATTGTTTTTCTTTGCTAAAAATAAATGGAGTTTCGTTTTGATACATGATTTGATCATTCCTAGTTTAGTCAACGGTAGATTTTTATCAGGATTTGAATGGTTTTCGATTGGAATTGATTTGATTGAGTTAACGAAATTGATGGTTTTCTTTCAACAAGAAGTTCTTCATGCTCAATTTAGAATACGATTACGTTTGGATTTTATTTCGTTATGATTCATATGTTGTGATTGGCAAACGATTTCAATGAGTTTGGTGGTTACGATCTTGTAATATGATTGTCAAGTAATCTTCTAAGAACAAGAATACAACTCTGTTCGGTTTCAATTTGGAAGGAACTGCTCTGTTTTGTATGAAAACAATGCTCTCAGTTAAGCCTGTGCAAATGCGCCCGAATCGTGGAATGGTTTTGATTCGTAATGATTATGTTAAAACCTTTTCTGTTCGATTCTCATTTATTCTGATTGGATTATCCCATATCTTGAGTTGGCAAGATTGTTTTATGAGCTGGATTCGTGTTTTAATTGCTGCTCTGTTTGATTTGTAAAAAAAATTGATCAACATTCGTTATTTTTGCCAAATCCGATTATAATTCATTGTCAAATGAACGATTTTGATCAAAGTCAATCAATCTTGTTTGCCCAATTTGCAATAACGAATTACGAATTCTGTTACCAGTCAATCGATCCTGTTATGATTTTATTTGAATTGATTTCCGTGGTAGTTTGAATTGATCTATTCGTGGCATGAATCGTTTGTTGTGTCAACATAGTTATAACTATTTGAAAATGATCTTATCGAATTCATATCTCCTGTTGATAAGGAAGCGTAACAATTGCTCGCGATTTGTTTTGATTATGTTGAATTCTATTTGATATGAAACGATTGCATTGTTGTTCCATATAATTTTGTCACCCAACTTTGTGGTAACAAACAAAACAGAGTATGCCTATCTCTATAGTCATTTAATTGATTTGGATCCTGTTTGATTTCGAATGATATAACAACTTCAAATTGAATGATTCCTTTTCAAACAACTATTGGATGTTAATTGAATTTGATTTAAAAAAAAAAAGAGATTTTTAATCGATTTTGATGCTGATTCTATGTCTTATTTAGACCAGCTACAGAATCGCAAGATTCTGTAGCTAGTCTATAGGATTAGATTTTTATCATTTTGTTAATAAAGAATCCTTCTAACTTGTTCATTTTTGGCCCTTTTCAGGTAAATTCGAATTGAATGGGACATG
>ML792796.1:90216-109622 GCA_009831015.1 Picea engelmannii | reverse complement strand
TTCTTTCACTAATTTAAAGAATACAACAATTACTTAGTTCAGCTAATGAATGACAGATTTCTCTTCTTCATCAATTGAACTATTATGTATAGATCTTTGCACACAGGTTTATCTAACTGTGAAGATTTATAAATTATAAGATTTTTGTTATTTTTATGTCTTGTTTGTCCTGTAATCAAACTTGTAGAGCACTGCAGTGTATCGTTTACGAGAAGCTCCTGGATAATTCAGTGCGGGTTTCCTCTCTCTAATCAGCTAGGACAATCATCATACACAGGACAAATCTAGAGCATTCCTCCAGGTTAGTGTAATTTATTTTCATTAATTTGTTAGTATAATATTAGTATTTTAGTTAGATATATTTGTATCTTATATTATTGATTTAGTTTAGTTAGTTTTGTTTTATTTCTTGTTCATAAAATCATAAAATCAACAAAAAATATCTTTCTCTGTCTTAGGGCAGAATATAAATGAGTTTTTTCAGGTTTTATTTAAATCTGTAAATTGTCGATATTGTACATTTTGTGAATAAGTTATATTTCAGTTAGTAGTTAGATAGTTTATTAGTTAGAGTTAGTATAGCAGTAGTTAGTAGATTGTATATATAGAATAGTTAGATTAGTTTAGTTTGTTTAATAGTTAGTTTTAGTTAGATTAGTTTATTAGTTTGTTTTATTTTGTTTTTAGTTAGTTTAGTTAGTTTAGTTAGTTTAGAATAGTTTTTCTTTTTGTTTTCTTAGGACCTTAGATCGGCTAATGGAGCCGCTAAACCCGTCAGGGTGGTTCATCCCAAATGGCTTGGGTTATTAGACAACCCCGGACCGGTTCCACTCTCTCAGTTGACGGACGGTCGATTTCACCCGTCAACAAACTTGCATGCCTCAATGGCAGGTTTCCTCACTTTTGACAATGGGTTTTCATTATTGACCCTTGATTGGGAGATTCCACCGAGTGTTCGACTTCAACTCATAAATTCACACTTGTTGGATTGTACTAGTGTACATTGGGAGTCATTGACATTAATGATGATTTCCCTCGCACTTGTTAATGGTATTCATTAATGACCGGTAATCAAGTGGTTTCTACCATGTTCGACTTCAACACATGTATCCGCATGGTTAGATTCATGCTATAGAGTGGTGGAGATGAAGACCCTGGATCTTTTCTGATAGATTCAGGTTGCATTGGAGTATATTTAGATTGTACTGTTGCATAGATCCATAGTGTATGTCTCATGTCTATGTTCAAATTTGAGTCTTTAACACATAGATCCACAGTGTATTTTTGGTGGCTATGTTCATATTTGAGTCATAATAGCATGGATCCACAATGTATATTTGGTGGCCATGACCTGTCTTACTTGACATGGATCTTTGCATGTCAGAATTTATGCTTTGATTCATTTGTATTATGAGTATGGGAATGCCTACCTCAGTGATGATATATTATTGAACTACATTTCCTTGTTTGTTGGCAGGTTTCCGACTGGCGTGTTCCTTGTTCCCTACACACACTCGAAAAATTATTTCATCT
This sequence comes from Picea engelmannii, assembly GCA_009831015.1. NCBI lineage: Eukaryota > Viridiplantae > Streptophyta > Pinopsida > Pinales > Pinaceae > Picea > Picea engelmannii. Next base: position 108,089 of record ML792796.1, on the reverse strand, counting down.
ATCACTCTGTTCTAACTTCGTACTTTGGGGGATCTCTATTACACATTATTTTCTTCACCCCTATGATCGTTAATGATGTAAACCTATTTGTTGTATTCAAAGGGATCAGTGGCCTAAATTCCTAAGGAAAGAAGGGAGAAGAACTTTACCTGAGAGTTGAAATCATATTTTCCTTTGTAAAAACCCTAGTAAGGAGGATCGTCGCACCCTATCCAATTCTAGGGGTGTGACAGTCCCAGATCGTCACATGTTGTACTAAACTTGGTCTGTGACGTCATCACACTCTATTCAGTTATAGGGGTGCGACGATTTTCGTACGTGGGAAAAATGATCATCTTCTCAATGCTTATAGAAGGAGAAGCTTCTTTGGTGAGGTGGCCTCCAATCGGTTTGGATCTTACTCACTTTTATGATTTAGTGGGATCATCCTAACCAACTCATCTTATCCTCTTCATGTTATAAAAGGAGAGGATCTCTCATGGAGAAAGTTAGATTGGAAATTTGGCTTGAGATTGTTAGCTTGGTTAGAGTGGTTTTTAGTTTTGCCTTGTCAAGATAGACTGTGAGTGACTTTCAGATCTACAGTCACAAAATCCATGGATTAGAAGTGTGTGGGAAGAAAGGAACTATTAGAAGGGACCTTACAACATCAAGGCATCGATTGTATTCTCTTTTTCATATAATTTCTAATACAACAATATATTTATTTCCCATAAAATCATCCTTGTTTTATTGTATGACTCCTTGATCACATACATAGGTTTTGTTGAGTATACATTGTTGCTTTCACTTCATTGGCTTGTGTGTATTTACAGGTTCAGTATCCCATAAGCCTTTGAATGGAGAAAGGATGACACTAGCAAGGACAAATGACATTTAAAAGGTATGTCATTTATCTCTTGTTGGTTGGTATGCTTGATAATTCAAACTTAGGGAAAGTTTTATATTCTGTCTTGTTTTGTTCTAGTTTTAGGGTGAAACTAGGGAGATCTGTTTGTGTCTGCACTTACCGATTTTTCCGATAACACATGCTCGAGTGTTTCAGCACATTTTAAACAAAGAGATGAAAGAATATGACTTCTATTAATGCAAAAGTCTCAAATTTGATACATAACCAGAGAACAATTCTGGCATCAAAATTACATAGTAGGGAGCTCGACTCAACCAGTTGACGACCTTAACAAAATATTGAACTAATCTATTTATACTCAGATCAGTCCACAACTACTAGGAGTGTGATCTGGCCACTCATTCAAGGCTTCTCATATGTGCCTTCTTCTGTTAGATTGTGCATGTATCCTCCTTTTAGACGCAAACTCAGCATGGCATGGGCCTGCAGGAAAAATCATCCATCGTGGTACCTCAGGCTAACAATTATGTCTCCACAGTTAGACCTTCCATGATTTCTATTTATGGGTTGAGCTGAGGGCTTCAACTACCACTCCTTTTTCATTAAATTATCTCTCATTGGGATTGGGATGAGGCTTAACGCCTAGGGGGCTTCCACGCACTGCTCTTGGATTTGTCGTTATATAAGCACGTGATTGAGGGGCCATCAAAGGTGGTTTGGATTCACACCACTTTTGAGCCCACAATTCACCACCAACTGCCACATAGATCTTCCACTATAGAATGGTTTCAATTGCGGGACCACTCAAGAATTTTATTGTTTGAGCATGTTGCGTCCCCACAATGAAACGTGGTCGTTGATCGGGTCACGATCTGCGACCTGTGTGCACCTCCTAAATTTAGTGCCACTGCTAAAGCTTATTTGCCCACCAATTTTAGGATACATTAAAATTGTGCTTTAGGGAGGGCGCTACTCTAGCGCTTGAACAAGATCACTTCCCAAAGGATGATCTCCCGCAGCTGATGGGGTGGTCTGACGTCACTATGCTGACATGTCACGGATGGAGGGGTGACATGTGTCACTCGAAAATAGGCTGAAGACATGTCCAAAATGATTGAAATGAGTGCCAAGTGTCGGTGCTAGATGGATTCCATGTGTCTCTAACAGATGGGCACCATGTGTCGGAACTAATGGGTTCCAAGTGTCTTCAGCACTTGGAGCTCAGGGGGAAGGACACACAGCATAGATCTGTGGAGTTTGGGAGAAATTACTTCGGAGGAAAATAGGAATGGGGAAGTAGAAACTCCCAAAACCCGAAATCCCAAAGTAAATTATGACCATCCGAACTGGAGGGACACGCAACGCTTGATCTATAACTCTGGGAGAAAGCACTTTGAAGGAAAATGAGAGGGGAAGTTCCAAAAGGAAAAATTCCTAAAGTAAATTATCATCATCCGATGGAGAAGGACGTGTGGCGCTTGATATGCAACTCTGGGGCTTCTACCTAGCCACTAATCCTTGTGCAATTTTGACATGTCGAATGCACGCGATCTATGATCTGAGAAAGCCTCGATTTTGTTGCCACACACCACTCTTGGATGGGCCCTCCTTCCTGCTGCGAAGATCAATGGCTCAAAATTACTTCAGGAGTTCAAGCTTTGGGCCTTTTCAATGCATAGCTCTTACAATCCTTCAAAGTGTCGAATTCCCAAAGTGAATTATCTGGCATCGTGTGTCCTCTTGTTTTGGACAACCGAGATTTACTTCGGGAGTTCAGCCTTTGGGCCTTCGAGAGTCCTTTACACACTCAACTTCTTCTTACTTTCTCCCAGAGTGCGAGATCACCTAACATGTGTCCGCTGCTGAAATATCAATATCCACGAGCGATTGCGGGCTCGCAACTGGAAGATACTTTAATTTCCTTTCAGATCCCTGCAATGCGAAGATGCTCGTTCATAGCAGGATCGATATACATCATTGATCTATTGATCTAGAAAGATCAATGATTGTAGGCGATTGCGAGCTCGCAACTTGTGGAAGATTTAATTTGTATCATGATCCCCGCAATGCCTCCCCATCGTCAATTTCTCTCCAATGAGATCTGATGTTTGTGACTTAATATTGCTAATCTAACGGCTGAAAAATGAATCTATTTTCCTACTAGTATTTTGAACCTTGTCAAGGATTGAGCTTGGACATTTCCTGTGCAAACCACAGACTTGGATGACCCGTTGCCTTTGACAACTATATGTGATAACAACTTGGATTGGTTTTCAGGAGATTGTTTGTTAAGGCCTTCTTTATCATACTTTGGTTGTTGCGGATTTGCAGACCTGAACTCCCGTTTTCTCTGGTGCTTAAATTTCTTCTCAATTTTAACAACATATTGATAAGCAACACCGAGTGATGAGATTTCCAGAAAATCCATTTAAGTTTGGATGTATCTGTGTAGATCCCCATGGTATTTCAGAATCAAATGTCGTTCAGTGTCTTTGATACCAAGCTTGGTGTGAAAGGTATGGAAGGTATTGGTGAACTCTGGAACTGCTTGGCCCCTCTCTTGCTGCAGTGTGGTCCATCTCATGTATTGTTCCTCATAGTTGCCAAGAGGGTAATATTGTTCCTTTCCCACATCCACAAAAAATTCCCAAGTGGGCTTGACCCCATATATTCCAGAATCCTCTATGGAACTTTTCTCCCAATAAGTTTCCCACCAATTTTTGACATGGGGGAGAGCCTTAAGGAGTGCAAAGGTGATATTTTCCCTGTCGGAGAAATTATGAACAAGGAAATAACCTTCTAGCAGATTTAACCATTTTTTGAAGGCATCTGCATCTATCTATCCTTCAAATATGGGAATATCAAAATTAACTTGTACCTTGAAAGGTGAGGTACTTCCAAAGTGGTCGCTTGATGAAGAAGTGCCTGTTGTTATCGGAAAGCGTTGAAGGATGTGGGAAAAATTCTCCAGCATTTTGTCCCTCTGTCACATGAGAGCTTGCTCAAGCAACAGATTAATAGAATCGGCTGCTCTGTATTTTTTCTTATCTTCTGCCATGGAGGGTTTCTTGGACATGTGAGAGAGATTTTCTTCAAGAGATACAAGCTCGAGAACCAACTTTCTATACTCGGACCTCGTCGGGGACATGCACTGAAAAACGATCAAGAGCATCCGTCTCTAATATCACTGATCCAGATTATTTTCGTCACGAAATGAGAGAGGAGATATAATAAAACAATGTACAAAGATATCTAGGATATCCAATAATATAACATAAATGTATCAGAGATGAAACCATAAAAACAGAGATACAATAATACACAATTTTCTATTAATGAGCGAAAATGTACAAAGACTGTAAAAATACAGAGTGAAAGACTCGCTAGAATGGTGGCAGCTTATCTCTGAGAAGAGATGTGTCTGCTACTCACATTAGCAAGAAGATGATTTTACAATGAGGCTCCAAAGGCTTTTTTATCATAAAGAAAATCCAAAACCCTAACCTCGAAAGATGAAAAGCCAACATTTTTTTGGACCCTATTTTGGGTAGTTTGGTGTATTAACTTCCCGAGGGCGTAACTTTGGCATACGATCTTCGTTTGGGACGCACAATAGCTCGTTGGAAAGGTATCATTGAGGATATTCATTTTGGGGGCTCAAGTAGAGCCTTCAGATTTCATTGAGAAGCTCTATCCCGAAAAACCTTCATTTAGGCCCTCAAAATGGCCCCATAAGTTAAAAACTGCTAAAAATAGTAAATTATCAAAATTGCTAGAAAATTGTTTTGAGCCAGTTGGAAAAAGTAGGTGGCCAACGATATCCATCTGGATCAACCATGCTTGAGGGTGCTTCATGTGATGTGTGGGGCATGTTGTATGGATGACCCTTGGTTTTTCTATCATGGATATACACATTGGAATTGGCTTGTTCATTGATTTCTATACCTTTTCTTGATGCCTATGTGGAATTCATCCTTGGAATGTTGGAGACCTAGAAAATATGGTGACATTCTTCATGATGGACACATGGAGGTTGGTAGGATTTCTTGGGAGGATGTCTTAATTTAGAGGAGGACTATTGGGCACCCTACAGGAGGGTGTTCATCTCTAGATGGCATGGCACACTTGGTTGCTTACATGGAGGCTCGTACTTGACTTGAGAATTCTTGTGTTGAGGAGTAATCATGTAGGGGCGGTGGACTTGGAGGAGAACATGGTTTAGTAGGAGAATTGTACTTTTTGGGGCTTGTAGAGATGAAGTGTTTGACACATCATAGAGCATTAAACCTTGCAACCTTTCTTATTGGATATGAATGCCTTGGAGATTGACATGTGTCACCTAAAGTTGGAGTGCTCCACATGTAGTCCTATCTTGTGTAGATTTAGATTGCTTCTAGTTAACTAGGTACACCTTGTATTGTTGTCCTCCCTAACCTGTCATATAAATAGAGGGTGGAGAGATTATTTTCATTTATTCATTCATCACATACTTTTGTAGAGATGTGAGGAGTGGAGCACACATGCCTCTTTATTTATTACTATTCATCCTTGTAGAATTTATCCTATAGGAATAGGCATGTGGAGCATGCATGCCTCTTTATTTAATACTATTCATCAAGTGGTATAATTGATCCTAGGGTAGAGCCAAACTTGGAGGAAGTCTTGAAGTGGATAGTTATGAGTGGTGGAATTTTGCAATGGAGATAGATAACTGAAAAATACTCGATGCGCTAGAAGGTAAATCATTCTAAGGAAGAAGAGGAGGAAGTTTAGGGTGAACAATAGATTTGTTGACTAAAGGGTCACTCACTTGAAGATAACTAAGATTGTAAGGGGCATGTTCACAAGTGTCACAAGGGTAGTTCTACAGTAGTGTGGATGCAAGTTGAGAAGGGACTTGTGTTTTTTATATGTATGTAGAGTCATGGTGGTTGGCCAAACTCACCTTTGTTAAGAATTGGTTGTATCGTCTTCTAATATAAGTTTGTGTGCCTTGCTTGGTCATCACCTAAATGTTGATGTTTTATGGTTGTATTATTATTTAAATAGTTAAGTGTTGAAGATTGTTGACTTGGGATATTTTAGAAGGAACATTTGGCCACGAACTTGCAAGTTTGTTGGTTGGTTATATAACTACTAACTAAACCTAGGCAACTTAGGGTTGGGTCTTGTATGAAGGTCTAGTTTGGTTTTAATCAACCTAAGGTGACCAAGTCACAAGGACTATTTCAAACTAGTGCCATTTGTCTTAGAGTGGCACAAATGTATAATTGCTAACTAAACTTGGGAAACTTAGGGTTGGGTCTTGTATGAAGGCATAATATAGTTTTAGTTAGCCTAGGCTTACTAAGTCACTAGGACTATTGCAAGATAGTGTTTCATATCTTAGAATTGTACAAAAGTTTAAAAATTGTGGGAGACTATAGGGTCGTGACACGATATGCTTACAAGCAATTATATAATACAATTAATTCTAATAGAAACAATTCACAAATAATGTTGAGATCACATATTCAAGTGGGTGTAACTCAAATGGTTGGGTGGGGAAGTTGATATCCTCCCCACCCAAGTTCAAATCGCACCTTTGTGACGTGTTTCTCTTAGTGAAACAATTTATATTATAATGGATTAATGCCCTTGTTGATTGGTGTTTTTCCCTTCAAAATCTAGGTTTACCCTGGGTAACATCCTTGAAATGAGGGAAAGTTCCCAATGGGTTTTCCTTAGGCAAGTTACCTGAAAAAAAATGTTGAAATTGCATAGACAAGTTATTACAAGTGTGAAATAAAAGTGGAAAAATAGAAGCTTCAAGTAAATAACCATAAATTCATAGTTGCAAATAAATATTTGATATCTACTTAAGTTGAACTTAGTATTTTTTATGATATACAATATATAGGATTGCACACACATGTGATAGATCACAATGAATTATTTAATTATTTAATATTTTGTATAATTAATTATGGAAAAAAAAGATATTATAATGTTGACTATCTAATAATCTATATGTTTAAACAAATAAAAAAGTTATAAATGAATGAGTGGTTTATAAATTACAATACTTGTTGAAGTTTTTTATATGGGTAACACACTAAGTAGGTTTGAGTAAGGAGAAACTTTATGATTAAGCCCGCTTGATTTAGAGTAATATTGTGATGGGTGTCTTTTCTAGGAAATCTTAATTATTAGGTGCAAGTCTTGGAGGTAATATTTGATGTATGTAATTCATTTTGGTAATTTCATTCTTACATTTCCACCTTTATGAACATTGACAATGCAATGAATTCCAATTGGACTATTACATCTCATGAGAAATGGGTCATTGGTGAATGATACTCATGTAATAAGACGAGTCATAGTAAATTCCTTGAATATTAAAAATCCACACAATTAGTCCTAAAAAAGGATACCATGACAATGTTGGGTTGTAGAGGCTCCCCACCTCTTTACATCTACAAGCATCATTTGATACAATGAGAACTAAACTGATTATTCAAGTTCATATGACATTGTTCATAAGCGAATAATACTTATAGAAAATATGATAATTAATAAGTGTTAAATGGACTATTTAAACTAATAAAAATTTGTTCATTAATAAATAACGCTCAATAAATATTAAGTGAACTATTCAAACTCATAAAAATTGTTCATTAACAAATAACACTCATAAAAATGATTTGTAATAAATAAATTATATAATAAATAATTTACAAACATTAACATACGACACAATTAATATGAAAATAAGCTCTGATAACTTATATACATAAAAAGTTGAACCTAAATTATTATTATGGCAATGCTTCAATCTTACTACCAAATCATACCCGAATACATTAGACCTATTTCCAATTTAATTGTGTATTAACATTAAAAATATTTTCTTAATGACCAATTATTTGAAGACAATATATAACGTACTCATCAACACAAATTAGTCAAGTTATTATAGAAAATCTCATTTTTGTCTTTTTTTTTTTCTTTTTCTTTTTTGTATCTAGCATAATCGACAACTAATCGAGCTCATACTTGCGTGACATGTGGTTGAGTCCAACCACTACCACTATAACCTCCAGGTGCACTAATGTTGCCCCACGCATAACATAAAATGTAAGTCAAAATTTCGAATAAGTGACCTCACATAATGAAGTACCTTAACAGTGCACTCCATCACTAACTATTCTACACTCCAAAGGCTGAAAATCTCACGTTTATCTTAATTATAAAGATATTATAAAATAATTTATATGGTAAATAAATGATAAGAAGATGAGAATAGTCTCACTTAACTAAAGGTAAATGTTTTCATTCAAAGTAACCATCCCAACCAGCTTTCATGGTAATTATGTAATAAAAGCAAAGTGGGGACCTCTTTCTCATATCCTACACCCAATGTGTTGGGCATGTTAGAGATGTTCCCCACATCCCCATGCAATCCCTCTACATCTCCATGGGGGCAGGCTAAGGACATCGCAACATAAGTATGTTTAGGTGTCGTGAAATATAACGACCATATTGTATTAAAATTGACTTTTTAAATCCCTAGATGGACTCATTGTAACTCCACTAATAAAATAAAATAATGTAAAAAGAAAGTTGAAAGAAACTTCATGGTGGCCCATATTTGTACCCACGAGGATGAGGAGGTCATAATTATTTTAAATACTTTATGAATTTGGGTTTTGTACCATGACTTTAGGATTAGTTATTAAATATTTATTTGTTTAATATAATTAATAATATTTAAAATAAAATAAAAAAATAAATTTTCAAAATAAGATTAGTTATTATATATTTAATTTGTTTAATATAATTAATAATATTTAAAAATAATAAAATTTTTAAATAATAAAATTTATAAAAATAATTATAATTTTTAATTGGGTTTCACAGTTAAATCATAAAACAAGCCAAGACATGATCCCCACTTAACATAAACATACCACAACATAGTAAAGTTAACAAAAACACATCTAATGGTTGGTTAATGGAGTTGTCACTACATTCTCCTCAATTAACATACCAAAACATAGTAAAGTTAACAACACACATCTAATGGTGGGTTAAGGGAGTTGTCACTACATTCTCATTGTTTTGAGGGATTTTTTTCTTCATTAAAGATGTATTTAGGTTGGACATTAGACTCAATGACTATTGTACCTTTGACATTGAACTTGGAGTAGCGTGTACAACCTTTTGACAATCAAGTCTAAATACCTAGTGCCCATCATGAACAAGAGAGACATGCACCTCTAATATTGTCTCCTTTCACATCATGAGTAAGTGAGACTTGTTCCTTGGCCATTAAGTCTTTGTCACGAGGGAGTACCATCGCCCATCATGAAATAGAGAGACTTGCATGTATATTTTGGAACATTGATCAACGAAYTCAAGTTTCTRTCATAGTTTGTACTCTTCTTTTTTATTTTATTTTGGGAGTAATTGAGTTGTTTATACTTTTAGTTGGTCATATGTAAATGTGGTGCCTAACATACCCTTTGTGAACTTTTATGAAAACTCCCCGACCAAACCATTTGCATTTATCCTTTAAGATTTTTGAGTAGAAAATTTATTGGTATGTGAACATTGATGTTGTTTGAAGATGAGGTAATGTTTTTTTAAATAATTTTATTTTATTTTTATATATTAAAAAAAAATAAGTATTGGTAGCATGTCAACTTTTAGAAAGTTTTTCTTCTTTTTCTTCAGATTTTTTGGATGGAAGGTGGATCAATCATCAACTGCATGTGTTGTTGGTAATCTCAAATAACTTGATGAGATTTGATTCCAAGACTTTTATGCACTTCGTACAAGAGTATCTACTAATTGAGTTAACTCTTGAGACTAAACATTTGCAAAGTTCAAAGTCATGATTAGAATATAAACATAAGTTGCTTTCAAATTGAGAAAGGATATAATCTCTATTATTGCTTCTAACATGAACAATAGCCACCATAGACTCAAAAGAATGTGGGCTAGACACAATGTGACTTGGATTAATTGTTGGAGTGTAAACAAAGAGAATCACATCAATAATGTAGTTAATATTAAATATTATATGCGTATGAAGTTTAAAGATGAGACTTGGAATGACAACGAAATAATTCGCAAGAGGAAGTTGAAACACGAAAAGATCTTATCAATCTTAATTTGGTTAACCAAAATTAATTTTCCAAAATTATGAATTTTAAAAACAAAATGCATATTTCTTAAATTAGGATCAATGTTTATTACATTTATAGTGAAACTAGTCATTTGACTAACTTGAAAACATCCTGGAATAAGTGAATCTGGAAATTTATGATTCAATGGAAGTTAACGATGAGCAACATTTCCTCTTAACTTTCCTTACCCTTAATAATATTATATGTAATTTTACCTAGTTTCATAACTCTATTCTCTCCAAGACCTTCTAGCTTACCAAAATGTACTTGGTTCTTTTATTTTCACTATGTTTAAATATAAAAATGAAACCTTGTTTGGTTTTAGGGAGGTGACCATCATGATCATATTAAAGATATAATGTTAAGTAAATTTTATATATTGAATTAATTACATTTTTCTAAATAACATAACAAATATATGATTTACTCTACTTTTTATTACGTTTTTTTATTAAAGTTATTATTTTATCAATTTTTATTAATTTTTTTTTATATATTTAAATTATTAAATAAGGGGGAGAGGCGTTGGTACTTGGACACCCTAGTTTTAGGTGTATGTGTGTTTACATAGAGTGATTTTAGGCCGTCTAAATGTTATCACATGTGAATTGATATGTTACTTTACATCTATATTTTGTCTTGGATTGTGACATGTTCAAAATGACCTGCTATGTTAATGATGAAGTTCAAAGATGTCCAAAATATCTCATTTAAATCTTAAGCTAATGATCAACAATTAAATACACTAGCAATTGATGTAGTAGATGTGATTTAAAAGGGAATTTAAAATTTGAAAATATTAACCTTATTTCATAATGTAGAAATAAGTTTTTGTGATAAATATTTTTTAAAAAACATGAAAATGTTATTTGAATATTAATACCTTTGAAAATGACATGTCTGTAAAGGAGTTTTGATGAACAATTTATGGTAACTAGGTTTTTAAGAAATAGTTATATATTCATTCAAGAATGGGTCCACCTTAATGAATAATTTTGTAAAATATGAATTTTTAATAGAGAAATATTGATATACTTGTTAAGAGATGAATTATGATATATTTACATACTTATATTTAATTGTAGAATTGAAAAGAAAAGAGTTAATGTGTGTTAATAAGAAAAACTTGAAATTTATATATGTAAAGTTTAATAAGAAATTACAAGGATTAATTCAATTAGTTTAAGGATTCACTTAAGACATGTTTTTGATAGGGAGGCCATATGTTATATGTTTATATTTGATTGAGTTCCTTAAAGTTATCAATTTATATTGTGGTTGGTGGTTGAGCCACCTTCCATTTGGATATTTTGGGGAAGAAGTAAATATTATGTGTAGTTTTCTTTGGGAAAAAAAATATAGTTTCATAAGAGAGATGAAACACTAGAAATCATTTTTTGAAAATTTTGAAACAATAAAACTAAATGAAAGCCTTAGATATGGGATATTGTAGTGGAGGAAATATGTATTACATGCTACAAAAGAAATCTTCGACTAAGCCATTTTGATTGGGGTTATCTATTCTACCAATGTAGCATAAGACTTACACCTATGCCTAATTTCATTAAATGATTCTCTTGTATTGGCACGCTGTCTCACAGGAGATAAATATGTACCTAAAGGGAATTTAACCTTGGTGGAGGGAATAACAACACCCCCACTTTACCAACCAACCAAGCCCCCATTAATAATAATCACTTAATTGTACTTTATTAAGTCAATGATTAATACATGTAACTTATTAACTATTAATTTATGGAAGCAAATGAGTGAATGCAATCAATATGAGCATTGAGTTTCTTCATTAATACAACTCGTATGTTTTATTCATCATGGGAAATCCAGGGAGGAGAGTGCACCCTCACACTACAACTATTACTATTTTAAAATCTCAGTGAGATGATCGATGATCCATCTGAAACAAAGGAATGGTTTAGGTCATTTATGGCTCACACTAGATTAAATAGTATCTCATTAGAGATAAATTTGTTGACTAAGAAGACCTCTTATTGTGAAAAAACCTTATCATACAATTTATGAATTTGGTTAACATCTTAGAGAGAAATATATAAAAAAACCCACAAAATATGAAGATAAGTCTATTATGATATTGTTTGGGGAAGTAGGTTCTAAGAGGGTGCTAGGTATGTGTTATATTCTTTGTATGATGAAACCTATTGTTTGTGTTGTGTCGAGCGCGCGGGGGATTCACAGGGAGGTGGAGTCCCTAAAAAAAATTCGGCGGTTTTTACGTATGTTTTTAGCAATTTTTCGGCACATGGTTTTCGTTGATGGTTTTCTAATTCTGGTTAAGGAATTAGGGTTCTTGACTGATCTAGGTCAATGGATTAGCAGTTTTGAATGCCGCGTGATCCTATATATGTTGTATTATAAACCATGAAGATGTATGATGAGTAAAAAATTAGAAGTGTGGCTCTAAACAAGTTGTTGGTTTTCCTGGTTTAGATTTCCAAAATAAAATCTTTGTGTAATATGTGTGTGTGTGTGTGTTCTATTTTTATTAAAAATAAGTTTGCAGTAATTAGTTATACAATATTAAAATTTTAAGGGATCATCTATGATCCAAATGGAAATCAAGAATGTAATTGTTATCACTCCAAGAAACTCTCCTAGGTTGTATCTCAGAGATGCCTGGTAACTTAATAATTTCTCAATGTTTTAATCAAATTGATCGAGATGGATGACTCAATCAAATCTCACACTCTAAACATATATGAATACTTCAAGAAAAATAAAGCTTTCAACCAAAAGTGTTCAGAAGGCTTAATAAACAGTGAAAGTATGGAGAATACCTATAATACTAACAAAAACATATACACAAAGTACTTATGAATGACCAGATAAAATAAGTGAAGTACTTGTAGATTATATGTTTATTGATTTAAAACAACAAATAATAAGATAACAAAAATAATATCAAAATATAATACTAATACTAATCCAAAGACATAGACATAATAATGGTAAGTGATTCTACTATCATCATCCAGAATCATAAAATAAAATACATAATAATGGTAAGTGACTCTACTATCATCACTCCATATGACTTGACTTGCATGGTCAATCATCTCTATAAGACTTTCACCTTTGCTTGAATTATTCATAGAGTTCATGTAGTGGCACAATATGTTGAAAAGAATGAGTTCTTTTAGGTTTTAAGAACCCATAACTTTGGTATGGGTACAAGTGCCAATATGGAGGTTGAGTTAGTAAAAGGAATTTTAATAGTAAGCAACGAGGCTCAAATTTCATGCAGTGGCACAATATTTTGAAAAGAATGGGTTCTTTTAGGTTCTAAGAACCCATAAGTTTGGTATGGAAACAAGTGTTAATATGGAGGTTGAAGGTTGAGTTAGCAAAAGGAATTTTAAGAGTAAGAAGAGGGCTCAAATTTCATGCTCGTTCATTGATTTCATTCTTCTATGTTTACAAATATTCCATATCTATTCAAGTGTTGTCTCATGCATGCAAAATAGGATGGGGAATTAAAACCCCTATGATTTTCACTACTTTGATTGTCCTTCTTATGAGTGTTGGGTGTTATTTATAGTACCATGATGCGGTAGGCCATTGCATGTGGTTTTCTTGCTTTATTGTTGTGCATGTGGTTGTATTGCTCTTTTTTTTTTCAATGTGATTAAGAATATAGTTGGATTCTCAAAATCTAGACCCTTTGGCACTATAGTGATGAGTATGGAGGTTTGTAATGACAATTTATGAGATGCGGGTTGGTGGTTTAGTGGTTTTGGTAATGGTTCAGTTGGGGAAGTGTTCAAGAATTGGTAGTCAATATGGGGGATTTTGTTATGCAAGGGATTGATTTGGCATTCATTTGGCATTGACATGGCTCATTGTGATTGTTGAAATGGTTATTTTTTGTGTTATTTTAATAGAGGTTAAGAAAAAGATCAAGAGATATGAGTGATAGGTGTTAGAAGTAAAATGTGTAACAAATTCATCTCATAAATGTACTTGATGGTATATGGGTTGTGGACATAAGAAAATAGTGGAAAATAAAGTTAGGGATCGATGTGTAGTTGAAATTGCCACTTAATTGTTGGTTGTCATAGAATCGGAGCAAGAGTTCACAATCTTTATGCATATTCATAGAGAAAAATATGTGGAGTTGGAGAACAAACTAAGCTATCCACATTTATTGGTCTCACACATTGTAGTTCATCTCTAGCTTCTAGGAAAGGTAATGTAGTCTTCCCATCCTCAATATATGTTTATGTAGGAACTTGCTCCCAATATGGTTCCTCCAGGGTAAATGAAGAGGCCACATAGCCACATCACACACTTCAATTGAATGTGGAGATGATTGTAGGTGAGTCTAGCATAGTGGAACCAATAACCGTGGATATTTACCCAATAGATCACACTTCGAAGACCTAGGTTGGCATGAAATAAGTAGCTCTTCATTGACCAAATTTTATGTAAAATCTTGTGATATGTTTTATTAGGTAGCATTTTTGTTATGACACTTTCTACAATATTATACTTGTCAAAGCTATAAATATAGAGTATGGTTAAATCGATTAGATAAGTTTTAAATAAAAAATTGATATTTTTTGTTTTTGTCATTAGTATAATATAATCATTTTTATAACATTTTACTATTCAACTTAACCACAATCCTTTTTTAATATAAAAATTAAACATTATTATTTTGTACCACAACCTTTTTTTTAATATAAAAATTAAATATTATTATTAAAAACAAAATAATAATGTTGGAAATTGTAAACATTTTTATAACATTTTACTATCCACTTGACCACAACCTTTTTTTAATATATCCCACTTGACCACAACCCTTTTTAATATAGAAATTAAATATTATTATTAAAAACAAATAATAATGTTGGAGAAGTTGGTTACCTAATACCAAATCCCTAAATAAAAAGAAACAAGACGACTAACCTTTCAACACCTTTAAGTACATGGTTGACTTCCCCAAAAACAAGTTGGCAACATTCAATTTAAATAGTGAAAGTGCCCAACAACTATTAAAAATATAAAATATATAACAATATTTAAGGGATTATTGTTTTTTTACTTATAATTTTATTATGTATATTGTGTTTCACAACTATATAAAAATGGTCTTCAACACCTTAAAGTATTAGAAAAGAAGCCTTTCACAAAAAGAAAAAATACTTCACATTCTTCTCGAAATAATCTTAAATTACCAACCTTTAAGAATCAACGGAGCATTATATTAAGATTAACGTTACTACATATATTCTTGAACATTCGTCTTTGGGATGTGGAAGCTCATCCTAGTGCACATGCTCCAATATAGTGACACACACTTTGTTGCTTCATCAATTAAGTGAGAGTTGAGTAAAATGTATAGTTGTATTGATATCCGTTTTGCTCATTTTGAAAGGCAAAGTGAGACTGAGAATAAAATGTAATATCTATAATAAATGCTTTCTCATTTTAAAATTATTTTTATAGGTTCACTTGGATGGGGTGATAATGGTTGGCATCACAACAGCTCCTATCTATCTATCTTGTACAAATAATGTAATACAATGCAATACAAGGTAGTTAATTATGAAAGGTAGATGTGGAGGGGTTGGTTGTCATTGTTGTTTTAGCATGTCTTACTTGAGTATAGTGTAATGAATCTTTGATATGATTATGGTCGTGGAAATTATGGAAGGAATGTGTTTAGGAGTATTTCAAGCTAGGTTCAAGAGCAAATAACGAAGTATTTTGGTTGTGATTGGAGGGCACTCAACTTAATATGGCAAGGGCTTTGTTGGCAGTCTTGGTCGGGGCATTTCAGTCCTGAAACTCTTCATTAGTTCTCTTCTCCTTTGGTCTTTTCTCCTTGGTGTAATTCTAGTTTAGTCTACCTCTTTACTTTGGTTTTCCTATGACTTGGAATACTTAGGAGGGAAAACTAGGTTTTCCTTAGCCAATGGTTGCTCGGGTGGTGGAATTCCCCCCTATCAAGGAATATTTCATCTCGTTGTCTAAAGTGGCCCCATTGTTACCCAATTCCCCCTTAGCTTCTAATAGTGGTAATTAGTTGTTATCTTTGTATCTTTCCCTCCCCACAACTTTTCCTCTCAATCTTGCTTTGGCATCAGAAGATGGCAAGAGTTAGTTAGGGGTAGGACCAGGAAACTAGAAATAAATTGTCCTGCATAAAGTCTAAAAAAGTGACCTGTAAATTCTCCTCCCAGAAAGATTTATGTTACATCACTCGGTATGAGAAAGATGTCAATGTAGAAAATATCAATTTCAACTATAGATTCCCCGCTTGGATCAAAGAGGAAATAGCCGAAATGGAGATTGTAGTTAGGCAGAAGAGAAAAAGGATTTCCAAAGAATAAATTTAGGAAGAATTTGAGGGTTGGATTCCAAACCCTAGATTCTCTCAAACCAGGGACACTAAGATATCTAGGCTAACAAAATCGTATTGGTTGAACAAGGCTTTCATTTCCCAAGTAGTGTAGGAAAAATACCTCCAACAATAGGTCATGCTCCACAAATTAGATTTCCTCAATTGTAAGTTTGAAGTAGTGTTCAAAGTTGTCTTTGGTATTGATATTATGGTCTCACAACACTAGGGTAGTGACAATGATGAAATGGTAACTCGGGAAGTGTTGGAGAGAAATTCACCTATGGATAAACAAATACCCTTATTGTTTGGATATAAACCAATGACAGACAACATGATAGATATCATACCTTTTTCCTCTAGAACTAATCATGCATTTCATAAGGGCATGAAAGATAGAAGGATAAACTTTCTTGAATTTCGATAGATTCCCAACAATATAAACCAGTAGCTCCTTGCTAGATCCAACTCTAATAATGCTACTTCACCTAGTTACCTGCACAATCATCAAACAAGGACAACCTTCCTTGTACCTTAATAACATAAAAAATGAAATATAGCATGAATTAAGCTCTACTCTAGTATCCCAATCCCACATAGATCAACAAAATCATACTCGAGACACAATATAGATCAATGTGTTGGAGTTACTTCACTCACACCTAGGATTTATTTTTCCTAATGTTATTCCTTGTTTATTAGTCATAATTAGTCATTATCCAGTCTCCTATATTTTAGGGGAGAATATTCCACTTGAAGAATATTCTCTTTCAGTTGACACTTCAGTTTGACTAGTTGAGTTGAGTTTATATGTTGCATTGGTTTTGTCACCATGCAACATTGAGATCATTACCAACTCACTACTCTTTGTTAGTCAGTTAACTGAAGACTAGTTGACTAGTTAACTCAGCTAGGTGGCAGTTCACTCCTGTAGCTGCCTGAGAGACTAGACTAGGTGGCAGTTTACTCATGTAACTATTGGTGTGTGTCTAGATCAATCTAGACCACCACTATGGCTCATTAGTTACTCATTTATCCTATATATATTGTAAATTATTCACTCTTTGAGTGTGGAATACGGTTAATGAGAATTCTTACATTCTTTCTATCTTGCTTCTTCTTTATCAATTTCTCTCTGCAAATGTGTGTAGTATTTTCTAGCTAGATCTATTTTGTGTAGATTCAACACATTTACATGGTATCAGAGCTGACGAACTGCTAAGAAAAAGATATACCAAATCATTTATTGCAGGTACAAAAGATTGAAGACAACAAAAAGATGGATTATTCACCGGAAATACTGTTGATACTGAGAGGGGGGTGAATCGGTATCAAGTACAATTTAAAACCTTTTTCAACTTATACTTAAACCATTCAACTATATCCAATGAGAAATGAATAATAGTATAAGAGTTACACCAATACACCACAATACACCATGCACAATATATGAGAAATAATCAATAGTTAT
>ML792796.1:73218-87141 GCA_009831015.1 Picea engelmannii | reverse complement strand
TTTTTCAACTTATACTTAAACCATTCAACTATATCCAATGAGAAATGAACAATAGTATAAGAGTTACACCAATACACCACAATACACCATGCACAATATATGAGAAATAATCAATAATTATTGTTCAAGGGAAGTAATGACTTTCAAAGTTAGCTACAGATTCCAAATGTAAAGGGAGGGATAAACCTCCAAGCGGAAGATACAATCCTCTAATATCAAGATAGAGTTGAACTCTCCATCCTTTCCCTTTCCTTCCACCCAAGAATATATGAGAGATAATAAAACTTTACATTAAATCATCACCATCAACCAATCATCACATAGAACCTGATAATTCTTCTTGAGACTTCTTCAATTTCTGAAATTATTCAATTCTTGGAGTACTCTGATCCTGTAGATAATATTACTCAATGTATTCTCTGAAACTCCTCCAATTTTCACTCCTTGAATCCTCCCCAAAAGGAGGTTATAGAAAGAATGGTAGACTTTATTCAATTCTGGTCTGTTCAGAAGACCCAACTTGTACAGCATGCCCCGCGCTCAATATTTAACATCTGATTCTGAAAATTGCATACAAGAAATTAAAGTCCGTAATATTTCCAATGGAAGTGGTCCCACTTCATTTTTATTCTGTATGAAGAATTTATGACTGTTTTACTCAGAACACCTGTTTGTTGACTAGCTTCAGGACTGGCACAGAGTGTATCTCCATAATTATAGAAAATAAAGAGCTGAACTTTTTACCAGAGGTACCTTGATATGTCTTCTCAATACCATAGAGATTTCACCATCTGAATCATTCTAGAAAAAACGTTATAGAAAAAATGGTAATATGACCTGAAAATAACATATCTTAGAACACATCACCAAAAGACTTCATCCTCCCTTGAAATCTGGCCTTATTTTCTTCTTATTACCTCTGAAATTCAACTTGTATCAAATGAATGCATAATGATGTTTATTTATACCATTTATATCACTTTCTTTTAACATTAGGGCCAACCTGACACTTTCTTATTTTGTAATTCTTTTCTTTAATTATCTTCAGGGCCTACATGTACTTCCTTCTTCAATTCACTTTGTCATCTTCAAAAATTCATTTCTCATCAACCATGAGGATCCACGTGACATGCCACATACCATATGAAACAACATGATGTATACTATCCATCCATGGGTGTTGTATCTACATGTGCATTTTCCTTCATGTCCAAATACCTTCATCAATCTTGCGGTCCAAAACCCATGACTAGGGTTGACATCAACGACAACAACCAATCTTCCAAAAAATACTTCTCATGCCTCAAAACTATTTGGAATGGAAGCCAAAAACTCTGCTTCATCTTAGATGCATAGGCTTGTACTAAATAACGATGGCAATGGAAGTAGAGCCTTATTCTGTCGATGAAAAAAATGACTTTCTCAATAGACAAGATATGGCCATAGGAAGTATCAACATGTCTGTTTCTCCTAAAATTTTTCATCAAGTATATGAAGAATCTCAAGGATTAACTCCAAATGAATTATGGACCATATTGGAGGTTCTATTTGGGAATAAAGAATATTGTGAAGATTTCATGCAGGTGGTCGAACAGATAGAGCCAGAAGAGAAGCCATCAGAAGATCAAGTCTCTTGTTATGAAGAGTCTTCTACAAACGTTTTTGCATAAATTTGTATTCCATTAATTGAAGATGATGTCTACTCCATTTCAGATTTGTTTTCTGAAATTCATGTGGAAGATATATAGCATGCATATCAGGAGTCACATGTAGACACTTTTGGATGCACCATGCATGCATCTCAGGAGTCAAAAAGGGATCCGCACAGATCAGATGCCATTTTGATATTTTTTGAGAAACATTTGCAGAAACAAGATGGATATTTGAATTCCTCTCGAGAAAATATCCAATTTAAAAAAAAAAATCATCCGAAACGGAGTCTATAGAGTGAAGTTATGATCGTTTTAAATCAACAAACTTTCAGCATTTTTCTGGAAACGGTCGTATGGTTTTCAAAATTTCATCCAAAATTTATGTGGATATTATTCATTACAAGAATATAAAGTGGATATGTGTGGAAATATCAATGATGCATATATTTCATCATATCCGTGCAGACATCTACATCTTCAACAAATTCTTCAAAGAGCACAAACTTGCACAGTTGCGAGGTCTTCTTGGAGTGAAAGACATGGTTGCTTAGCAACTACCTTTTGTTCCTTATCATTTTTTATTTTATGCATTGTAATTTGAGGGGGGGTTTTGTTCCCATGAGGATTTCCCTCTTTCCTCGTTTAGTTCAATGTATCTTTTTTATTTGGGTACCTAACATGGCCTCGTAGCCAAGACCCATTCTTTATTTTCACCATAGTGATGTTCAGGGGGGGTGTTGGAGTTACTTCACACACACCTAGAATTTATATTTCCTAAGGTTATTCCTTGTTTATTAGTCATTATCCAGTCTCCTATATTTTAGGGGAGAATATTCCACCTGGAGAATATTCTCTTTTAGTTGACACTTCAGTTTGATTAGTTGAGTTGAGTTTAGATGTTGCATTGGTTTTGTCACCATGCAATATTGGGATCATCACCAACTCACTACTCTTTGTTTAGTCAGTTAACTGAAGACTAGTTGACTAGTTAACTCAGCTAGGTGGCAGTTCACTCCCATAACTGCCTGAGAGACTAGACTAGGTGGCAGTTTACTCTTGTAGCTGTTGGTGTGTGTCCAGATCAATCTAGACCACCACTATGGATCATTAGTTACTCATTTATCCTATATATATATATATATATATTGTAAATTATTCACTCTTTGAGTGTGGAATACGGTTAATGAGAATTCTTCCATTCTTTCTATCTTGCTTCTTCTTTCTCAATTTCTCTCTGCAAATGTGTGTAGTTTTTTCTAGCTAGATCTATTCTGTGCAGGTTCAACGCATTTACACAATGAACATACATATTTTGGAGGGGAAAGAGATTAAATATGTATTCACAAAAAAAGAGTTACAACACGACCATTTTACCTTGAGATTCGTTGTTATACTCCAAGCTCCAACTACCTAGAGATCCTCTCCTTAGCCACAATATCACCCTATTGAACAAGAATGATCCAACATCATGCAGTGGTAAGATTCCCTCACCTAGGCCCTAATCACACTAGTGTTGATGCCTAAAACTCAACAATTATGGGATACTATAGACCAAAGATTCTTTCTCTAATTGGACTCTACTGCTATAGATCTTTCTGAAGTCTTTTTTCTGAATTAGCCTCTTCCCTTAGCTTTGGATCCTTCTTATATATTCTTTAAGGAACTAAGAATAGGCTTCATGGCATGTGAATTGGGTGGATCAAATTCATGCAAAAGTTTTATGCCCAATTATGAGCTTTTTCCAACCCATTGCTTGTTGATATCCTCATAACTCTCCAATTCTTGAAGTTCTAAGGGGTGGCCCTGGGTTTTGTATGGGATAACCATGATCACACATGCCTTATGTATGGGAAAAGTACAATTGGCCTCTCTTCTACTAGGAAGAACTATTTCCAAGACTCTCTGTAAGTTTTTATGAATAATTTCCTTTGTACAAGTGTAATTTCAACTTCATAGCATCTAATGACATCCTTCCAAGGCCTATGGTGGAAAATACAAGTAGGATAGATGCCCCATAATGTAAAATATTAGAAGAGTAACTAACCACTAAAATACATTACAAAAGTAGATGGTGACGAGTGGACTAAGGAGGATTTCTTCATAGCAAGGAACCAAGAAGTACCCACAAATAAACATCAACCTATCAAATATAGATCATCCATGAGGTAGGCATGCCCATGCTCAGAAATATATGAATAAGCATGGACACACACACACAATACACTATGGATCCATGAAGTGAAATGCATGACCATGGCCATGAAAAATTACACAGTGGATCCATGTCATATAAAAGATCACAACCACTGTAAATACAATGTGGATCTATGTAAATATATACATCATGAATACACTTTGACACAAATGAGAGTGAAAATGTGGCTTTCAAAGTACTTTATCAATCAATGATACAATCTTGTGCTACTCATGAGGGAATAATCAATGGAGGATGACCCTAACCCAAGGTCTTCAATCCAAACTCAATGCTTGTATGAATCTACATCATGCAAATAAATGAGTTGATTGTTAATTGGCAGGCAAGATGATCATGGATTAGCTTGTTGATTGAGGATCTACTCTCCTGATCATTGATTTCCACACCACAATTTGAAGACAGTAAGAAATGTTGCCAATGTTGTGGAAAGTGGGCTAGAGATAACGAATGTTCCCACTTCATTGATTCCTTTGAGAATAAATAAGTTAAAGAAATCCAAAGAAATAAGTATCACCATCTTACACATAACATCTAAAATAAATAATCTAAAATTTTATACAAATGGTAAAACCATCCTATTACCGATCATTTATGGGAATTATTAATAGACGCGAGGGGACTCACTAATAATGAAAATGGATCCCATGGTACATAGTACAATCTTTCAAGTGTGAATTGATAAATAACGTTTCAATGGTGTAAACCCACTATCAATTGAAAGGAATCCTTCCACTAATATTGTTTGCAAGTCCCAAGATACTATCTAGTTTCTAGATCCACTTCCTAGATAATGATATGGTCTTTTTAGGAAAATATGTGTCGAAGGAGGGCCTTAAGGCATACCCTATCAGTCAACATGAAACAATAACCCAAATATTTTTTTGAAGAAAGAAACCACCAAGTACAAACTGACATGTGGATAGCCAACATGAAAGGTCAACAATTGCATAAAGTAGTTGACTTAGGCTCAATTTCCCTTGAGCATATAGCACAATGCAATGAATACTTGGGAAACAATGACTCAAAAGGACCAACGACATAAAGCAACAATGCAAGAGGCATTAAATCACTCTCAATAGTGACTAAAAGAATAACCAATCGAAGGAGTAGATAATTCATTATCATGGTACATCTCCTAAGGCAATCTAAATTCCAACTATAAGACAATGATGCAAGCATGTTCAATGTTCAAGGGAAACAATAATTGATGGTTGCCACTCAAACTTAATAAATATCAAAAGTCTTTCCCCCCCCCCCTTTAGTTTTGATATATTTTTATTTTTGTGTGTTAATTTCATGTTTTTAGGAGGGGGGGGGGGGAAGAGATAAAAGTATTCTATAGTGGAGAAAATGAGTGGCTCAATGGAATGCAACTACATTCCAAGCGCCCCTGGATGGGGTGCCACCTAGAGCATCCAAGCCACGTGGTACTAAGCCAGGATGGGCCTTAAATGCAGGCCACCGGCTCCCATCCTCTCACCATTAAGGATGGGAGCAAGACAGAGTAGCCAGGTTGATGGGCCGAGTCCTCCCACGCGAGTGAAGGGGACGGACACACAACGCACTAAGAAGATAGCCTTAATGGCGGATCCATTCACATCACTCCTCATGAATATCTATGATTTTGGTAGGGGATGGGCTCATTTCGAATTCGAGCTGCAGAAGATGGGAATTTCTGAGATCTGGTGTGGTTATTGCCACCTCATCATCGCCCTGACTACTGTTTGTCTTACCTACATGCCGAGGGAAAGAGGCAAGCCCGGCAAGGGCACTGCCTAGTATGCCTTTGACGCTCGCTAGAGAAGACAACAAATGTTTGAGCGAGCATTGTCCATGGCTCGGACGCAGCTCGTCCAAAAGGCCTGGAAGCCCAGAACGCCTCCCATGGCCTATGTAGAAGAAGTTATTCTGGAGGAATCCATTCAAACTCCTATGGAACACCTACTCTTCACAGTTCTAGACAATTGGAACTCGCCTAATTGTTTTCCAGGGGAAACCACCATGAAGGCCACCAGGGAACAACACATCTCCCACAGAGGGGACGCCCAATGGGAGGAACCCCCTACTTGTTATATTGTCGAAGAATTTTTGGAAGACATGGACATGCAGAAGGCAGCAAGCGCAGAAGAATTCTCTCTAGGTGCAGGCGACTGAACAAATCATCAGGAACAACACTCATCACAAGCTAGGGATGAGGCAATGGGAACGATGGAAGGAAACATGATAGCAGAGGCAGAGGCAACACAACTAGAAGGTGCATTGCCGAAGGAAATATGGGAGAGGGAGGGTGGAATGGATCCTATGCCACATCCCTTATCCATCATGAAAGAATAATGGCGTGTATAGTTGCCATTCTTCCACCCGAAACACTTGGAGTTGATGTTCGATTTGAGGAGCTTGGTGGAGGACCAAATCCACCTTGCCATACTAGTTAGCCAGTGCATCAATATGCTCTATGACGCTTACTCCAACAAGCCATTAGGACAGATATGCCCGATGTGCGCTCAGGCCTTCGTGCTGCCAACCAAGATAGGAGAGAAGGAAGGAGGCGAGGACATGGACAATGCAACGATCACCGGGTAATGGGTACAGTTAATGGTTATGATTAGAATATTTGTTTTGCTTAGAGCCAAGGCTATGGTTCTATTTATGTTTCATTATGTTGTAATTCAGAAACTAAGGAGATTTTCTCAGACTAATGGGTGCCAAATGTCTTGGTTTCCTTCGGCCAAGACAGATGACAGCCTTATTTCTTCCACAGACTATATCAAAGGCCGACTGTCTCAGTTTTCGTTAACCCGACAGGAGAGTTGGCAGTTTGGATGTATGTGTTTTTTTGAAAATATAATATAATAGGTTCTTCCTTTTTTACTTAAACAAAAAAAAAAACTACATTCCAAGCGCATGGAATAGTCCTATGCAAAACAAATGCAAAAAAGGTGATGAACAAGTGATGTCCACTCATAGTTGTTTTCTTCAAGGATAAAGGTTGCAAAATGGAAGATGGATGCAGATGGAAAATGGTAAATAGTGACTACAATGGAAATAAGCATGATCAAGAGAATGACAACATAGCTGTATGCGATAAGACACAAGCAACAATAAGACACAAGCAACAATAAACACATGCAACCATAAAGCAACAAAAATATCAAGAACCCCTTCAGGACATGGATAAAAAAAATATTAAGAATGAGGCCTTGCCTTTAAGTCATGGAAAGGATAAATACGAGTTCCCAAGCATACAAATAAACATAGCATGGGAACCAAATGACAAACATAATGATAACTAGGGCATCCCATGAAGGGTAGGTACTATCGTGCAAGTTACAAAAAGCAACAAAGAGAAGGGCTACTATCACAACCTGACAGGGTCGAACCTAAGGTATAATATTGGAAAAATTATGGTTAATAAAGAAAGATCCAAAGGTAGGTAAAAACCTATTTCTATATGCCATATTGAAACACATACCTCGCGGTTCCATGAAAATCACCATAAAATGTACCAAAAATATCATCAACCAATCTTGTAAAAATCATCACCAAGCACTAGCCCAACAATTAAATAATGCAATAGAAAGCTCATAAAATAATATCAAAGCATATTCTATAAGTGATGAGGGGTTTCATTTTGATGAAGGTGACAAAATGATTGTTTTAGTCCTCAAAATGGTAAAAAACAAGTCTATATATGGAAAATGAAGCTCATTTTTACCATTTACTTTTGCCCAAATTTACCTGTGGTGAAAAAACAATTTACCCTCAAAAATTTTGAAGCATATTGTAGGAGATTCCACCGAAGAAACTTGATTCCTTTAGGACTAGGTAAGCCTCCATCTCATGCTCTTCATTTTCATTCCTTCCATTTTTGTTTTAGCTAGATTTTTGGGGGTTGTCAAACCCTAACCGGTATGCCTCAGTGCAGGTGCAGGCTCAACACCCAATAACCATGGCTAGGAGGACTTGACCACGACTATTCCACAACAAATCCATGGCTGAACACACCTATTCCTAAGTATAGGAACGACCAATCCCAAAACTAAAAAAAAAAAAAAAAAGCTTTCAAAATTTTGACTTGTCAACTGAAATTTACTTGTTTATTGGATTGTATGCAAGGAAAACACTATGATTGAGTGGAAATAACATGAATACAAGTCCACATATGTTGAAACATTGCAATATCAAGCCACCCTTGATGCACTGAGGGACTATGGACTCCTAAAATTATTCTAGACCCAGAACTTGAGATCACAAAGCATGCTACTGGAGAGGTTGATCGAGTTCTAGGATCCCGAACAAAAATACTTCTAAGTTGGTCATGATATTCTACATATTGATGTTGAGAACATCTATTTCATCACATGGCCATTTGATTGTGGGGATTTGATATTCATAAAGGGGGGAAGAGGTTGTGCTATTGATACCATCAATTATTATATTACTACTCATTTCCAACCCAGGTTATGAAAAAGAAACAAGTAGCTACAAATCAAGGATGTTTAGAAATTTCCCTTGCACACCATCCTCTTCATGATCACTCAAGTAGTTGGGTCTACATCACCCCACTTAGCTTTCTTGGGAACATGTACACTACGCTCTGGAGTGTTTGAATCCCACAATATTTTATTGGTGAACTGGCTTGTTGGTCAACTTGAGGGATCAACTTACCTGTTACAGGACTGGCCAACAAAAACAATATGGCTATGGTTTAATTTTGGTTTCCTTTTTCTTGAAGAGGGTTCCCCAGATGAGGCCCTATGTATCTACACCATTTGCAGGGACTTCCCATCCCAAGATGTGGAGATGGACCGATTTCATGGCCCACCTTGAGGGTGGTTTACCGATGAGTATGATCAACCAAGATTTCTTTGACTGGTGGGATGAATAGATTATAATCATTGAGGACTACCCCTATGTATCTACACCATTTTTAGGGACTTCCCATCCCAAGATGTGGAGATGGACCGATTGCATGGCCCACCTTGAGGGTGGTTTACCGATGAGTATTATCAACCAAGATTTCTTTGACTAGTGGGATGAACAGATTATAATCGTTGAGGACTACCCTTACGCCAATACCAACTTCAAGCATGAATTTGAGCTCATACTCCCTCTAGAATACTCATGGGGAGACATTGGTAACAAAAATTCGATGTGTTTTTTAATTTTTATAATTCATTATTTAATTTTGTGATATCCAAACTATTATATTTTTTTGGATATGTAGTGTAACCAACAATCTTGTATGCATGAAAAAAATGTGGGAGCAATTTGTCTAGTCGATATGGCCTTAAAATGCATAGGGTCATGGGTGAGCAATAGCTATAGGATGAGCAACCAAATGCAAAAACAAAAAGCACTAAAGCACAAAAATTTACAAAAAATACATCATGTACAAATCATTGCATAATCTAATGACTTACTCATAGTACTTCTTTAAGTAGAGTCCATTGCAAGGCTTAGGAAAAGGATTCCATTCATAGTCCACTAATGCATATGATCCTTTTTTAAATACATGGCCAACAATGTAAGGACCATGCCAAAAAGGTTATAACTTTCTTACTCCTTAATTATCATGATCCTTATCATAGACCAAAACCTAGTCTCATTCAACGAATATAAGAGGTCAAACACTTTTATCATATTGGGATTTTATCCATTTCTTATGAGTCTCATTGGCCAATGTAGCTTCTCAATGATGTTCATCGAGATAGGCCAAATACACGAGACACTATTCCTCAACAAAGGTGTCAAGCATGAGTTCTATGGATAGCTTTAGCAAAGGTATTTTGCATTCAATCGATAATAGTGCCTTCACTCTGTAAACAAGTTGAAAAGGTGTAAAACCAGTCGTAGTTTTGATTGAGGTCCGATATTCCCCTAAAGCCAAAAAATTCTTATATGCCAATTGGTTTTGAGATTCCCTACCATTCTCTAAATCATAGTCTTCAAAATTTCATTAATGGATTCTACTTGACCATTGGATTGAGGATAGTAAGGTGACAAGTTTTCATGCCAAAAACCCAACTTTGCCATTGATTCGATCATCATCTTATTCTACAAATGACACCCATTATTAGTAACAATCATCTTGGGCATACCAAATATAGCAATTATATGATTAAACACAAAAAACATCGTTATGGTGCCATCATTGGAAGAGGTAGGCATATCTTTAACCCACTTGGTGAGGTGTTCAACAACCACAATGATGTAGTTATAACCATTAGCCAAGGTTGTCTTACACGTCATGAAATCAAATCAATTCCCCACTTTGAAAACAAGCCAATGAACCACAAGGTGTAATGAAGAAACACATGCACGCATCTTACAAGTAAAAACTTGACAAGGATGACACTTCAAGACCACATTAACTCAATCTTTAAAGATAGATGGCCAAAATAATCCTACCCATAATTTTTTGGGGGATGTGGCTATTCTAGAAAGATAGTGGTTATGACCCAAAGGGGGAATATATAGGGTTAATTATATATGATATGACCTCAAGGGGGGGCATATCTAGGGCTAATTGTACATGCAATGTGTAAATATATATGTGATAGGGTCAGCCTAATAGTAGAGAGGCATCATGTGTACATGTGTATAGATATATATAGATCATGTGTTCATTATTGTAGACATGTGAATTGTGATGTATGAATGTATTTGGTTATGTGTAGGAGGTTCTCCTATTATTTAGGGAGTTATTATGTAACCCATATCTCTTATCTATATTAGAGTTGTGCTCCACGCTCACATTGTTACATGGTGTGTACTTGTGTTTTGTTATGATATATTAACATAACATAAGTACACACAATGTAGAACAATGTGATCATGGAGCACAACTCCAATATATATAAGAAGGATGGGTTACACAATATGTAATATACTAGATATAAAAAGTATGCAGAACAGAAATAAAATGCTAGAAATGGAAGAATAATAGTAATATAACCAACATAGTCTCCACAATAATACATAAATGATATAAGAACAACAAAAGAAATAACACTTTGATTCAAAAAGAAATGTTCACGGGCCTCTTCAAGGGGGCAACCTCCATTCGAGCAGAACTCTATTACAATAATCTCCAAGCTAGGGTTTTCATACCCTCGACCCTTATTTATACTAAATATGTCTATCAAGAGAAGAATTTAGAGGAAGTTCCTTCTAGAAGCGGAAGCTGCTATTAGGTCTTCTTACATCCACCTTATTCTATTTTATTGAAAGGCCTTATTAATATTGACCTTTATTATATCCAAATATATTTCTCTACCTATGTGCAGGTTAGGACCCTAACATGTCCGCCCCCCTTAAAAACAACCTTGTCCTCAAGGCTTGAGATGTGGAAACTGCTGCAAAATGGTAGCTAGTTCCCAAGTGGCATCTGCTGGAGTTGTATCTTTCCACTGGACTAGCACTTCCTTGATGGTTCTCTGACACAGGCAATGCTCATGCTCGTCTAAAACTGCTTCTAGCTGTAGCCAAATGGATCCTTCTTCAACTAACTCGGGAAGGTTGGCTTGAATTTGGCACCTAGTTCCAATCACCTTCTTTAAGCATGAAACATGAAAAACATGATGTAGCTTCGAATGACTGGGCAGAGATAACTAATAGGCGACTTGTCCCACACGCTTGAGAACTATATAAGGACCATAAAATTTGGGCACTAGCTTCTGAAAATGCTCGGCCTTGAGGGAAGTTTGCTTGTATGGTTGCAGTCGCAGAAACACCTGATCTCCTTCTGCAAATTGACGTTCAGAGCGACCTTGATCTGCTTCTTGCTTCATGCGATTATGTGCCATGACCAAGTTCTCTTTGAGGGTACGAAGAATATCCTCTCAAACTGTAAGTGTTTGGTCAACCGCCTAGACCTTCGAGGTACCCGGTAACTATGAGAGAACTAAAGGTGGATTCTATCCATATACCACTTCAAAAGGAGTCATGTGTGTAGTTGTATGGTAGGAAGTGTTGTACCACCATTCAGCTAGGGGTAACCATTGAGCCCACTGATTTTGATTTTCAAAGGAAAAACACCTCAGATATGTTTCCAAACACTTGTTGACAACTTCTGTTTGACCATCAGTCTGGGGATGATAAGTTGTGCTGAGATGAAATTGGGTGCCATGTAGTTTGAATAGTTCTTTCCAAAAATTGCTTGTGAAAGTTGGCTCATGATCAGAAACAATAGAGTGTGGCATGCCATGAAGCTTGAAGACCTGGTCCATGAAAATTTGAGCCACCGTGGATGCAGTAAATGGGTGTTGAAGAGCTCAGAAATGAGCATACTTGGAAAGGTGATCCACAACCACCATTATGACTGATTTATTTCTCGATTTGGGTAAGCCAGTAATAAAGTCCATAGAGATATCGACCTTCCAAATAACAGGTGGAATCAGAATCGGTTGTAGTGTGCTCGGAGATTTGACTGTTTCTCCCTTGTTGCATTGACACACATCACATTCAGTGACAAAATTATGGATGTACTGTTTCATACCATCCCAGAAAAAAGAACGTTTGACCCTGTCATAGGTTTTGGTGAACCCAGAGTGCCTTGATGTGGGTGTAGCATGAAGATCAAAAAGTACCGTGGATTTAAGCTTTGATTGTTTACTTAAATACAAACGACCTTTGTATCAAAGCTCATTCTGGAGCCAAGAGTACCCTGGGGGAGATGGAGCATTAGTCTGCAATTGCTAGATCATATGTGAACTTTTGGGATCTTGTAGCCATTCCTGGCAAACAACTTGGAGCCAATCTAGTACAATGAAGGAAAAAGAAAAAAGGTATCCTTCTTCTTCATATTTTCGGGACAGTGCATCCGCCACAACATTGTCTTTGCCTTTCTTGTAAATGATCTCATAATCATATCCAAAGAGCTCAGTCACCCATTTTTGTTGCTCCGGGGAGGAAATGCGTTGTTTCATAAAGTACTTGAGGCTTTGATGGTATGTCTTAATTTGGAAATGTTTCCCCAAGAGATAAGGGTGCCACAAATCAATGGCATGCATAATAGCCAACATTTTATTTTCATAGATGGGTTTTCCTAGATTCCTTTCAGATAGTTTCTTGCTGGTGAAGGCCAAAGGTCGACCCTCTTGCATAAGGACAACACCGATTCCTTTCTTTGAGGCATCACATTCCAACACAAAGGTCTTTGTGAAATCAGAAAGGGCTAGAACCGGAGTGGTGCACATGGCTAGCTTCAAGGTTTGGAAAGCTTGAGCAACGGCTGGAGTCCAAGTGAAAGAGTTCTTTTTTAGGAGAGCGGTGAGAGGTGTTGCAATCTTTCCACGATTCTTAACAAACTTGCGATAATACCTTGTTAAGCCCAGAAATCCATGCAAGATTTTGAGAGTCTTTGGGTGCGGCCAGTCTTGCATAGCTTCAATATTTTTTGGATCCACCCTGACGCCATCCTTGCCAACCAGATGACCCAAGTATTCTACTTCTGAGGCACCAAAATCACATTTAGACTGTTTCAGGGAAAGTTGGTGTTGAGAGAGTAGATGGCGAACTCGATCCACATGAGTAAGATGGTTTGTCCAGGTTTTGTTATAGATGAGGATATCATCAAATAAAACTAAGACAAAATGACGGAGAAAGGGACAGAAGACATGATTCATGAGGCTTTGGAAGGTGGAGGGGGCATTACACAAGCCAAAGGGCATGACCAAAAACTCATAGTGGCCCTCATGAGTTCAAAAGGCCATCTTGGGAATGTTTGCCTCTTTCATACGTATCTGGTGATAGCCTGAGAGAAGATCAAGTTTAGTAAAGAATTAGGCGCCACTCAATTCATCCAGGAGGTCAGCAATGACAGGAATGGGAAATTTGTCTTTAATGGTCAGTTTGTTGAAGGCATGGAAGTTAGGACACATTCTCCAAGAGCCTTCTTTCTTCAGGACCATGACTATAGGAGAAGAGTAAGGGCTCGTACTAGGGAGGATAACGCTTGCATTAAGGAGTTCCTGAACCATTTTCTCAATTTCATTTTTTTGTGAAAAGGGGTGGCGATATGGATGGATATTGGGAGGAAGGCTTCCGGGTACA
>ML792796.1:43062-54905 GCA_009831015.1 Picea engelmannii | reverse complement strand
ATCTTCTTGCGAATGCGAGTAGCTGTCACATCTCTTCTCAGAGATAAGCTGCCACCATTCTAGCGAGTCTTTCACTCTGTATTTTTACAGTCTTTGTACATTTCTCTGATTAATAGAAATCGTGTATTACTGTATATCTGTGTCTATGGTTGCATCTCTGATACATTTCTGTTATATTATTGAATATCTGCAATATCTCTGTGCATTTCTTTATTATATCCCTGCTCTCATTTCGTGCCGAAAATAATCCGGATCAAACCTCTTTATGTAATTCCTTAGATTACAATATTGTTTCCTTTGTCGATAGTACATGAACTGAGACTATATGATAGTTGTGTGCATGCATAAATTTTGAGTTTAGAAGAGTTTCATGAGTGGTGGCAAAGAAAATTGAATAATTATATGAAACAATATGCTAGAAGGAATTTACTAACTCTCGCACAAGAAAGGGCACAGGTTTTCATTGAAATACGCAAAAAAAAATAGAGTCAATTCCAGAAGATATAAAGAAATACAACGATCTATCTGCACATGAGTAATCTCACAAAAGACCGATAGTTGTTGTCAAATTTGATCAACGGTGGAAAAACCAATTTATATGATTGGGTAGAGAAAATTGCAGAGTATTTTTGTGAAGAACAAGTAGTAGAAGAGCACACATCTTTGGACAATGTCAAAACAAGGTTTTACAATGACCTTCATGAAAACATTCTTTGTACAATACCAATGTTGTTGCAAAAGTTTCTAATTGATAAGGGTGTTGGTCACATTGTTGAACCAATACCTTCTCTAATAACTCCAATCAATTTCAACTAGAAGAAAAGACAAGAGGAGTGGAAGAAATTTTTTGAATGCCAACTACAAGAATACTCAACAAGTGTGGGAATATTTTCTACAAAAATGAACATGGCCGACTGTGTTTTCATTGTTGAATAAGAGTAATATCAAGGTCAATAATGGGGCGTGACTATTCATGAGATTCATGAAATGGAATAAAAACCCTAGCAAACCTACATCGAGGAAGACATCACAAGAATTCCAATAAAAGGGAGGATATTGAAAAAAAAAACAAAGGGAATATACACTGGACAAAGAAATAAAGAAAATTACTACAAAGAGAATGCAATTTCATAAGCCAATGATCGACCTGCAAAATATTTGATGGGAAAAATAAAGAAGAGAAGAGTTGACATACATGATGACTTGGACCCTCATCAATCCAAAAAAAGAAGTCCTTAGGAGCGATGAGTCACTGGAGTGTTGGAAATATCTAAGTTTGATATTGACCAATCAAATGTGGAAGGGGAAGTAGCCCCAAAGATTCCTAGGTTAGACACATAAATGAAATTGGTGGAGGCTTTCATTGGTTCCCTTTGACTGAAAAAGAATATTGAAAGTATGGATGTTAACGATTTTCTACCCACACTGCGTAGATCTCTTGACTCAAGTCAAGCAAGTCCCATAGTTAGAGAATTCCTCTAGCGATTTCTACAAATAAATTATATCCTTCTCTTAGTGTGGCATCAATTAGAAGACCAAGGATGAGTCATTGATAGACTATGGATTGAAATACCCTCGTATGAAGGAATTTGGGCATGTGTTGAAGGTGATAACAACACACTCCTCAACATTAAGGATATCATGACTATAACCCCCCTCCATAATTTAGTAAATAAAGAAGAACAAATAGATTCGACCAATAGTCACAAAGAAGAGATGAAATCATAAATGAGTAATCTTATTGAGTATATAGACTAAGCTTTCCAAACCAGGGAAGTTCCTCATCAAATTGAAAAGTTGGTAGTTGAAGGAACTCTTAATAAGCAGTCAACAATACTAGTAAAAAAAGAAACATAGTCGACCCCACCGATAAAACCCCATTTGAAGTTGAAACCCTCCTTTACAAAAAAATATTTTCACCATCACCTGCCTCTATAGGAGGGGAATAAGGACCCTAAGAATCATTAGATAATATGCAAAAATTCTTTGGATTCCATGGAAATCATGGACGGAATAAAACACATGGCATAATTTTCCAAGGCCCTCAAAAAATTAGCACTCACGTAGTTCATGAATTTCACAAATAGTAAAATGAGAAAAAAGGCACAGATTAAGAGAAATTTCCTAAAGTTCTTCAAAACACAAGATATCAAACACTTGACCGAAAAAAATATCAAAGAAAATAAACAAATGCCAGGAGAATTTGTAAGGGAGTATGATAAAAGATTCAAAGACCTACTTAGTAAAATCCATTATATGATTGACAATGAATTGCTAGTTCAGTGGTTCATGGCAGGATTACTTCAAAAAATTTGGGAACATTTGAGAATTCATGAGAGTCAATCCTACGAGGATTCCCTAAAAACATCACAACAAATCAAGTCAAATGATGACTAGAGTGCACCTTCTACAGATAAAAATGTTGAAGAAAATTTAGAAATGATACAAAAATCACTATGGGACCTTGATGTGTGAAGAAATGATCTTTGGTGTACCATCTGTATGAATGAAGGGGACACTAAAGACTACTACAAATACTGTGAATCAAACGAAAGATAATCAAATGTTAGAAGGGTCTAGACCAAACGCTACCATGAAATATGCCAAATCATCACCAATCACACCATGAAGCACTACCCAAATAATTTGAAGAACAAAAAGCCAAAATGGTGTGCCAAATGTGAAGTGTCGATCCATAGCACATCTGAATGCCAAAACAATGGTCAAAATAATCCAAATTATCATAATCAATCTACAGAATAGAACAAGGACCAATGAGACATAGGAGGTGGATATCAAGGTAGAGGTGAATATATAGGAGGATACCATCACTGGTACAAACAAGGAGGATGTGGTCAAGAAACATTTGAGAAATGATACTACTTTATCTATCTAGGATTGTCTCGTGAAGGAAATAACTAATTTTGAATTTTGTAATATATGCGGAGTTGACGATAACTCCTCTAAAGATTTCCAAATAATGTTAGAAAAACTAAGAAATATGAGAACTATCAATCTCCTACAAAGTGTGCCTAAACATGAAGTCCTCAACTACAAGAACCTAAATTTCATCGCCATATCTAGGGTAGGATGAGAAGACAATGTACCAAAAATACCACAAATTAAGCCTGCAAAGAAAGACAACTAGTACCCTAATCTGTGAAAGGAAAGACAAAGCATGAGAGAAGTGGTTGGTTTATTTGAAAATGAAGAAGAAGAAGAAAATCAACAAGAACATTGACAAAGATAGTACCAGGAAGGGATGAAGGATCCAGTCTTGGATGAATTCCTCAATCTATTAAAATAAGAACAATCAGTCGCTTGATTATTGGAACCACTAAACATCCCTACATAATATAAAGAGGAAAAAAAAACATCTAAACATATAAGGAAACTCATACAAGAAAAGATACAAGATAATTACGACCTAAAACTTGACCTAGAAGTCGAAGGGTTTATGATTCCCCAAGTGGTGGTCAACTTAGGTTCTCAAGTTAATATTCTTTCTAAGGAAACATGGATCGGGATGGGAAAACCTAAACTAACTAGATCTAAGAATTTCCTTAAACTCATGGATCAACGATTTGTCAAACCCATTAGCATGTTAAGAAGAATGGAAATTGTTATTATGGGGATACCAACATTGGTTGACTTTGAAGTAATCAATTTGGAAAAAGGTATCCCCACCTATTCAGAGTTGGTCAGATGACCATGGGGAAGAAAAATGAAAATGACCATTTCTCTTGAAAGAGACAATATCATGCTCATAGGAAATGGGAATAATATTATCATACCCTTTGATCCCAGGGAGGGAAAGTCGTGGATGGAGCCTTGGGAAGAAGATATTGATGCTAGAAAAAAATACTAGGTTATCCAAGGAGAAAGAGATAATGTCGAACCTGATAGTAGAGGAGAATTATTACATGGTTCACCCCTATTGGTTGATAAAAAATCTATGAATGACAACTTGAAAAATATGATTCAAAAGAGAGAGATTGTTGGTCAATTGAAGCCATCCCTAAAAATAAATTTCTCTCTTGCTTTTCTATAAGAGCAATGCCCACAATATATGAAAATAAAATAAAAAATAATCCAAGATTAATCACCATAGACATAAATCTGACCTCAACTTTACCATTTCAATTCAAAGAGTGAGATTCATCATCAATCCATATTGATCAGGTGTCTAAGATGGTCATAGAAAAAGGCCAATTGAAAAGTCTAGTGCAATTTTTCAAAACATAAGAACCAAGATGGTGGGACACACACACACACACCTTGCCTACATATTTGGATCGTCATGACCACCAACTTTGTCGAATGCTTCAGTGGAAAGAAATTGTTAGTCACAACTAATATATCCATGTTTAAGTTAGGGTTTGACCTTATCACCCACATTGAATATTATGAGAGGGAATGGAGAAGAATTGGATACAAAGAAAAAATAGTATGGCCTCACATGTTCCCTAACACATTGGATGACTTTCCTTATAAGTGGTATAAAATTGAAGAGGCATGGGGAAAAACATTCACCTAGAAAGAACTTAAAGAAAATTTCATCAAGGATTTTTCATTTACCCCAGCGAAGGTTGGCCTAACAAAATCCATTATACAAGAAACAAACCCTAGGACCATAGACTTATTAGACAAACCCACTATGCAATCAACGGAAATAAAGTTTTGTTGAAAGATAATGTTCATCAACTAGAATAAACAACTTTACTACAAGCCCACGAAAAGCGTAGGAAACACATTTCAACCACAAAAACCACAATTATTACCCGTATTACATGAAACATGCCATTGCAATGATCATCACAAAATACAATAGCTCACATCAAATTTCTATAAATACAACCAACATGAATAAATAATCCTCCAGAACAATAACAAGCCCAAGGTGCAGGGACAAAGGAAGTAATATATGTCAAGTGTCCTTTATCCCTCTCTCAATTAAACAAGAGAAGTTTCAGAGGGTCTCTATCTCATCGAATATTGAAGCCACTATGATATTCCATCTAGAAGAGTTTGTCCCCTCCTCAAGAAATATGAAGCTTATAGAATGGTGGCATCAAACCAATAAATTTTTTGACAAGCAACAAGCATTGAAGTTAAAACCCTACTAGGATTGACAAGTAAAGAACATCGGGGAAAGAACTAGCTTAAGTTTCCAACATCGACTAGCATTGTCGATAAAATGAGGGATGGAACCCCCCCTCTTAGAAACACAAGAAATTGAAATTCCCTTGAAAAGGTGTAATTCAATCAAAGGTAACTCCAGTCTAGCACCACATATTGTGGTTCCAAAGACATCAAAGGACAAATTCATGGGTTTAGACCCACATAAGTCTTGGGGTGTAAGTGGTGAGAGTGGGGATAGGGTAGCACCCACCATCGACATTCAAAATAACATTCATATGTATTAGTCACATTAAGGTATTTCATTGTTTTCAGTTTTTCTTGTTGACTCGAACAAAGATGAACTTTCCACAACTTTGAGAAAGAACCCAAGTCCCGCGACTTTGCTTTTCGTAGGATGCCTTATAGCTTAATGAGTAGCATGCACCACCAACAACTATGTGTCGAGTGCAAGATTTTAAACCAAGCATGTCGACTGATCAATGGGAGGCACATCTATAATCAATACCAGAAGCATTCATAGAATTTTTTCTAGAAGTGCCAACAAATTCAATTCCAGTACCACTAGCAAATGGTATAACAATACATTCTTGAGAAAATGTCTTGTAATTTTTGGAATTTTCACATTTTTGTGATTTTTTCTAATTCCAAAATCCTCCTTCTTTGGGATGAATAAGGATTTTAGGGCGGGGGAGATCTTGGAGGGCCTAGTTGACTAGTCTAGGTAGTCAACCGGTGTAATATGTTATTCGACTCTAGAGACAAGTTGACTAAGTAATCGAATTGGTCGATCATCAAATCAGGTCAACCAACTAGGTTAGTAAGAGAAGTTGTAACTACATGTCACTAGAATCAACATATAAATAGATGTGATCATGGATGTAAGAAGAGAGGAAAATGACACTTTATCTAATATAATAAAAGACTATCTATTGCTAGTTTCACTACTACTTTTATCCTCCATCTCCTTCTATATATACTTTCTTGTATATTATTGTAGATTGCTTTGTATATTATGTAGTGTATGTAGTTCATAAAAAGAGTTTGTAGAATAAATTCCCTCACCTATGCCCTAATCACAGTAGTGTTGATGCCCAACACTCAACAATTATGGGAGACTATAGACTAAAGATTGTTTCTCTAATTGGACTCTAATGCTCTAGAGCTTTCTAAACTCTTTTTATGAATTAGCCCCTTCCCTTAGCTTTGACTACTTCTTATAGATTCTTTGAGGAGATAAGAATAGGCTTAATGTTATGTGAATTGTTTGAATCCAAGTCATGCACAAGTTCCATGCCCAATTATGACTTTTTTCCAACCCATTGCTCATTGATCTCTTCATAACTCTTTAGTTCTCAATGGTGTAAGTGGTGACCATGGGTTTTGTACGGGAAACTCACAACCATTTGTGCCTTATGTATGAGGAAGGCATAACAAACTTCTCTTCTACTAGGAAGAAGCAAAACCAAGGCTCTTTGTATGTTTTTATGAGCAATTTCCTTAGTACAAGTGTAATTTCAATGTCATAGCATCTAATGACGTCCTTGCAAGGCCTATGTTAGCAAATGCAAGTATAACAAGAATAATTTCCATGGTTAGAGGGTATTCATTCCAATCCCATCCTCATTGATGAAGATCCCTTGCATCCTACCGAAGCTCAGAAGGGGTTTACTAAGCCATCTGATTTTGCAGGCCAACCAATTTAAGAAAATTGTATCTTGTTTTATGTTTAGCATGGGATTGTCTCTCTTTCTTACGAGTTTTAAGCTATGCTATAGGATGTTTTCAGACATATATAGGATTTTATACGATTAGCACCATAAAGTTGCAACATTTACTGGGATCTTCCATTATCTACTTTTTTAAACTGGTTATGGTCTTGGTTTTCCCAGCGGTAGGCCACAGTTGGGCATGTTTGTACCATTTTTGTATGATATGAATATAAGACTTAACTTAATTAATGTGTTATTTTTATGTGATTTAATTTATACCTTGTTTCAGTATAGCAATTGGTTAAGTGGTGTTATTTACCCTAATGAAAAAGAAAATTATTATTTATGATTGTATTACCATTGATTCATTATAGTGGTAGCATTAGTTTTGTATCTTATTAATAATTAATATTCAAGTGTTTAGTACTTATTTTATACATTTAACATTGGCATTATTTTTAAAGGGGCATTATTAACTTGTGTGCTATATGGGTCTTTTATGATTCCTTGCAATAATAAAAGTGCATCCACTCTTCTGACCATCAAAACCATCTAATTGTTTTTAATCGTTATTCTCCTAGGATCCTTCAGTCCTAATCAAATTCTTCTAGAGAAAAATATATGTGAAGCATTTTCCATGTGCCCAACTATCTTATTTAAGTTCCACAAAAGTTGACCTTGACTATCCATAGTTTTGGAATTCTAATACAACCAAAGATTTTCCTATAGAGGAGGATTGAGTAGTTGTTGTAATAGACTTTGTCATTACCAATCTAACCTATTTGATTGAACTATACGAGGAGTGGAGCGAACATACCTATAAACTTAGGAGACCTTTTTCTCTGAGTCCTCTTATGTGTACTTCAATGATGTTGTCACAACTAAGTGATCATAGAGATTTTGTACTATACAACCCTTTATGCATCCCACCATCACAAGTGCTTGCATAGTTATCACATCTAAGATGGTGCAACTTGGACATTCATCTATGTCGCTTCCATATGTTCCCTTGTGTGATGGGTTAATAGATGGAAAACTATACTTATTAGTTATAAAGCATCTCTCCACATTTGTAGATGGATACCTAGAAACTCTCTTATTTCATTGACACTCTCCATGAATTCATGTTCAAGTGACGAGGAAGTATAAGACACAATCGACGTCGTTCAAGTGACAAGGAAGTTTTTAAATGATTTGAGGAAACAATCTAGCTAATGACAAGGATACTCACCTGATGAATATTAAGTGGAAAATCGTTGAACTACTTAATGACTTTGATCAATGATTGCATGAAGACTTTGAATGTAGCAAGGGAAATATTCTCGATTGAAACCAATACATGTAACTATTATCATACTCCTTCCCTCCTACCATCCATGTTATATTTCATATTATAAACCCTTCAATTAACCATTAGAAGTTGCAAAAACTTTCTCAATGCTTTGATGGTGTGATGAATAATTCCTTTAGACAGATAAACCTCTAGACTCTTATTCTTTACCAAATTTAGGCATTGACACAAAACTCATGGAACTGTTAAAAAGGAAGACATGGGATATCTTTTGTGCAAGTATAATTACTTTCCCATTGGATTTCCCTTGTAGAGACCCACCAATACTGCATATTTGTGACAATCCATCTATAAATACATGTATAATATTCCTGACAACTACTACTTTGTGTGTAATACATGGAATCATAATCAACATGAGTGTTACACTATTAAATCAACCAATGTTTACATATTATAGTCAAAACATCCATTCCCAAGATGGTGGGAACTATGTAGCTTATATTGTTAGTTGTTTCTAATTTAGTTTAGTTCATTCCTACATAAGAACTAGTTCAAAAGATCACGATTCATGCAAAAGTGATTATGCCACCCAAGTTTAATGTGGGGCTCATAATACCCCAATTTTACCCCTTGGGACATTTTCAATAACAATATATACATATTATAAATGCATGGTTATTTTAACAAGTGCCAAGCCCAACGATATGGTTTGAGTCCTAATGTTCTCATGATGTAAATGCTATACATACAAGTCCCTATTGTAGATTGCTCCTCCTCTTGTGCTTAATGATCATTATCCAGTAGGTTTTTTTGATGGAGTCTCCTAGGATGGAGGACAAAAATGTGGGGCTGATATTTACATAAAGATGAATACTTATTTATCTTTCACGTTGAAATTAAATTATGGTCAGGGGAAAAACACTAGAGGGGAGCTTCCTGCTCTTTGGAGTTTATTGTTTTTTGCATATTCTAGAAATTTCCACCAAATGCGGATTTTAGGAGACTCCAAAGTTATTGTGGACTGGTTTAATCATAAAGCACAACTACAGGTGGCAACTCTTCAAGGATGGATTCAAAAAATATGCATGTTGGCAATGAAATTCTCTTTCCTTTCATTAAGCCATATTTACAGGGAATATAACTCGGTTGCTAATAAATTGTCAAAGAAAGCCCTTTTATTAGATGAAGAAAGGCTAGTTGTGGAGGAGTTTGAGGGCAACATTTCAAGCCCTTTGCAATTCATTGATATCTTCTAAACTGTTGTTGTCATTTTTGGGGGGCTGGAAGTTAAGTGGATTACCTTACACTTTCTGTAATGATCTAGATGCAGATTACTTGGAAGTTTCATACCTTTTTGGGCCGATATTTTTTTTGTTTATATATGTAAGAACTCTTTGTATTTTTGTATTTTGAAAGTGGATTCCAATCTGCTATATGCTGTAATGTTTTTATATATTTTAATATAAATATAGAGTTTTTTTCATGTGAAAAAAATATAAATAAAAGGTCCAGGCCCAGGCCCAACTATAGAACATGGAAAGCCTTGATTAAACTTTGGTTTGAGTTTTTCACCGTGTGGTAATGTTACCATGGTGAAGTTCCTTCAAGTTCATTTGACGCCATGACTTCTTTTGGTTTCACGAAGCCTCCCCACCGATTTCCACATTAGCTAATCGAGCCTTCGTTCTCTCTTTTCTTTCGAACTTTAACCTATGTTTGATATAAGTAGATTTTTCTCTTTGGTTTGATTGAAATAGACTTATTTTTCTCTTTTCTTTCGAACTTTAACCCATGTTTGATATAATTATGATTGGAATCCGGTAAAGTAAATGTTGCCAAGATCACAACAATTCAGCACTCTCGAAAACCCATGACACATGGAATATGTAATCTTATTAATCAAAATCTATAATTTTCTCAATTTTTGATCGGATTTTGGACAAAATTACTCTGAAAAAGTTTCAAAAAAGAGTAAAAATGTAGATTTCCTGATCTTTTAGTCACTTCGAGTATTACTAATGGAAGTGGATAATCTTTAAGCGATGATGAGACTTTCAGTGTAAGCAACTAAGATCAATTGGACTTGGT
Organism: Picea engelmannii; assembly: GCA_009831015.1. NCBI lineage: Eukaryota > Viridiplantae > Streptophyta > Pinopsida > Pinales > Pinaceae > Picea > Picea engelmannii. The sequence continues at coordinate 44,672 of ML792796.1, read as the reverse complement.
TTAAACGTTTTGCGTTTTTCTCTTTTTTTGAAACTTTTTGAAACTAGTTTTGTCCAAAATCCTACCAGAAATTTAGAAAATTGCAGATTTCAGGTTAAAGACTTAAAATGTTTAGCCTAGGCCATTTCTGATTGTTATCTAAATTCACCAATTTGAGTCTGAAACATTGCATACATATCAAACTCGAATGCATTGTTCGTTATAGCATTCAAACATGTGATATATTGTATTTGAAACTTGCATGAGTTAGAATTTGGGTAATATGGTTTTTGTATTTTTTTGGAATTGCTTGTTTCTTGAAGTTATCGTTGATTTTCATTTTACATCTTGTTTGAACTTATAAATGTGATTTTATTCTAGGGAATTCTTCATCACTCCTTGTTTTTTTTACCCAAGAGCATATAACTATTTCCCTTTGCATCTGCATGTACAATCTGTTCAACAATCCACTGAACCTATTTTGATCAGAGAAGAACCCAAAGAAACAACACTAGTAATAGAGCAATTAGCCTCAATAACAAATCATCCACTTAAAGGAAAATAAATCTATAAGGGCAAGAAACTTGCCATAAATGTTGTTAAAGATGTTAGGTCTCTCATATATTTAGATACCTCTTATACAACTAGGCTTGATGGTGTTCATACTTACCTGAATTGTTTCACTTGATAGAAAATGGAAAGGGATTGTGAAATGATGAAGATTTGAATGCTTGATAGAAAATGGAAAAAGATTGTGAAATGATGAAGATTTGAATGGAAAAGAAAAAAAAGAAGAAGAAATTGCATAGAATCTCAAAAAATCTTATATTCACAATGCTACAGTAAGATCTTCAATGCTACCATTTACAAAAATTATCAGATACTAAATACAACATATTAATATTAATACTAAACAAATTTTAAATAAACAAAGTAAGTAAATTAATTCATTTGCACACAAATTTGAAAATTTATTATAAATTTTCAAAAACTAAAATATCTATTTTACTAATAACTATAATTATTTAAAATTCTTACTAATTAATATAAATAAAGAAAAAATTTCAAAGCTATGGGCAATAAGCCTTTCCCCACATTACACTTCAAAGTCCTCACATTACACTTCAGAGCAAGCTATGTATATTACCTAACCATACCCAACCAACGAATATAATATATGGTAAAAAGGACAATTGAATCATAAGACAAGCCCAAACATATAATCTTAACAAGAATTCCATCCCAATCAGCATACCACAACATAGTGGAGTTAACAAGACATATCTAATAAACATTAGGTGATGATTGATTAAGCAATTGTGACAACATTCTCATTGTTTTTTCGGAATTTTTTCTTCATTAAATTTGTATTAGGTTGGACATTATAACTATTATATTATACATTGTCACAACATTCTCATTGTTTTTTGGAATTTTGTCTTCATTAAATTTGTATTAGGTTAGACATTATAACTATTATACATTGAAATTTGGTGAATATTGTACATTTGACATTATTATTGGTAGTTGGAGTAACGTGTAGAACTTTGAGTGTACAACCTTTGACCATTAAGTCTAAGTGCTCATTTCCCATCATGAATAAGAGAGACATGCACCTTCACTATTGAGTT
>ML792796.1:11138-34224 GCA_009831015.1 Picea engelmannii | reverse complement strand
TTCTAAGCAAATTTCACCACAATATTAAATAAATATTCAACAACATCTTCAAGCCCTAATGGTTGTAACATTTATTTATAACAACAATATTGATAATGAATTTTTAAGGTGTTGAAGCACAATTAGCTTTCCAATGAAGTCACTGTCAGGCTGCTAAATTGAAGATTTAAATGACCTGAAACACTAAATTGTCAAACCAGGGTTGGTAAACTTTGAGCTGTTACACTGTATGTGCGGGTAAGGTTCTAATCTCTATCTGAATGCTATCCTTAGAAGGAAACACAAACTCATTCTGAGAACTTGAATCTTAATGACTATCTTGAAACTGAGCATTTCCTATTTAAGTCATCAACAGAAAACGATCCTATGTTTGAATGCTGGTGCTTCTATTTCCCTTCAGAAGTGTTATTTCACAAGATTATTCCGCCACTACTTTTAATCATCTACCATCACCATTTCTGTTTAAGCCATGACAAAAAGAGTATTTTCGGAAATGCATTTAATCTGGTCATCAAAATGAATCTAAATCTGTCTACAGGAAAACAGAGTACTACCCTACCCACTGGTACCAGAAGCTTCCTTTGATTTAACTGCAATCTAACTGTTCTAATTAAGCAGGGTAACTAACTATCTAACAAAGCAAAGTTCATTCCGATTCTAAGTTATGTTCGAATTAAAAACTAGAAACTAAACAAACCATGTTCATACTCTAAACCCTACAGGCATCAGTCATGCATTCAATATTCACCAACGTGAAGGATAACAGTATGCGGTAAACGATTCTGTTGGAGAACGATTAAACACGATTCTGAACCAGATAATCTTCAAACTTTAAGCTATCCTCTATGAAAATTCCAAATTACTGAAATGAACTAAATCTATGACATAATAAAGCTAAATCTATGACAGAATAAAGCAGCGGATTGCACCGGTCTGGCGGGCCCAACCAAACGGCACAAACGCTGTGAGTAATAACCAGCACCGACTATATCATTCTATGCAAACATGGTGTAAAATTCACGTTCCATCTACTCAAAGAAAAAGCTCAAATCGTATGACAGTCGAGTACCATAACGCAGCAACAATTTTTGTATTCAGAAATATATGTTCACGACATAACATAATCCCCCGGTTCTCAGGAGTGATCTCCCGTGTTTATAACAGTCTAAAGCAAAGATACATAAAACAAACGGATCCCCCCGATCCGAAAATAGCTTGGAATCAAGTTTTAAAACGTACTTCACATCTTCGTGACACGTAGTGTCACGAAGTGTGAACGATGAAGAATTAACGACTCAGTTTTATCATTATGCCTTCAATCATCCCGTGAGCGCTAAATCCAGCTGTCATGCGAATCTCTCCGTCTCCCATTCGGATCATAACGCACAGATCTTGAGCAGCTTCATTGGTATCTCCATGGGTACGAGTTGGTACCTGGTACCGGCATCCTGTTCCAAAAATAGAAGTGGTACCTAACCCAAGCGACATTAGTTCCAATATCAATTTAAAGCATCAAAGTGCATAAAAATAACTTGAAATGTAAAGATACCTTAAGTAACCCCATTGAATGGTAGGGAGATGTCAACTATGTCAAAGCAAGGCCAAAAGGGTGGTACTGGGTATATAAATGGAGGTCTGTGGAATATAATATAGGCAAAAACATGATCAAAACCGGAGACCAACATGCCCCCACACTGAAGTCCTTGCCTGTCCTCAGGCAACAAAAGTCAAAGCCTGGTAGCAATCAGAGGGTTGCAACAGCTGCAACCAGCATTTGTAGCCTCTCATGTTTCTTCAGATTCCTAATTTCGTTCTTGAGGACTATGTTGATTATAACATGCTTTCTGGAAATCCTCTGAAGTTGCTTGTTCCTTTTGAAAATATCCTTATTCCTCTGCTTTAACCTTTCAATTTTTGACAAGAGGTGAGTTACCCTGAGCTTCATAAGTTCATTCTCAGTTTTAATATGTCTATCCAAGACAATGTACTCATGCAACTTCTCCTTCAATCTGTTATTCTTGCTTTCTAGTTTCGCCACCATTGGCTTCAAGGATCGACTGGAGGAGGTCTCACAGTGGCTTTAAAATGTTTGACCTTGTCCTGGTTGTGGTGAAGGACTAGATGCATGAGTGAACTCTTCGGAACTTTGAGCAGGGGTGTTACCCCTATCGAAATTATAATTTGGGCCGAGTTCAGGAGTGAACTCATCTGGGCTGTGTTCATAAGTGTCAATTGGATCAAAATGATGATCTGGACTGAGTTCTGGGGTGAACTCATGTGGGCTTTGTTCATAGGTGTCAACTGGACTAGGTCCAGGAGTGGATTCTCTTTGCATCTGAACAGGGGGACCGGTTGGTACTTGTATTGCCTCATTCTGCACAATTCCCATGGGTGTGGTAGCCTGCTGATTTGTTTTACGGTTTTTTCGGATGAGTTGGGACAGAGTCCAGGTCATCTCGGAGGGCTCTGGAGCCTCCTCGTGACCATCCATACTTTCCAATCTCTCTTGTGGAGGGTAACTGGGCACTGAGTTGTCCATTCCCGACAATATGCTTTTACACTTTCTCTTCGGGTTCCTCCTAGGCTTATCAGTCGACTCGGCTAGTTCCTCCACATCAATTACATTCTTGGCAGCTAGGGGAGAACTCAAAACTTCAATGTTTGCTTCTGTAGGTGTGGTTCCCTTCCCAATCCCAGTATTGGTTTCTACTTCGTCATCAATTGGAGGTTCTGGCTCAGGGTCCCCAACATAGTCTTTAGTCAGGGTTTTGACCTTCTTTTTCCGGGAGTTCAACTTTTTGTGTGGGGGAACGGGCTTCACACCCTTATCTTTAGACTGAGTACAAGTGAGGGTTTTTACAGTGAATAGATCCCAGGATTCTTGCTACTTGTACTTAGCATTGGCTTTCTGCAAAATCTCATGGGCTTGTTGGTGGATTTGTTGAATCTACTCAATGAATCTGGTGGCTTTGTCAACCTCAGAGTGAACATGGGAATATTATGTCTGTGTGGTTACAAGAAGTAGTGCAACATCAATGGGACCTAAGGGTTGGAATCTGAGCCCCACCTGAAATGGGCTATGACTGGTGGAGCTATGGAGAGCCCTATTGTAGCTGTGTTGAACATAGGGAAGAATCTAATCCCATGTATGTGGATTCTTAGAGTTATACATGCGTAGGATTTGCACAATCATTCGATTGACGCCCTATGTATGGCCATTGGTTTGAGGGTGGAAGGCAATGGATTTAGTGATCTTGGTGTCCAATAGTGACCATAGACTCGACCAAAATTTACTGAGGAATCTATTGTCCCAATCAAAGATGATGGTCTATGGTATCCAAAAATGGACCCACACTAGTTCGAACAAGATCTTAGCAGTATATGCCATTGTGATGCTCTTCTTGTAGGTTGTGAGAATTTCCATCTTTGAAAATCTATCAAATACCATAAATACAAAATGTTTGCCTTGCTTGGTGGAAGGAAGGCCATACATGTAATCCATCGAAATGGATTCCCAAGGCCTATCGAGAGTATGAAAAGGGGTGTACAAGCCTTGCTTCTTGATAGTTGGCTTGGCAATTGAAATGGAAGTGAAAGATATGATATACTTGTTGACGTCCCATCAAAGTTTTTTCCAATAAAAATGTTTATGTAGAATGACCATAATTTTCTCCACGCCAAAATGTCATGCCATCTGACTTTAGTGAGCTTCCCAAATCAGCTTAGCATGCTTTCTTGTAGGAACATAGAGGTGGCCTAGATGGCATACCAATCTGTCATGAATGTGAAGATTGGTGACATTCACGTGTGTACCCAATAACTGATAGGTGGTGGTGAAGTCGAGATCTTTCTGATAAATTTGGGGCCACTCATATGCCTCGTTCCCACAAGAATGGAGCATGGTGGTGAGTGAATCCACGATAGGTCGACTGAGGCAATCAACGACATGATTTGTGCTTCTTGTGTTATATTTGATGTTGATATGGAACTGCTACAGTTATGTGAACCAATTCTGATGGTGGTCATTATGAAACTTCCTGTGTGTCTATATGAATTTTAGAGGCTTGTGATCAGTGTGGATGATTGTCTCCTTTCCCAGAATGTAATTTTTCCATTGACGACATGCTTGTACAATGGAATACATTTCCTTGTCATAGGTGGGGTATTTCCGAACAGTATATGAGAGTGTCTCACTATGGTAGGCCACCAGATGACAATGTTGAGTGAGAACTGTGCCTACAAAATATTTGGATGCATTAGTCTCAATCTTGAATGGTTGTTGTAGATTAGGTAAGGAGATTACTAGAGATGAGCATAAGAAATTCTTATGATCATGAAAAGCTCATTTTTGTGCCTTCCCCCATGAGAAATTTTCCTTGCCACCGCCCTTGGCCATTTGGCTGAGGGCCCATGCAATATGGGAGAATCCCAACATGAACTGTTGGTAGAAGTTGGCAAGTCCCACGAAGCTCTGAATCTCAATTAGTGTAGTCAGGGTTGTCCATTCATGGATGAGTTGGATCTTATCTAGATCCACATGTACCCCATATTCATCAACAATGTAGCGCAAGTATTGGACCCTATTCATGCCAAAGGATCATTTTTCCAAGTTGGCATATAGCTTGTGCTGTCGCAGAGTGCTCAAAACCTGTTGAATATGTTGCATGTGCTCCTATGAAGTTCTGTTGAATATGAGGATGTCATCCGGATATACTACCACAAAACAGTTGGTGAAGGGTCTCAATACATCACCCATCAACCTCATGAAATTTGTTGGTGAATTTTTTAGGCCAAAGGGCATGACCAACCATTCGAAGAGACCTTCTTTATATTTGAAATTTGTATTCCATACATCAGTGGATTTGAAGGGAACCTGGTGGTAGCCATACTTCAGGTTAATCATGCTAAATAACTTGTCCTCCATGAGTTGGTCAAGAAGGTAATCAATTCATCGAATTGGGTACCGATTCCTGACTGTGATTTTGTTTAATTGTCTGTAATAAATGTAGAGTCGTTGGGTCATGTATTTCTTCTGTACCAGTACAATTAGGCTTTCGCAAGGGGAGGAGTTAGTCTGATGTGCCCATTTTGAAGAAGTGCTTGGATCTGACACTTGATTTCATCATTTTCCATTAGCAAGCGATGATAATCTGGTCCATTAGGCAGAGGTGCATTGAGGGTTAGATCAATTGGATGCTTGACTTGGAAGTGCGTCGATACCCTGGTGGGTGAGGAGAATATGTCTTTGTACTCTTCCACAATTCCATCCACTTGATTCTACTGCAAAGAGAGGCTTTGTGTAAATGTCACAAAGAATACGGGTCACAAATAAGACAAATTTTCTAGTCTGTGAAATGACCTTACTGCATTGCTTAGAAGAGATTAAAGAAATAACAACAGGCGACACTACCTATGGTATCCTGTACAATTGTCTACCAAAAATAATAATAACATTGTGGGGTCTAGACTCATACAAAACATGTCACTTCCACAAATATGGTTTTTCTAAAAGAACATCACAAACTTCAAGGGGAGAAATATCACACAATACCTCATCTTTGAATGGCTTGATGTCATAGGGCAGACGACACTGTTGGATGATATGGAAATCTCTTCCTTGGAGAAGCTAGCCGATGGTGTAGGGTTGTGGGTGTGGTGTCATCGATAGGTCCAATTGCTTGATGTCCTCTGCTGAGATCTGGTTATTCTGACTATCGCTATTGACAATGAAATGAAGTAGAGCCCCCTTTACCCACATCTGTGAGTGAAATAGGCGTTCCCCTTCCTCTAGTTCTTCTAGTTCGATTGGTTGGAATTTGGTGGTAGCGACAGTGGCACTGGGTTCATCAATGATAATCCACTTCCTTCCTTCTGGATTTGATTCGGAGTCAGAATATACCTCTGACTCATAAGCTTTCATCTTGGCCACCAGTGATTTCTTAGAGAGACATTCTTCGGTGTTGTGCCAAGGGATTTTATGGTATTCACACCACTTTCCCGTGTCCTTTTTCAACTTCTCATTACCCTTCTTATGTTGTGACTTGGACTGGTTGTCCTGAGAGTGACCATCTTTCATCTGTCCCTTTTTTTGTGGGTTGGGGTCGCCTTTTCCTTGCTTCAACTGTGAGGAGTTTGAAGATCCGAACTATCTCCTCTTCTACTTAAATTTATGCTCAATCTTGATAGCATATCTATAAGTTGTACCCAATGATGCAATGTCTAGAAAATCCATTTTTGTTTGAATGTATCTATGCATAAAACCACGGTATTTGAGCACCAGATGTCATTCAAAGTATTTGATACCCAATTTGGTGCAAAGGTATGGAAAATATTGGTGAAATTTGGTACTGTTTGGTCCCTTTCCTGACATAGGGTGGTCCATCTTGTGTACTGGTCCTCATAGCTTCCAACATGGTAGTATTGTTCTTTAATGGAATCCATGAAGGAATACCATGTGGGGGTGATCGAAAATATTTCATATTCCTCTATGGCCCTTTTCTCAGAGTAAGTATCCCACTAGTCCTTAACATGGGGGACAACCTTGAGGAGTGCAAAAGTAATTTTTTCCCTATCGAAAAAATTGTGGACCGAAAAATACCCTTCGAGCAGATTCAACCACTTATCTATAACATCCACATATATATATCCTTCAAATAATGGAATATCAAAATTTACTTGTACCTTGAAGGGGTTTACATGGCCTCTTGATGAAGATGTGTCTCATGTGGGAAGTCGTCGAAGGATCTATGAAAATTTGTCCATCATTTTGTTCCTTTGTTGTGTAAGGGATTCCTTGAGCAACAGTTTAAAATGATCTCATACTCCATCATATTTCTTCTTATCCCCCATGATTTTTGGTCAGGCTTAGTGCGACTGATCTTGAAAAGGCTTGACTAGTTTGAGTCCCAACTTCTTGTACCCAAATTTTGTAGGGGACATGCACAAAGAAAAATAAATGAAGAGAAGACTGCTTTGATACCACTAATCCATATTTATAAGAGGAATAAAATAAATAATAGACTGAATACAATAACATAGAGATACAGAGAGCAAAAATAAATATCCAGTGAAAAACAACTTTTATTGAATAACTAAAATAGGTTGAAACTGTAAAACTATAGAACTGAAAACAACTTGCTCGAATGGTGGTAGCTATCTCTGAGAATAGATGTGGCTGCTACGTGCATCCTTCTGAGTAGAATGATTACAATGAAGCACAAAGGTATTTTTTAACATTACTCATGAATGCCAAAAACCTAGACATCCAAAACCTAACCCTAGGAGATGAAACACCAAAAGTTATGTTGGCCTTGATGGGTAAGTTGGTACCTCAACTTCCCGGGGTCATAAAATTTTCATATGACCTCTGTTTTAGGCATGTGATAGCCCGTTAGAAATGTATTTTAGAGAAATACACATTATGCCATAAAAAAATGACTCCATATATAGTTTGATTGTGGCAAGACAAAATAACATTGTTTAGGGGCCCAAAACAACCCTGGAAGTACAAAAAGATGTACTGACATGAAAATTTCCAAAATAAGCCAGTTGGATTAGGTGGGAAACCACCAATATCCACCTGGAAGCTGTGTAGGGCTTTATACAACCCCAAAAGTGTATACCCCACAATTACAAAGAATTACAGAAGAACATGTTGAACTAAAATTGACAAAAGGAGCCAGTTGGAATAGGTGGGTGGCCACCAATATCCACCTAGATCAATTATGTAGCAATAACTCCTTAAATGAAATTACCAAAATAGATCACTTAAAGAAATTTTAGATCTCAATCAAACCAATTCTCACCATGCAACTTTCACAAGAAACCACAAATGCCTAAAAAAATGATTGTGAGATGCAATTTCACTTTCAATTTGAAGGAAACAAGGAGTGCAAAACATAAAATGATCTACATGAGATGCAATTTGTTTTGATCCATTCACAATTCAAGCAAACAAAATAATGCAAATCTCAAAATGATGAAAAATGCGATGTGACCTGTTTTAACCCAATCATGATTTGAATAAGCTAAAGGATGTAGGATTGGAGATGCATATTCTAGTTACTAATGACCAAAAACATTTCCAAGCCAAGAGACACTCAACTCAACATGCAATAGGATAATAAAATCTAAAAACTGACCTATGGGACTTGGCCATGGATTTCTATTTAACCACTAGTAGCCAGATAGCGACAAGTGGCCATATATCTTGGCCATGGGTTGTGTAAGGAAAACTTTTGGTTGGACATAACTGTTCTTAAGGATAGTTGCAAGAACAAGGGAAATTAAGGAAAAATAAACAAAATGGCTACCCAGATCTAAATGAAAACAACTTGCATGCACTCAAGAATGAAATTCACACAACACTTAAAGTCTACAAACACTTTTTGGGATGAAAAGGAGAAATAAAAGTTCCTCAAAAAGTATGAAAGAAATCAAAGTTCTTCCTTAGTGGAGTCACCAATTCTGTTGAGGGGAAATTCACCTACAGATAAGAAAATCCCTTGATTAGATGGATATAAGCCAACGACAGACAATATGATAGACAACGTACCTCTTTCCTCTAGAAATTATCATGCATTTCATAAGGAAATGAAAGATAGAAGGATAAAATTAATTGAATTATGATGGTTTTCCATTCGTATCCAATATCTCCTTCCTAGATCCAACCGCAACAATGCTATTTCACCTAGTTACCTACACAATCATTAGAAAAGGACAACCTTCCTCATATCTTCATTACATAACAAATGAAATATATCATAAATTAAGCTCTAATATAGTATCTCAATCCTACTTAGATCAACAAAATCATATTTGAGACACAAGATAGATCAATGAACATATAAATTTTGGAGGGGGGAGAGAGTAAATATATATTCACAAAATAAGATTTACAACACAATTGATTTACCTTGAGATTTTTTGCAATACTCCAAGCTCCAATGGCCCAAATATCCTCTCCTTATCCACAAGATCACATTGTTGAACAAGCATGATATGACATCGTATTACGATAAGATGTTGTTGGAGGACTATCTAGTAGACTACACTAGGAAATCGACCAATGTATTATTTCAATTGACTGCAAAGACAAGTCGAATAAGTAGTTGAGTCGGTTGACTGTCGAGTTGGGTTGACTGACTAGGGTGTTTAGAGTATTTTTAAGTACCTACCACCAAAATCAATGTATAAATAGATGTGATCATGGATGTAACAAGATAATAAAGTGGTGCTTTATCTAATATAATAAAAGAATACATATTGTTGGTTCCACTACTACTTTTATTCTCTATCTCCTTCTATGTATGCTTGGTTGTATATTATTATAGACTAGTTTGTATATTATTTTGTGTATGTGCACTACTAGTAACCTCTTTATGTAATTCCTTAGATTACAATATTGTTTCCTTTGTCGATAGTACATGAACTGAAACTGTATGATAGTTGTGTGCATGCATAAATTTTGAGTTTAGAGGAGTTTCATGAGTGGTGGAAAAGAAAATTGAATAATTATATGAAACAATATTCTAGAATGAATTTACTAACTCTCGCACAAGAAAGGGCACATGTTTTCATTGAAATACGCAAAAAAAATAGAGGCAATTCCAGAAGAGATAAAGAAATACAATGATCTATCCGCACATGAATAATCTCACAAAAGACCAATAGTTGTTGTCAAATTTGATCAATGGTGGAAAAACCAATTTATATGATTGGGTAGAGAAAATTGCAGAGTATTTTTGTGAAGAACAAGTAGTAGAAGAGCACACATCTTTGGACAACGTCAAAACAAGGTTTTACAACGACCTTCATGAAAACTTTCTTTGTACAGTACCAACGTTGTTGCAAAAGTTTCTAATTGATAAGGATGTTGGTCACATTGTTGAACCAATACCTTCTCTAATAACTCCAATCAATTTCAACTAGAAGAAAATACAAGAGGAGTGGAATTTTTTTTTGGAATGTCGACTACAAGAATAATCAACAAGTGTGGGAATATTTTCTACAGAAATGAACATGACTGACTGTGTTTTCATTGTTGAATAAGAGTAGTATCAGGGTCAATAATGGGGTGTAACTATTCATGAGATTCTTGAAATGGAGTAAAAACCCTAGCAGACCTACACCGAGGAAGACATCACAAGAATTCCAATAAGAGGGAGGATATCGGAAAAAAAACAAAGGGAATATACACTAAACGAAGAAATAAATAAAAGTACTACAAAGATAATGAAATTTCATAAGCCAATGATTGACCTGCAAAATATTTGATGGGAAAACTAAATAAGAGAAGAGTTGACATACATGATGACTTGGACTCTCATCAATCCAAAAAAAGAAGTCCTTAGGAGCGATGAGTCACTGGAGCGTTGGAAATATCTAAGTTTGATATTGACCAATCAAATGTGGAAGGGGAAGTAGACCCAAAGATTCCTAGGTTAGACACATAAATGAAATTGGTGGAGGCTTTCATTGGTTCCCTTTGACCGACAAAGAATATTGAAAGTATGGATGTTAACGATTTTCTACCCACGCTGCGTAGATCTCTTGACTCAAGTCAAGCAAGTCCCATAGAGAATTCCTCTAGTGATTTCTACAAATAAATTGTATCCTTCCTTTAGTGTGGCATCAATTAGAAGACCAAGGATGAGTCATTGATAGACTATGGATTGAAATACCCTAGTATGAAGGCATTTGGGTATGTGTTGAAGGTGATAACAACACACTCCTCTATATTAAGGATATCATGACTATAACCCCCCTCCATAATTCAGTAACTAAAGAAGAACAGATAGATTCGACCAATAGTCACAAAGAAGAGATGAAATCATAAATGAGTAATCTTATTGAGTATATAGACTAAGCTTTCCAAACCAGGGAAGTTCCTCATCAAATTAAAAATTTGGTAGTTGAAGGAACTCTTAATAAGAAGTCAACAATACTAGTAAAAAAAGAAACATAGTCGACCCCACCGATAAAACCCCATTTGAAGTTGAAACCCTCCTTTACAAAAAAAAAATTGCACCATCACCTGCCTCTATAAGAGGGGAATAAGGACCCTAAGAATCATTGGATCATATGCAAAAAGTTTTGGGATTCCATGGAAATCATGGGATAAATAAAACAAATGGCATAATTTTCCAAGGCCCTCAAAAAATTAGCACTCATGTAGTTCATGAATTTCACAAATAGTAAAATGAGAAAAAAGGCATAGATTAAGAGAAATTTCCTAAATTTCTTCAAAACACAAGATATCAAACACTTGACCGAAAAACATATCAAAGAAAATAAACAAATGTCAGGAGAATTTGTAAGGGAGTATGATAAAAGATTCAAAGACCTACTTAGTAAAATCCCTTATATGATTGACAATGAATTGCTAGTTCAGTGGTCATGGAAGGATTACTTCAGAAAAATTGGGAACATTTGAGAATTCATGAGAGTCAATCCTACGAGGATTCCCTAAAAAAATCACAACAAATCAAGTCAAATGATGACTAGAGTGCACCTTCTACAGATCAAAAGGTTGAATAAAATTTAGAAATGATACAAAAATCACTATGGGACCTTGATGTGTGAAGAAATGATCTATGGTGTACCATCTGTATGAATGAAGGGGACACTAAAGACTACTACAAATACTGTGAATCAAATGAAAGATAATCAAATGTTAGAAGGGTCTAGACCAAATACTACCATGAAATATGCCAAATCATCACCAATCACACCATGAAGCACTACCCAAATAACTTGAAGAACACAAAGCCAAAATGGTGTGCCAAATGTGAAGTGTCGACCCATAGCACATATGAATGCCAAAATAATGGTCAAAATAATCCAAATTATCATACTCAAGCTACATAACAGAACAAGGACCAAGGAGACATAGGAGGTGGATATCAAGGTAGAGGTGAATATAGAGGAGGATACCACCGCCGGTACAAACAAGGAGGATGTGGTCAAGAAACATTTGAGAAAGTATACAACTTTATCTATCTAGGATTGTCTCGTGAAGGAAATAACTAATTTTGAATTTTGTAATATATGCGGAGTTGACGATAACTCCTCTAAATATTTCCAAATAATGTTAAAAACTAAGAAATATGAGAACTATCAATCTCCTACAAAGTGTGCCTAAACATGATTTCCTCAACTCCAAGAACCTAAATTTCATTGCCATATCTAGGGTATGATGAGAAGACAATGTACCAAAAATACCACAAATTAAGCCTGCAAAGAAAGACAACTAGTACCCTAATCTGTGAAAGGAAAGACAAATCATGAGAGAAGTGGTTGGTTTATTTGAAAATGAAGAAGAAGAAGAAAATCAACAAGAACATTGGCAAAGATAGTACCAGGAAGGGGTGAAGGATCCAATCTTGGATGAATTCCTCAATCTATTAAAATAAGAGCAATCAGTCGCTTGATTATTGGAACCACTAAACATCCACATAATATAAAGAGGAAAAATAAACATCTAAACATATAAGGAAACTCATACAAGAAAAGATACAAGACAATTACGACCTACAACTTGACCTAGAAGTCGAAGGGTTTATGATTCCCCAAGTGGTGGTCAACTTAGGTTCTCAAGTTAATATTCTTTCTAAGGAAACATGGATTGGGATGGGAAAACCTAAACTAACCAGATCTAAGAATTTCCTTAAACTCATGGATCAACGATTTGTCAAACCCATTAGCATGTTAAGAAGAATGGAAATTGTTATTATGGGAATACTAACATTGGTCGACTTTGAAGTAATCAATTTGGAAAAAGGTATCCCCACCTATTCAGAGTTGGTCAGATGACCATGGGGAAGAAAAATGAAAATGACCATTTCGCTTGAAAGAGACAATATCATGCTCATAGGAAATGGGAATAATATTATCATACCCTTGGATCCTAGGGAGGGAAAGTCGTGGATGGAGCCTTGGGAAGAAGATATTGATGATAGAAAAATATACTAGGTTATCCAAGGAGAAAGAGATAATGTCGAACCTAATATTAGAGGAGAATTATTACATGGTTCACCCCTATCTATTGGTCAAAAATCTATGAATGACAACTTGAAAAATATGATTCAAAAGAGAGAGAATGTTGGTCAATTGAAGCCATCCCTAAAAATAAATTTCTCTCTTTCTTTTCTATAAGAGCAATGCCCACAATATATGAAAATAAAATAAAAAATAATCCAAGATTAATCACTATAGACATAAATATGACCTCAACTTTACCATTTCAATTCAAAGAGTGAGATTCACCATCAGTCCACATCGATCAGGTGTCTAAGATGGTCATAGAAAAAGGCCAATTGAAAATTCTAGTGCAATTTTTCACAAGATAAGAACCAAGATGGTGGGACACACACACACACACCTTGCCTACATATTTGGACCGTCACGACCACCAACTTTGTCGAATGCTTCAGTGGAAAGAAATTGTTAGTCACAACTAATATATCCATGTTTAAGTTAGGGTTTGACCTTATCACCCACATTGAATATTATGAGAGGGAATGGAGAAGAATTGGATACAAAGAAAAAATAATATGGCTCACATGTTCCCTAACACATTGGATGACTTTCCTTATAAGTGGTATAAAATTGAAGAGGCACAGGGAAAAACATTCACCTAGAAAGAACTTAAAGAAAATTTCATCAAGGATTTTTCATTTACCCCAGCGGAAGTTGGCCTAAGAAAATCCATTATACTAGAAACAAACCCTAGGACCATAGACTTATTAGACAAACCCACTACGCAATCGACGAAAATAGAGTTTTGTTGAAAGATAATGTTCCTCAACTGGAATAAACAACTTGACTACAAGCCCACCAAAAGCATAGGAAACACATTTCAACCACAAAAACCACAATTATTACCCGTATTACATGAAACACGCCATTTCAATGATCATCACAAAATACAATAGCTCACATCAAATTTCTATAAATACAACCAACATGAATAAAGAATCCTCCACAACAATAACAAGCCCAAGGTGCAAGGACAAAGGAATTAATATATGTCAAGTGTCCTTTATCCCTCTATCAATTAAACAAGAGAAGTTTCAGAGCGTCTCTATCTCATCAAATACTGATGCCACTATGATATTCCATCTAGAAGAGTTTGCCCCCTCCTCAAGAAATATGAAGCCTATAGAGTGGTGGCATCAAACCAATAAATTTTTGACAAGCAACATGCATTGAGGTTAAAGCCCTACTAGGATTGACAAGTAAAGAAAATCGGGGAAAGCACTAGCTTAAGTTTCAACCATCGACTAGCATTGTCGATAAAAGGAGGGATGGAACCCCCCCTCTTAGAAACACAAGAAATTGAAATTCCCTTGAAAATGTGTAATTCAATCGAAGGTAACTCCAATCTAGCACCACACATTGTGGTGCAAAAGACATCAAAGGACAAATTCATGGGTTTAGACCCACATAAGTCTTGGGGTGTAAGTGGTGAGAGTGGGGATAGGGTAGCACCCACCATTGACATTCAAAATAACATTCATATGTATTATTCACATGGAGGTATTTTGTTGTTTGCAATTTTCCTTGTTGACTTGAACGAAGATGAACTTTCCACAACTTTGAGAAAGAACCCAAGTCCCGCGACTTTGATTTTCGTAGGATGCCTTATAGCTTAATGAGTAGCATGCACCACCAACAACCATGTGTCAAGTGCAAGATTTTAAACCAAGCACGTTGACTGATCAGTGGGATGCACATCTATAATCAATACCAGAAGCATTCATAGAATTTGTTCTAGAAGTGCCAACAAATTCAATTCTAGTACCACCAACAAATGGTTCAATAATACATTCTTGAGAAAATGTCTTGTAATTTTTGGAATGTTCACATTTTTGTAATTTTGTCTAATTCCAAAATCCTCCTTCTTTGGGATGAATAAGGATTTTAGGGTGGGGGAGATGTTGGAGGGCCTAGTCGACTAGTCTAGGTAGTCAACCGATGTAATATGTTATTCGACTCCAGAGACAAGTTGACTAAGTAGTCAAGTCGGTCGATCATCAAATCAAGTCGACCAACTAGGTTAGTAAGAGAAGTTGTAACTACATGCCACTACAATCAACATATAAATAGATGTGATCATGGATGTAAGAAGAGAGTAAAATGGCACTTTATCTAATATAATAAAAGACTATCTATTGCTAGTTTCACTACTACTTTTATCCTCCATCTCCTTCTATATATACTTTCTTGTATATTATTGTAGATTGCTTTGTATATTATGTAGTGTATGTAGTTTATAAAAAGAGTTCGTAGAATAAATTCCCTCACCTATGCCCTAATCACACTAGTGTTTGTAACAACCCTAGTTGAATAAATGTTTAAGGAATATTAAGTAAAAATTAATTAGGGGATTAATTGTCTTAACATGGTATTATTTAAACAAGATTGGTATAATGATACTAATCAAATAATTATTAATTAATTAATGGTTGCAATTTGATTAATTAATTACATGTTACATTCATTGACATGGGTATTAAATTAATAGGGATAATAAATTATAAGTTAATTTGTTAAATACTTATGTACATGGAAAGGGATAAGACATTGAATATAAAGGGATAAGATATTAATTATGAGGGGATAAGGTAATAAATGGGTTAGGTAAGGAAGTAAATGGAGGGGAGAGCGGTGAAGGAGGAATATGAGGGGAGGAGGTTTACGAAGGAGGGGGACCATTCTACAGGAATTTTGGGGGAGGTTTCTCTTGGATTTGCAAGAGTTGAGTTCTGTAGTGGGAAAGGTTGAGTACAGGGGCACCGATTTGCTGGGGGTTTTCGGCATAGGGGCCAGAATATCCATATGATATCCTGGAGCTAGGTAGTTTTCCTAGTTGGCAGGGAGGATAGTAGGTTTGGGCAGTGTTGGTCAGTGCATCAGGCAACAGGAAGGCAACAACAAGGCAGCAAGGCAACATAAATTAGCATCAGGATCAGGTAAATTGTTTGGGAAATGGCTAAGTTGTTTTTATGTTGTAGTTAAATGTTAAATGTTAAATTCTGCTGAAATTTATATGTTTATTTGAAGTTAATGAATTATTTACGCACTCAGAAATTCTATGTTAGAAATGTTATGCGTAATTGTAAGGATTTTTACTAGGCTTGTTGATTTTTTTTTCTTACTGGCCACTACACATGGTATCAGAGCGCCTCGTTCACAATCTGGAGCCTTAAGGGCCAAATTCCCAGCTCCGCCCAACCTGCAAACCAAAATCACTATTATTTTGATTATATATAAACAAATCTAAATATATAAAAACAATACGAATTGAAAATGTAAAAAAAACAAATTTACCAAAGTAAAACAAGTGAAATATGAATACTACTAGGGTTTTTACAATTATATTTGCGGTTAATTGGCAAGATCTAGTTCCGGACCTAAATTTACAAACAAGTTTAAACTCACATGAATATCAGTAGGATACAATTAAATCTCAGTATTTGGTAGGCCCATCTGGTTTTGTCATCATATTGCACCTCAGAACTGTTGCTAGTAGCTAAAATACTACCAATGTTAGGGGCTTGAAAGAGAAAGAACGGAGTTATACATGTGAAACAAAGAAATATTAGATAATGGAGTGCACCCAATCAGACATTTAGCATAGAAAATTCTAAAGAGAAAATTTACATAGTTAATCCAGCTAGAGGAAGAGGAGAGATATCTCTCCTACTTTCCATATTCATCCCAGAGTATGCAATGTGCATATGTATTCAAATTTCATGCATACATCTGTCACTCCATTTTGTGATTGTGTCTTTCTGGACATCTATTTCTGGAAATAATTTTGTAGAGATATTCTTCTTAAAAAATAAATCAACTTTAAAGAATTTAATCAATATCTGTAAACCACTTGAAAAGAAGCAATAAATGTATTATCAAGTCACACCTAACCCATAAATAAGGTATGTAATGGAAACAATACCTCATCTATTGTTGCATTCAGACTAACAGCAAGCACACAAGGAGATTCAAGAATGAAACGCCTTATTTGTGGCACAAGCCCACTAGTGGAAATTGTTACTTTGCGAGGAACGAAATGGAGACCATGACAATTGACCATAATCTCTGCAGCCTTAAGTACATTGTCGAAATTATACAATGGCTCACCCATACCCATAAACACAACATTTGTAATTGGGCCAATTTCATTTGTAAAATGACGATGGGCATAAACAACCTGCTCCACTATTTCAGCTGCAGTCAAATTTCTTTTAGCCCCATCCTTCCTATATAGCAGAATTGGTAGTTCATTGCACAACCAACTTGACTAGATACACACAGAGTAGTGCACCCTCTTTCACATGGAATTAAGACTATTTCTATGATTAATCCATCTCCCAAACTGAATAAAATATGTAACCTCCTTGCGGGTACCATCAGATGCAGAATAAACATCTTTTAGGGAGAATACACTGAATTCTGCAGTCTTTTCCAAAGTTGCTCTGAACTGTTTGCTCAATGCTTTCATTTCATCTACATGTTGTGCCCACATGCCATTCCCATGTAAGCATTTCCATAGCATCATAGCTTGACCTGCCCTGTAACCTAGTGACTGCACCCAAGCTTCCAGTTCATGATAGGTCATTCCTTTTACGAGAGTCTTTGCACTTTCACATTTTTTTCATAGCCATCAGTGGCAATGGCAGGCTTAGGTAATGAAACTACAATGGACTAGTCTGGAAAATTGCAGCTGGCATGATTAGTGCGGTTGCTGCAGCACCGAATTGAAGAATAGGAGTAGGTTCCAAATGGATGTGATAGCTCCTTTCTTATACGTGCAATGCCAGTACCGTTAGTGTTACCCAGAACCATGGAATCCAAAGTACAAAATATCCTTTAAAAGTAAATGTCGACCATAAAACGCTTCAGTAACAACCGACAAATAATTCGAACATTATATTAGTGAAAGAGACTGTAAGATTAAATACGATTAGACTCAGAATACAACTAGTTAATACAGTCAGTCATAGATTAAAAATGATAGCAATTTAAGATTTCAAAATGATGTTGGATACGATAAATTTGTTCGAAATAAAAAGAAGTCTAGCAGGAAACAGTCTTACTCCGTGCACATACTTTTAAACTACATAGACACCGGCCGAAATACATAGCAGTTTTGTTCAATATCTAAAAAGGACCATGTTCTCTCTTCTCTTCAAAGAGATATAAGCCCAGAATAATTTGAAGGAAAAGGCTAAATAGATGAATGCAACTAAAACGTTGAACCTTTTTCCCTTTTATATACGGAATGGAAGTGGCGGGAAAGTTGCTTGTGTCTTCGCTTAAGCATGCAAAATATCCGGAAAAGGATCAGAGGATTTCATTTCCAAGCATAATTTCCTCCCACAGGGTCACCATGGGGATTAGGGGTCTGACAAAGCTGTTGGCCACCCATGCACTGAAGGGCATTACCGAAAATAATATGGAGAGTTATCATGGGCAGAAGATTTCCATTGATGCCAACATATGCATCTATCAGTTCATGATTGTTATTCGTGGGAGTGACTATGAAATGCTCACAAACGAATGTGGTGAGGTGATGAGTCATTTGCAGGGCATGTTTTAAAATACAACAAGACTGTTACGATCTGGTTTGAAGCCTGTTTATGTTTTTGATGGACAACCTCCATATTTGAAAAGCGAACTTATTAGAGAAAGGTTTTCTAGGAGTGAAGAAGCAGTAAATAAGTTAGAAAAGGCCATTGAGATAGGTGATGGGGCAGAGATTGAAAAATACAGCAAAAATGCAGTTAAGGTGACAAAAAAACATAATGAGGATAGTAGAAAGTTTCTAAGACACATGGGAGTGCCTGTAATTGAGGTTCAAAAATGATAAATGTGGACTACCCATGTGAAGTTGGATAACGTCTAAAAAAAAAAAATCAAAGGTGAACGATGAATTTGAACCTGAAAAGAGTGTGTCAAATATAAATCAGACAAACTCAACAGTCGCAGAACAACCTCATAATCAGCTTCACATGGA
Organism: Picea engelmannii; assembly: GCA_009831015.1. Taxonomy (NCBI): domain Eukaryota; kingdom Viridiplantae; phylum Streptophyta; class Pinopsida; order Pinales; family Pinaceae; genus Picea; species Picea engelmannii. Next base: position 15,203 of record ML792796.1, on the reverse strand, counting down.
TCTTTTTCTGGGACAACCAGGGCAACTGAAAAAAATAATACGCCTTGCAGTGGCAACATGAGTAGCAAAATCAAGAGCTGATCAACTTGATCGCTAACAACCAGACCAACACCAGTGCCAAGAGTAGAGGAAAGAGGCGGAAGTGAGGGAGCGTTAGGGTTAAGGAAGAGCTTAGGTTTTTGGTACTGAGAGCCAGAGGCTGGGCACATGGGCCTCATTCCAGAAGCCCGACCTTAAAGGATGCCAGCTAATGCCACGTAGCACATTAAACTCTCACCAAACTGAAAGTAAGTTTTTTTTTTTTTTCAATAATTATATTCTTATATTTTTTTTTATATATATTAATGTTTAGTTTTAATAATTTATTATAAAGTAATAATACGCTTGTGTAAAATTTAAATTATTAAAAAAAATAAAATATATAATTATGAGTTTTAATTTAAATAATTTAATAATATAGGGCTAAGTATAAATTTAGAGGTCCAAGGGTTTTGAACCCAAGACCACCCACTGAGCGAAGCACCTTAAGAAGAGAAATAACACCAATGCACCACACATATCACTTTTACAAATAAATTTGCATATAAATAGTTTAATTGTCAATAATAGCAAGGTACTAGCCTGAAGAATAATCTTCGATTATCCAAGCATCACGCTCATGAAACCTTACACACAACTCATCGAGCCAAGTGCCAAGTCCCTCCACTCCATTCCAAGAGTCAAGTCAACACTAAATCTCAATGCGACATTCGACAACGCCAACACTACATGCGAAGGAAAAGCTCCCGAGTCAGGCACCGAAGGATATTTAGTCGTAAGCGAAAATTTAAAAGGACTTATACTAGGACAGGGGGGAGGAGGCGACATATGCACTAGGAGGGTAAGCATAGGAATTAGCGAGTATGGCACAAGAATAGCATAGCTATAGGGCAAGGGAACCAATATCTTTTTCATAGGAGCAAAGAAATCAAGCTTAGACGCTTAATCCTAACCCTAACCGAGCCAATCCCCTAAAGGAGTAATGTCTGTTTACAAAAAAGTAAAGAAAACTTACGCCTAACCCTGTTTCTAGTTTGAGTAGCACCAATTTGAAACATCCTGGAACTCACCTTGAAAACTTTGGTTGATGCAAGTTAAAGCATACAGGATGGTCAGGACTCGAGGGAGTCGAGGCAGGGGAGCGTCATCGCAAGCACCGCCAACACCGCCAGCGCCACCACCACCATCGCCCGAGCTAGCCCTCATACTGTGCTCATTGGAAGCCATTAATGAGACTTTAAAGGGGTGACAACCGACAGGGACTGAAGTGGAACCCCCACCGTCTGGAACAGGTAATCCAGAAGCGTCAAGGGATTCAGGGGGAGGACCTCCACCTGAAGACATCACGCGAGAATTACAGAAGATCAAACTGCCGGAGTATGCCAGGGGTCACGCCAGTGAACGCACGAAAGCATGGTTGGAAGGCATGACAAGGTGTTTTTCCTTAAGGGACTATGCATCCAACTCAAAGGAAAAGATCGCCATTTTTTAGTTAAGAGACAATGCCTTGAACTGGTGGGGCAACTTGGAAAGACAACTGCACCTTACCCCAGACACAGTATCTTGGGAACTTTTCGAGGAGAGGTTCCGAATGAAATATCTACCATCATACTACAAGGAACAACAGGTAGGGGCATTTCATGCCTTAGTACAGGGAAACAGAACTGTAGAAGAATATGAGATCATATTTATGGAACTGGTCAAATATGTTTCGTATATGGATAATGACCAACGACAGGCAGAGCACTTCGTCTATGGATTGAACCCTAAGATAAGAGCTATGGTGCAGATGTGGAAACCATCTTCAGTAGCGGAGGCAGTGGAAAATGCATGTTACACGGAAGAACACATGAACTTAAGCGGGGGTACAAGACCGACATTTCCGCATCGCCCTGGATTTGTAGGAAAGGCCCCGAGGACATTTCCTAGGGGAGGGGGCTCAAGGCCACCGCCATATGGTAACCGAGTCGTGCCAAGGAAAATAGCTGCAAGGATTTCAATGGTAGCGAGCACAACATCTCGTTCATCGCCAACGGCGCAGATAGGTCCACGACCATCTCAGGGAACAACGAGTAGGGGCAGGGGTTCCAGGGGAAGGAACTCATTTCAGAGACAGTCACATAATAGTACATAGGTTCAATCTCGTGTTACCTGTTGGGGGTGCGGAGGACCCCATTACCAGCGTGACTGCCCGTAGTTACAATCAAGGTTTGTGCATAGAGAAGGAAAGGCACCGATGGGGAGATCAAGCGGTAGCCACCAGATTTACGTAGCGGTTAATAATCGCCAGGCTGAACATCAATCCACGGTGGTGGAGTCATCAGGTATGCTAAATCATATCAATGTTAACATTTTGTTTGATTCTGGTGCGACAGATAGTTTCATTTCACCATCTGCATTAGAAAAGAGTGGGTTGGCATCCTACGAGCACGATGACTTTAAACAAGTCAAGATGGCTTCAGGGGAAAAACAAGCGGTAGGACCTAGTGTTGATAATTGTATATTAGACCTGGGAGTGTGTACTACCAGGTTGAAGGTATACGTCACTACTCTTGGGGCGTATGACCTAATCATTGGAATGGATTGGTTAGCATCTCACTGAGATTTGGTAGATTGTTTCTCAAAGAGGGTGCTTTGTGTCCATGATGAAGGAAGACTAGTAGAGATCCAAGGTGTACAGAGAAAAGTTTCGTTACGCTTTATATCAACTATGAAGGTTAAGTGATGCTTGAGGCAAGGGTGTCAACTTTATGTAGTGGAAACAGTGAATGAAAGGAAGGGACCCTTATTGGATCAGTACCCGATATTGTCAGAATTTCAGGATGTTTTTCCGAACGAGTTACCAGGGTTACCTCCTGAGAGGGAGCTTGATTTTACTATTGAGCTAAAACCTGGTGTAGAACCAATTTCCAAAACTCCGTATCAGATGACAGCACCAGAACTTTGTGAGTTGCAAATGTAGTTGAAAGAGTTACTAGACTTAGGGCTAATAAGGCCCAGTGTCTCACCCTGGGGTGCACCAGTGATTTTTGTAAAGAAGAAGGATGGATCCTTACAACTGTGTATAAACTACAGGGACTTGAACCGTGCTACAGTGAAAAATAGGTACCCAATGCTGTGAATAGATGAGCTCTTCGATTAGATGAAAGGAGCAGAGGTATTCTCAAAGATTTATTTGCGATCAGGGTATCATCAATTAAGGATTAAGGAAGGTGATATCCCAAAAACTGCCTTTCGAACTCGGTTTGGACATTACGAGTTTGTTGTAGTACCTTTCTGATTGACCAATGTGCCAGAAGTATTCATGAGCCTCATGAACGACGTATTCCGAAAGTACTTAGACCGTTTTGTACAAGTCTTTTTAGATGACATCCTCATCTATTCCAAGAATGAAAGAGAACATGAGGAACACTTGCGAATAGTGTTGTCCTACCTTAGAGAGAACAAATTGTATGGGAAGGTGTTGAAGTGTTCCTTCTTCCAGAAAGAGATCCACTATTTAGGTCATATCATTTCCGACGAGGGAATCTTTGTGGACCCAGAAAAGGTAAAGGCCATTATGGAGTGGCCAGTGCTGAAAAATGCCCATGAGGTAAAAAGCTTCATGGGGCTAGCAGGTTATTACTGGAGATTTGTGGAAGGGTTCTCAAAAATAGCGAAACCCATCACCACCTTGCAGTGCAAGGGGGTCAGGTATGAATGGATAGAAGAATGTGATAGTGCATTCATTGAGCTTAAGAGGTTACTAACCAGTGCGCCAATTCTACGAGTGCCGGATATGGAAAAGGACTTCACGGTTTTCACGGATGCCTCGAAGCAAGGGTTGGGGGCCGTGCTAATGCAGGATGGAGGAGTGATAGCCTATGCATCAAAGAAGTTGAATAAGCACGAAGAGTTATACGCGACTCATGATTTAGAGTTGGCAGCTGTAATGCTAGCTCTGAAAATTTGGAGGCACTATCTTGTGGGGTGAAACTTTGAGCTCAAAACGGACCATCAAAGTTTAAAACATCTCTTCACTCAAAG
>ML792795.1:182313-216318 GCA_009831015.1 Picea engelmannii | reverse complement strand
CTACAGCTGGACCTTTCCTTGACAGAATAGTTGGCGCCCTCTGCCACTTCATAAATCCGTGCATGTGTAACGCAGGGGGGGAACCGTTTGTTTGAATCGTTGAAACAACTGGCATCAAGCATTTAAATTCGTGCATAACGCAAAGAAGAAGATCGTGGCATGATTGACTGGGTAAAACGTGTCTCATCGTCCAACAATATTCTTAAAACCGTTTTATAACTTCTAGGGCGCAAAGCCACGCATGGGGGGGGAGATCTGAAACGTTATGTAAAGAAACGCATTGCCGGAGAGCCGAAACGAAATAGAAATGATGTAGAGAAATGTGTAGAGGGGATCGAAAATGCTGCTATGCTTGAGATATGATGGGGGGGAATAGATGATACAGAGAACACAGCTTGGAGGAATGTAATCGTTTTTGAGTAGATGAAATAGAACAAGAACGCATTATCTCATTTTTAGTCTTCTGTCTTTTTTTATTAATTCTGAAGCTTGTCTATGGATTAATGGTTAACTATCAATGCAACTTGGATAGGAAGGGCCCCCTGCCCAGGATTGCAGTGCATCTTCAGTTATAATAGAAAGATGGTTGTAGGTTCTTTTTCCCAGAAATTGTGTTTAATTTCTAGCAGTTTAATATCAGTCTTGTTCATGAGTTATAATGGTTCAGTTCACTTGGCATAAGAGTAGCAGAAACTTAATTATTTTCAACCATCGATTTCATCTTTCAGTTTTCATGTTCAAACTGCTTAACATTCAGGAACTATCCAAGATGTCTCATGAGATAGAGAAGTTTCCCTTGATTATAGTAGAGGGTTTTGATTACAGTAGAGGGTTTATCTTTTACATGCATATACAGAACAATACCGGTTAGTACAGAGTAGTACATAGTAGTGCAAAGCAGAGTAGAGTACAGTAGTTTCTTCCAGCGAGTTTCTTTTAAGAAGTTCAGAGATTAGTTTGGCATTCTTTAAACCCCCTCTTCAGCCCTGCATTTCCTGTGCTGGTTCCTCTAAGTCTACCTTCCCGGGTTGACAATTAAATGTTGATTTACATGGTATATCTGCAGCTCGACACTCGATCTACAACTAGAGCGGGTCTTCAAACAAGCTCTGATACCATGTTCGACAACATAGGTATTCCAACAGAGGATGAACACCTTCAGTAACCACTCACACAACCATATCAAAGATCAACACATTGATGTTTTGACGTGGTAAAACCCCTATGGGGAAACATCCACGTAGAATTTTATTAATGCAAAAGAAGAATATTACAGAGAGATTTTCTCACAATCAATCATTGACAAATGACCCTCCATGCTCTTTAAATAGAGATCATGGACAAATCGGGTACTAAGCCACTGATCAATGGCCATTAAGATCAAGGAGAATATGAACCATCGAATCACTCTATGTCGAGAACATATAGTGACTGTCAAATTTCCTAACTACAAATGCATACTAATAAATACTAAAGAAACACACTTTTACCTAACAACACATTAGACCAAGTAGATCTTAACTAACTCCTAATTTTCTAAATATCCTAACATTGTGGTGGTGAGTAAAAGTGACGAACCTAAAATCATGGGAGGGTATAGTTGGATGCATATTTCAGAAGTGTAAATGATTGATAAGCCTGCCTAATTAGAATATTAATGCAAATTAAGCTTAGTTAACCATGATAAAAGATAGAGGAGTAATTCTTTGACTTAATCAGTATAGTTATAAGTCAGCATAGCCAACCAATGAAGTAAATGCATAGTTGGTGAGCCTTAAACGAGAGACTTATATCCCTCATGCTTTACTAACACAGATCCTTTGTAGAAATGAATCTTTTTATTTCGTCTTTAGAATGAATCCAAGACTTCCATCCTCGATGTGATTTTCACTCAAATAACCAACTAACAATGTAATAACAAAATGAAACTCATGTTGTATAATATGCAAATCACGATAGGTGTCCAACTCAATCAATGCAATTGAATCATTTGCATGTACTCAAGCCCTATCACAACAATGCACCCACATAACACCTACTTATATAATCTATGTCTCTATGCTTGTTCTACTTCCAACAACTTATGTTATTTGCTATTTTCAATGCTCAATTTTCAAGTGCCAATTGAATGACATACCATTCAAATCATTCTTGTTTCTCTTTTGAAGAGGAGAAACAAGAGGAGATTTGAATGACATACCATTCAAATCATTCTTGTTTCTCATGTCTGAGCATGCTCTTGGTATTAGCATGGAAATGAATGGTTGGAAGAGGAGATTAATTTCTAGATGGTTGTATAAATTACTAATCATTCTAGGTGGGAATGGATGCCTATGGGAATGAGTATAATGGTAGTTCTCAAAGAACTATCACAGTTGAGAATCTTTGGAGTTTCTAGCGTGGAGATTTCCTTACCAGTAGCACTAGATCCATGGAGAGAAATAAAACAACCTAAGGGACTGCATGGCACAAAAAAAGGTTCATTTCTTTGGGTTGTGAAGGCTAAAGGGGAAAGAGAGTTGAAAATTAAGATTGTAATTGTGTGGTTGGGAAAACCTAAGAGCTTGTTAGCTAATTGATGTGTTTTTAGATTTTTCCTAGGACCCATCCTTGTGGACTCATAGCCCTCGCTCGGGGGTGACCTGATGTTCAGAGTAAATGAATAACAATGTCTATGGTTGGGAGGAACGTCCTTGGTCTGCAACAAGTTGGTGAATGTTTAGTTGAAAAGATAAGTTATTTCTCTGTTTTATGTATAATGTATATTCTGTTGTGTATTTAATTATCTATAAGATGTATTTATGTGTGCATGCTTGCTCGTTATTTGTTGTGCATGGAACATTGTTCATTTCTTTTATGTTGAAAGCATGGATGTTGATTAATGCATGTGATTCTTCTGAGGTGCCCTCAAGACCCCCGGATGAAGTTCTCAGCCCCAATGCCAATCCCTGGGCCATCGAGCAACCTGAGCGGCGAACCACCTACATACGACAAGCCTAAACGAGCGCGCCTCCATCCCTTGGTCGTCTACATAGTTTTCACTAGTTATTATTTCCAATCATGTGGATTTTTATGGATATGTTGTTAATCCTGCTCAAATTACATGCAACTCCAAAGTGAAATTGTTTGGTAAAAAATAAAAAAATGCAGGGCACATGGAGCTTCTGCTCTCATTTAATAAAATTAATAATACGATTAAAAGGCCAACTTCTGCGCTCATTTAATAAAATTAAAAAATCCAAGGAATGGATAAGGTTTGTAGATAAATATGTGTTTTCATGTGTTTTTTAAACATTATGATTATTTTCCACGTCTGAATCTTCTCCTAAGACCATGGTGACGCTAAACGGTAAGAAAATAAGGAGTCAACTAAACTAGTGGCGTCGTGTTTGGTGCAAGTTGATAGTGGAATATATTTATTATTTTTTAATCTACAAAACATGTAGAGGAGAGCCATTGCCATTTGGAAGAGGAGAGCCATTGCTAGTTGTTTGTAGTAAATTACTGATCATTCTAGGTGGGAATGGATGCATATGGGAATGAGTCCAATGGTAGTTCTCAAAGAACTGTCACAACTGAGAATATTTGGAGTTTCCAGCATGGACATTTCGTGACTAGTAGCATTGGAGACCTGGAGAGAAATGAAATATCCTGAGGGACTGCATGCCAAAGAAAGGGGTTTGTTTCTTTGGGTTGTGCAGGCTGAAGGGGAAAGAGAGTTGAAAATTAGGATTGTTGCGTGGTTGGGAAAACCTGAGAGCTTGTTAGCTAATTGGTGTGTTTTTAGATTTGGCTTAGGACCCATCCTTGTGGATTCATAGCCCTGGCTCGGGAGTGACATATTGTTGAGAGTAAATGAACAACATTGTCTATGGTTAAGATGAACATCCTTGGTCTACAGTTAGTGGGTGAATGTTTTCTTGAAAACATAAGTGCTCTATGTGTTTTATGTATAATGTATATTCTGTTGTGTATTTAATTATCTCTGAGATGTATTTATGCATGCATGCTTGCTAGTTATTTGTAATGTTAATAACATGCATGCGGCCTGGCGTTAACCCGCGTAGCTCGGCTCTGAAACATGGCACCCCATCCGGAGGTCTAGATTTGTAATGTTAATAACATTGGAATGGTGTTTTGCAATGAGGGCAATGCCAAAATAAGGGGAGGGGTATGTAACACCTCGATTTTAATCCCTATGAATTAGAATGTATTATGTAATTATGACTTAGGATGATGAGTCGATAAAGTTGAAAAGGGGCCATAGTCCCTAGGAAATGTAATTCATCTATATATATTAATAAAATGCATCTGTGGCTACAAACAGATAAGGACAAAAGATATAGGGGGCTATGATTCCAAGAGAGAGGGGGATCAAGGGGATGAGTCTTTTTATTATATTTTATTTGGACATATTGGTTTTAATTGAGAAATGTGGTTACATGAGCTTCTTGGGGGAGGCCATGTGGTTCTTGATTTCCAAGTAAATATATAAAAAACTCCTTGGGTTGTTTGTGGGTTCACTAGTTCATCTTCTCCATTCAGTCTTCGCACTCTTTCATTTTGGTTCCTCATTCTTGCTAATTCGTGTGCTCTTGGTATGAGCATGGAAATGAATGGTTGGAAGAGGAGATTAATTTCTAGATGGTTGTATAAATTACTAATCATTCTAGGTGGGAATGGATGCCTATGGGAATGATTATAATGGTAGTTCTCAAAGAACTATCACAGTTGAGAATCTTTGGAGTTTCTAGCGCGGAGATTTCCTTACCAGTAGCACTAGATCCCTGGAGAGAAATGAAACAACCTAAGGGAATGCATGGTAGAGAAAAGGGGTTCATTTCTTTGGGTTGTGAAGGCTAAAGGGGAAAGAGAGTTGAAAATTAGGATTGTAATTGTGTAGTTGGGAAAACCTAAGATCTTGTTAGCTAATTGGTGTGTTTTTAGATTTTTCCTAGGACCCATCTTTGTGGACACATAGCCCTGGCTCGGGGGTGACCTGTTGTTCAGAGTAAATGAATAACAATGTCTATGGTTGGGAGGAATGTCCTTGGTCTACAACGAGTTGGTGAATGTTTACTTGAAAAGATAAGTTCTCTCTATGTTTTATGTATAATGTATATTCTGTTGTGTATTTAATTATCTATAAGATGTATTTATGTGTGCATGCTTGCTCGTTATTTGTTGTGCATGGAACATTGTTCGTTTATTTTATGTTGAAGCATGGATTTTGATTAATGCATGTGATTCTTTCATGTTTATTTTCGAATTAATTATTATCAGAATTTGAAATCAGTTTCGAAGTGAGTTTTTGAGGTAGCCTGGCCATCTTGTAAAATATTTCAGGGGTGTAACCTAACAGCGGTGACCAAACCTTTTCCAGTCATACAGGGAGAGTTTCCTTGCGCAAGTTCCCATTAGAAAATCTCCCAACCAAGCTGTATAATGCCATTTTGCATGTCTCCTCCAGACCAATGTTTGAACCTAAGACCAACCTTTTCACCACCTTAGTGGATTTCCACTGTCAGTGGTATTTTCGAGGTGGTAGTGCAGTGCTATCTACCTTCCTACGATAACCAGAGAAGCCATCTCCTCTGTCTTCAATGCTCGGGCTACCCCCAATGATATGCTACTGCAACTCCGGTAACGATTCTGATAAACCAGGAAGGTAGTCTGAGAAAGTGGGTGTATTACCAATACCTCTGCTAAGGGGACGAGCAGGAAGAGCGGACGAGTTTGTGTAAGATGGTTTAATGATATGTGAGAGCTTCCCCAGGCTATCAAAACTGGCCTCCTGCCAAAGTCCTTTGTCTGCTTCATCCATTAACACTCGGATGTCATCATTAATACCTGCCAGGAAGGGGTTATTTAGGAGCCACCTGTCTTCCAATAGTAAAATGCTCAGAAACCAAGATTCACCACTACCCAAAGGCCAAAGGTAAATAAATGTCAATAAATGAAGTCTCATGAATAACATTACACTCGGGAGTCCACTTGTAAGCCCCTTTATAGGGAACTTCTCTCTTCTCAATTTAAGATTTTTTATTTATAATCTATATTTAACCATATTTATAACCTATATTTAACCATAGTTAACCATAGTAGTTGAAAATAATAGAGAGGGTAGTTGAATTTTTTTCATAATCATTGATGGAATTGTAAAAGATTAATATTAACATCGTAAATATGCAAAATTTATTTTTTTATAAGATATTTATAAATTTTGAAATATATAAAAGATTAATATGGTTTTTGTGTTGATTTTGCAAATTCGCAATAAAGATTTTATAGGTGGATTTGGATGAAGGAAAATTGGAATAAGTCAAAATCATTTAATTTTAATTTTTAGCTTTCAAAATCATTTAATTGTATATATGTTTGTTTTTGCACAAATATATGAGTAACTTATTAAGTGGAGAATTTTATTAATTTTGTGGATGGTAGAAATTTTGTCTCATATCATAGTTTTTATAGTTTTTATTTGATTGATAATAATTTTAACCATGAAATTTTGTTTAAAGTCATACTCATTTTTAATTGATGGAAACTTTAATTATGAAATTTTAAGTTAAGGGTTTTGGTCCATCAAAGAAAGAAAACTAGATTCATAAGAAATGTTCACTTTATCCACTTATTAACTCACTCTATATGTATAAGTATAAGGTTAAAATTAAAAAACCCATCAATTTTTAAATTTGATGGTTTTAATTGTATACTAAAATATATTTAGCAATGTGTCTTATGTTTAATGATACATGAACCAATTTTATGCATAACTAACAGTAAACCAACTTTAAGGCAACTTATAAACATATATGGGGCAAACCCATCACAAACTATTATTTTAATTTAGATAGTAATTCCCACTAAAGGGCAAATTTGGGTGATGGGATTGCAAGGAACACAATATGTAAAGATGACAAGTGGAAGGTGAAATCACATCCCAAGAGAAAAGGCATTTAAAGCAAGCAAATAAGAAGAAAATAATCAAACTATTATGTCTATTAAAAATAATCTCATTCTGCGGCTCTGCAGCTAGGGTTTAGGCACTGACAGCCGCAGCGAACTGTGCCCACAAGATGATATCCCCGCAGGGAGGGGGCCCCGATTGGCGTCTCCTATAGCCGAGTCATGGCCAATGAAGATCTGATAGCAGGGGTGAAGAGGCCAACCTTTGAAACGCCTCCAGACATGCGTGCGCAGCTTCTGGTAGAAGGGACCTTCAAGGATCGGGACATGGACATCGATCCGGAAAAGTAAAACGTCTCTGCACGCACCTCAGCCCCTTGGACGCCTGGTAAGTGCATTCCACAAGCACCACAAACCCCAAAATATGTCATAAGATCGCCCCGCATAGAGGAGCAAAAACAATACATGCGAGATAATGCCCTGGTAGGAAAGTTTCTAGGGCTATGGCCCTCGGAGCGTGATTTGGTCAAATGGATACAGTATTGGTGGAGACCAAAAGGCCACTATGATCTACAACTGGGATCGAAGGGATTCTTCACAATCATCCTCCACAACCTAGAGGATAGAAACCGTATCTTCGATGGAGGGCCCTATTTTTACAACTCGGCTGGACTCTTCTTGAGATTCTGGACATAAAAGTTCAGCCCCGAAAATGAGGACTTCACCCATGCGCCGGTCTAGATCCGACTGTATTCTCTTCCCCAGGAATTCTGGTTGGAAGAAGTCCTTGCCGGCATAGGCAATACTATTGGTATTTATGTTAAGTCCTCCGAAGCAACTAAGTAGAGACGCTACACGTCATATGCACGAATCTGTGTATATATGAACGTAGCCAAGCCGCTCCTGGGTTCAATCACGCTGGAGTATCATGACGAGGACTAGGCTCAAACCATCGACTATGAACACATTCCCTTCCGATGCAGGAAATGCCACGAGCATGGGCATCTCTTCAGGGAATGCCCTCTCAACGTGACCCACAAGGAAGGGAAACCAGAAAGAGGCAAGGACAAGGAAGGTTTCATGCAACAGGCAGGGAGGAGACGACACAGAGGCAGAAATCAACCGACCTAGGTAAGTAAATATCCTTCCACCAGTAATAAGTTTGCAATTTTACAAGATCACCCAGAAAATCTTACAACCCCAACAAACTTAAATCCACCACCCTCGCACACTGTATCCCAGACCAAAGACCTAGAGGCTGAACAAACCATGAAGAGTAAGGATTCAGACCCTCCCCCTCTGGGCTCGATGCAGGATCATCCTGAACTGCAGGAGATAGAAGATGGGAATGAGGAAATGGAGGTGGAAGAACAGGACCTAGCTGGGGTGGATTTGGATCACCTTGAGCACGCCTATAGACATCAAAAACTTTATACTATACCCAGGGATCAACTGAGGAAGGTGCACAAAGTATTCCTCAACTCCTCCGTGGGTTCCTCAGCCTGAGCCAGCAAAGCCCTGGGCATCCAGGGTAGTCAGACAAAAAACCCAAATAAAGTTCAAAAGGATGAAAAGAAACAGGGAAGGAAATCCACAAACAAGCTCATACAGGAAATTGGAAACTTCATGGTAAATTTAGGGCAGATTCACCTGATCTCGGACAGCTTCCCTCCTCTCCCCAACCCTCAGTCATCATGAAGATCATATCTTGGAACATCAGAGGCCTCAATGGACGTAGCAAGCAGAAATTGCTACGAGATCTGATCCTAGTGGAAGAACCAAACGTTGTGTTGTTACAAGAAACAAAATGCACCTCAGAAGACTTTGACCGGCTACTCCCCTATTGCTGGAAGCAAGGAGGCGCGATCTCAATTGATGCCGTAGGAACGGCTGGAGGATTGGCTATCCTCTGGAACACCAATGCTGTCCTGTTGGAAAACTTTCGTACTACTAGATGGTCTATAACGACAGATTATAGGTTCATCGGCTCTAACAAGCCCGGACATCTAACCAGCGTCTATGGGCCGGCCACTCCAAGAGACAAACAGGCTTTCCTTAGAAGCCTAAGTTACCTATCTAGCCTCACACAATACAACAGATGGATTGTGGGAGGTGATTTTAATATCATCCGTAGCCTGGAGGAAGAAAAAGGAGGATCAAGACGACTGGATCGAGACTCCGGTGACTTCAACAGTTTAATAGATGATCTTCGGCTAATTGACTTAGAGGCCAGCAATGGCATTCACACTTGGTCCAACAGAAGAACTGGACTGCACCAGATTGCTTGCAAACTAGACCGCTTCCTCGTATCGGAGCCACTCATGATGGACGATACTGCAATGGAATCCACTATCTTAAATCGCACTGGATCGAACCATTGGCCTATGCAATTATGGTTGGAAGTCCCAGCCACTCCTGGAAAGAAACCCTTCCATTTTGAATAGTTTTGGCTAGACCACCCGGATTTCCAAGAAAATATTCAGGACTGGTGGAGGGAGGCAGAAATCTCCCAAGGATCCAAAATGTATAGGTTCCAGCAAAATATGAAGAATCTCAAGCAAACGCTTAAACTCTGGAACAAGCACACTTTCGGTAGCATCTTTGACTCACAAAAACAGCTAACAGAGCAAATGGAAGAGATTCAATGCAGGATCAGAGAGCAGGGACTGACAGATGAGCTCAAAACCTAGGAACTCAGAGTGAATCAATAGATTGAAGAGAGGAAAAGATAGGAAGAGATATTGTGGAAACAGAAGTCGCGTATACAATGGCTCAAGGAAGGGGAACACAAAACTAAATTCTTCCACCGAAGTTCTATCCAGAGAAGGCAAACTAATAAGATCACGCATCTCATCTCAGAGGAGGGGGAGACTCTTCACTCCCATGCTGATCTGGAAACAAATTTGGTTGAGTACTTCCAATACCTTCTCACTGAGCCCAACCCAGACAGACATGAAGCAATCAATAAGATTACAAGGAACGTGCCCTCCCTTGTAACCCAGGAGCAAAACGCAGCCCTTATTAGACCCTTCACCATCGAGGAAGTAGATCAAGCGCTCCAGGACACCCTTAATTGCAAGGCCCCTGGCCCAGATGGTTTCACCAGCGACTTCTTCCACTACTGTTGGCCGATGATTCAGACAAAGGTCTAGGAAATCCTGGAAGACTCAAGGGTCACGGGAAAGGTCCTTCGGGCTCTCAATGCCACTTTTCTTGCCTTAATCCCCAAAGAGGGACAAGCACATAGACCTAAGCAATACAGGCCTATAGCTCTTTGCAACGTCATCTACAAAATCCTCACAAAAGTAATTGCCCAAAGACTCAAGCCTTTCCTACCAACAATCATATCCCCAGAGCAATCGGGGTATGTCGAGGGTAGGCAAATCCTGGATAGCATCATTCTGGCGCATGAGGTTATTCACTCCCTACAGAAAACCAAGACCCCAGGTATGCTTCTGAAGCTGGACATATCTAAAGCCTTTGATAAGCTCAGCTGGGAGTATTTGCGCGTAATTCTTATATCTTTTGGCTTCGATCAAAACTGGGTTACTTGGATTTTAAATTTAAACTCCTCGGCCTTCTTTTCCCTTCTCATCAATGGTGTACCCTCCAAACCCTTCTCCCCCTCAAGAGGGATTAGACAGAGCGACCCCCTGTCTCCTTTCCTCTTCATCATCATGGCTGAAGGACTTAGTCGATCCATCCACGCTTCTCTGGAAAACAACCTTTTGACAGGTTTACCCCTGCACGACATCTCCCCTCCTATCTCACATAGTTAATTCGTTGATGATACCCTCTTGATGGGCAGCCCTACTGCAAGAGAAGCCAACTCACTCAAGGAGATTCTCCAAACCTTTTCTGACGCTTCAGGTCTAGAATGCAACAAGGATAAGTCCCAAATCTTCTTTTTCAACATGCCCCCTCCGATCCAGCATCACATTTCAAAGATCCTTGGTTTCAACAGAAGCTCCCTTCCGTCCAAATATCTAGGCATACCCCTGATTGACAACGCCCTCCGAAATTCCTCTTGGGAGAAATTTCTTTCTTCCTTCTCCAAACGGCTCTCCTCTTGGACCTTTAGAGCTTTAAACCTGCCCAACCGTCTCATTATTCTCAAAGCCGTCCTTCAATCTCTCCCGATCTATGCTTTTTCAGCGTTGGCTGACCCAAGGTTTGTCCTCAACACCATCAAAAGCTTACAGAGAAACTTCCTTTGGCAAGGTCTCAACAAAGAGAAGAAGATAGCACTAGTCAGCTGGGAAAAGCTCTGTAGGCCCAAGGAACAAGGAGGACTGGGATTAAGAGATCCCTCTATAATGAACAAGGTTCTCAATGCCAAAATTTGGTGGCGCTGGTTAAAAAACCCCAAAGATCTTTGGGCTAAACTGTGGAGGAAGAAATATGCCCCTAACATGGCAGAGAACAACCTAATTCGATGGAATGGGGATAACACGGGCTCCTTAATATGGACAACGGCCAAGCAGAATAAGAAGATCGTCACTCAGCATGCTTTCTGGGAGATAGGAAATGGGGAAACGACTTTGTTCTGGCAAAATTCCTGGCAACAATGGCCAGCCATGAGCACTGAGGACTGGGCCTGCGACATTTGTGCTCAGGCTATAGGCGTGGGCCTAACCAAAGTAGCAGACTACTGGTAGAACAATCCCATGGAGGACACCTGGTGTTGTTGGCACTTGGATCGGGAGCGAATTAACTTGGATCTGCATATCGATCTGGCACCACTTCAAGAAGAGCTAACTAAACGAAAAATTCCTCTACGTGCTGGTGAAGACATACTTCGGTGGGGATATAGGCCATAGGGCTTCTTCACCACGCAGGAAGCCTATCAAATTAAGACCAAGTCAGACCCCCCCCCCAGGTACAAAAGTTTGGAGGAAAATATGGAATCTCAAGCATTGGCTGAAAATCACTCTTTTTCTTTGGCTGGTCTCACACTCAAGCATTCTCACCTGGGACAATCTCCTGAAGAGGGGTTTTGTGGGACCCTCCATATGCATACTTTGTGGAGAGTCAGAGGAAACCTTGAATCATATACCCAATACTTTCCCTTACACAACTCAGGTCTGGGATCAAGTAGCGATCATCATGCGTACCTCGGACCGCCTTAGAGATAGTGTCATCGAAACTATTTTGAATTGGAGAGATCAGGCTTTTCGCTCCCCCTACCTCAACATAATTTGGCAACTCGTACCTGGCTTTGTCCTTTGGCAAACTTAGAAAGAAAGAAACATGAGAATTTTCAGAAACATGTCTCTCCCGTGGTTTCAGTGTTGGCGTCATTGCCAACGCAACCTCTTGGAAACTCTCCAACTCAGGAATTGGTCATATGCAGACTTAGCTTGCTCTCCCTCCGAGCTCCCCATCCTTCGGTACTAGAATCCTCTTCCTTCCCCTCAGACGCCTACCTCCCCCTCTCCCACCCCCCCTTCGAGTCACCCTTCCCTTTGGTCTCCTCCCCCAAAGGACTTCATCATGGACACATTCTCGCCATAGGAGAAGCCCCCCTTGGGAATTCCATGAACAATGCAACAAAACTCTGGGGTCTTATCAAGGGACTGCAACTGGCCACTCAGAATAATTATACAAAGATCATCGTCGAAGGGGACTCTCAGGTCATCATTGGCTTGCTGTGCAGAATCCTACATGGGGCCAACACGGATAGCATCTCGCCTAGCTGGAGACTTTCACATGGATTACAGATCATTGCAGGTATGCTGCATCCTCATCAGGTGATCATTCCCACACACATTAGGAGGAAGGCGAATCAAGTTGCGGATGAGTTGGCTAATTTGGGCACCAACTGGAGAGGACTAGACCTCCAGTGTTATTCAACCCAGAATCCGGATCATCCTATCCTCCAGCAGTGTATTTGCAAAGCTGGCTTGGTAGACGTCTCCCCGGATGGGGTGTTAGTGGGATCCTCATGGAAAAGGACGGGAGCAGGCACAAGCCGATGTGACACAGAGCCATGTGATGGGCTCGTGCCGCAGGCTTCCGCCCTCCCTAGTGTTTAAATGACATTTACGTTGCGACAAGGGAGCATTAACACAACCCATTCCACCTTTGCACTATTTTCAAATGGCTTGGCTCGTCGTTTGGGTTATCGATCCCTATATGTTGTCTGCAGGGCTCCTCCATTCGCAGCGAAGGTTGGACTCGGCTCGTCCCCTCTGGACTGTTGTCGTCCTGGCCACTCTCTTGCACCTTTGGATTACTGTCGTCCCAGCCAGTCCCCCTGAGCACATGAGGACGCGGCCAAGGGGAAGACCGAGGAGGGGCTCTCCCTGGAAGCCCCGGCGACCCTCAGTCTGCCTTTTGATTCGCCTTCCATCTGTTCTTCCTCCCGTCTTCAGACTCAGTTCACTGCCGCCACCTCGCCACCTTCGCAGAGTATGCATTTCAATTCCATGGCCATTATCCCTCGGACGTCAGCCTCTCTTCTGAGGCGCCCTCAAGACCCCCGGATGAAGTTCTCAGCCCCAATGCCAATCCCTGGTCCATTGAGCAACCTGAGCGGCGAACCACCTACATACGACGAGCCTAAACGAGCACGCCTCCATCCCATGGACCCCTTTGACAGTGCGCACTTCAGGGACCGACTGGTCATACTGCACGACTTGGTCTTTGAGCTCAGACAGGAGGTGGCAAACCTTCAATTTCGCTTACAAGCCACTGAAGAAAACGTGGCGAGCTTTCTTCAAATCCTCTCTTCTATGCACACAGATCTCTCCTTGGACCCGGTGATTCTGCTCCAGTGGAGGCACCTGCTGCTGCTACAGGTGAAGGTATGGATAGAGTGCAGCGACCAACAGAAGGGAGGCGGGAGAACGATGAGCGAGGAAGCCAAGCTGAGGACACCGCACGTGACGAGGGAAAGGAAAAGAAATGGGAAGATCAGTCGACGTATATTGAAGAAGAACCTTGGACAGAGGACCTCCGAGCCATGTGGATAGGCTATCTGCCAGGTGTTTAGATCATTAGTGTTGTTTGTCAAGTTTTATCAGGCTCATAGTTTTAGATGGCAATCAGTTTGAACACTGTTTTTATTGGACTTATGACTTTTTTAGACATTTGAACTGGATGGGCTGGCTGGACTGGTTTCCCCTCTGTTGGGGCAGTCCGGTAAATGCAGTCGGTATATTGCTGTATTTTGGTACTTTTCATCAACTTTAACAGGCTCTTAATATACATATACTTCTTATTTACAAAAAAGAAGAAGAAAATAATCAAGAATTGTCAGCCCAACAAGATAGAGAATAATGAAGAAGCTTACGAAGAAGGAGGCTCTCCAACATAGACATGTTGATGTCGAGAAGCACTTCTAACATTCATGGCCACAAATAAATGTTAATTGACATGAGGCCATGCCAAGTGATTATGTGTATGATGCATCACAGTTCCACCATGTGAGCTTGGAAGCTAGCCATGGGACCTCTTCCCACTAATTTCAAAGGGGTGGAAGTAAGAGGTAATAAACCCGATTCATGCCAATTTGGGGAATTGACCTTTGGTAAGTCCTCATTGAAGGTTGAGCATTTCCCAAAGGAAGAGAATTAAACATATTTGATCCTCACAAGCCATCAGTCTCTAGAGGGAACCAATAGAATCTTTGAAAAGACGAAAGAACCATATTCTAATATGGTAGTAAGAAGAGTATCAAATTATAAGGTGGTCCTTAGTGTTGGGCTCTAAAGAGAAGATCTGGAAAACATGTTGTTCCCAAGGAATATGGTAACCTATTTTAGTGCAACACTAGTGGGAGCAAACTCTAAACTAGGTAAGAGGGATCCTTAGGTTGCAAGGTAACAAGGGTCCAATGTAGTATTGGGACTAAATGAGTCCATAACTACAACAAAGATATATGTTTGAGTAGTGTTGAAGCTTGGGATAAAGTTGATCTTTGGGCTCAAACCATGTTGATCGAAGGTAGACTACAAATCTTATTATGAGTACCCTTTTTATATCTCTCCCTTGGAAAAATTAGGACCATCCAATGAAAATCTATGTGGGGGTGGTTTGTCAATATGAAGGTCAATGAGGTGAAGTAGTGAACATGAGCTTGCATACCAATATGAATCGATCCCGTGTTCTGCGTGCTCGATATAGAATTTCAAAGAAAAATATAGATATCTAGAAAGATCACTCTTTGAGTTCCCCATCCATTTGAACTTGTCTATCACTATGTATCCTTATCACTACATGAAATATCATTGAAGCAATAGGTGGGGTTGTGCCAAATTATGTGATATTGATATCATGAGGCATTGATATCCTTTCATGGATAATGTCATGATAAACACTTCATCTATCCTATTTTGATCTACTCTCTGAAGGAATGGTCCTGAAACCTCATTCACATACAAGAGAGTAGGTATGATCAATGAGTGAATGATTCAGATCTTTGATTGAGACTGAAGTTGAAAACATTGGTTTTCAAGAGTGTGACAAGCACATATCCCTTTCTCAATCTAGCCTTTATTGCTGGAGTCAAGTTAAAGCCTACTCAAGATAAGAAGAACCCCATATATATATATATATATATATATATATATATATATATATATGAAAATACTACCTCAATCTTCTCACCTCTATAAGTAAGAATGACATTGCTTTCCTCCCTTCTAAGGATGTTAAAGGCCATGACTTATTTTTTCTCGAGATTAACCTAACACTGATGAGTGTCATAGAAGGAAGCTAGGATGTCAAATTGTCTCTATCAACCCCTCACTAAGTAGGACATGAGGATAATGTTATTTGCAAAATAGGAGAATAATAATAGAGACTTTGAAGAGTAAGCAACCATTTGAAGTACCTAGTGAATATGATATGTTTTCCTCTAGTTCATCAATGTAGAGAACAAAAAATGTGGGAGAAAGTGGGTAGCAGTGTTTAACTTCTATAGTGCTTCAAAACTCCTCTATATCACTAGTATTCATCCAAACTTTGTCAACAATGGTTTCAAAGAGTGCCATCACAAGTGAGAGCATGTCCAAGGGTGGAAGACATAAATCCTTAATCTTGTAAGCTAAGTGTCAAGGAACTATGTCAAGTGCCTTAAAGAAGTCCACAATGCAATAGTATACTTTACACATACCCACAGTGAAATAAAATGGAAATGCATGAAAAAAACATGTTTTTGATCCACAATGAGATACTCACGGGAAATACATGAAAAATATGTTTATTTTTCATGTATTTCCAGTTTATCTAACTATAAGTATATTCCCACTATGGGTATATTAAAAGTATGTATGGTGGGTACATGTTGTATGTAGAATTTTCTGCATCCAACAAGTTCCTATACCTGAAATTTAAGTAAAACCTATAAGGAGATAAGTACAAAATGTGATATAAAAAGTAAGTTTTCTTTCTTTCCATTTAAACATTCATCTCTTATTTTATTATTTTAACTATTGTTTTATTACTTTCCTTAGAAGGTCCATTTTAGACCTCATAATTTCTCTAATGGAAAAATGCACAAGATTGTGAGTAGAAAGCAAATTGCCTAAGGATTGTGTGTTCAACAACACAGATATTCCTATAGAGGATGAACACCTTTAGTAACCACTCACACAACCAGATCAAATATCAACACGCCGATTTTTTGAGGTGGTAAAACCCCTACAGGGAAACATCCATGACCCTAACCAACGCAGCCACTTGGAGCAGTTTATTAATGCAAAAGAAAAATATTATAAAGACATTTTACAAGAGAGTTTCTCACAATCGATTATCAACAAATGAACCTCCATTCTCTTTAAATAGAGATCATGGACCAATCAGATGTTAAGCCACAAATAAATGGTCATTAATATCGAGGAGAATATGAACCGTGGGATCACTCTATGTCGGGAACATATCGTGACCGTCATATTTCCTAACTACAAATGCATACTAAAGAAACATACTAAAAAACACACTTTTACCTAACGACACGTTAGACCAAGTAGATCTTAACTAACTCCTAAGTGACTAAATATCCTAACATCCCCCCTTAAGAACAACTTGGTATAGGATTGAAGTATTCACAATAGTGACACAATAGGAGAAGGAAGGAGGCATTAGATTCTATCCCCCCTTAATGACAACTTCTTGAACTCCAAACATAGAGTGAAATTTGGAAAGCTTCACTTATGTAAGAGGCTTTGTGAAAATGTCTGCAACTTGATCTTCCGTGGGGCAAAAGAGCACTTCAATAACTTGATCATGAATGAGATTTCTGATGAAGTGCATGTGTGGCTCGATGTGTTTGTTGCGCTGATGTTGAACATGGTATTTGGCTATCTTGATGTCACTCTTATTCTTGCACCAAAGGTTGGTCAGATGTTGTTGTTGGAATCTAAACTCTGAAAGGATTTGTCGAATATACAAGGCTTACTAACTTTCATTTATTGTTGCTCGATACTCTAATTCTACTGAAGAAAGTGCAATATCATGTTGTTTCTTACAAGCCCAAGTGATAGGTCTTGAACCAAGGCTGAAAACATAACTTGCAGTAGACTTGCGATCATCAGGGTCATCAACCCAGTCTGAATCAATGAAACCAACCAATAAAGGAGCCCCCCCCTGAACTGTAATGTATCCCAAACTGAACTGTCCCCGAACATACTGAAGTAGCCTTTTAGTTTCTTTCCAATGGCTTTCATGGGGTGTTTTCATATACCAAGAAACAAGACCAACAACAAAGGAAAGATCAAGACAAGTATAAGTCAAGTATAAAAGGTGGAAACAAGCTTGATTCCAGATTGAAAGGGAGAAGGGGATGATTTACAATATTCCATGTGAAAGTAATGAAGAAGTTCACAAACATACTTAGATTGGGAAAGAAAAATTCTTTCATTGGTTTGCAAAACTTGGAGGCCAAGGAAATAGTGAAAAAAACCTAAATGTGCCATTTCAAACTTGTTCTTAAGGATGGTTTTCACATGGTTTAAAAGTTTTGAGTCACTACCAGTAAGGATAAGGCCATCAACATAAAGGACAAGGATTATGAGATGTAATCCTACTTTCTTGGTATAGACATTAGGATCATAATGACATCTAGAAAATATGGTGTCAATAAGAAAGTTGTCCATTTTGGCATACCAAGCTCGGGGAGCTTGCTTAAGACCATAAAGAGATTTCTTAAGGCGACAAACAAGGCTAGATTAATTTTGGACATAGCCAAGAGGTTGTTCCATGTAGATTTATTCTTGCAAATCCCCATGCAAGAAGGCATAGTTAACATCCATTTGATGGACCTCCCATTTATGTGAGGCAACAAGGGAAAGAACAAGGTGGATGTAATTCATTTTGGCTATAGGGGAAAGGTTTAATTATAGTCAATTCCTTCAACTTGGGAAAATACTTTGGAAACTAAACGAGCCTTGTGTCTTTCAACACTTCCATCTGATGCATACTTAGTTCTGTAGACACATTTACATCTGAAAATTTTTCTTCCTTTTGGACGAGGTACAAGATCCAAAGTATCATTTTCCATTAAAGAATGATACTCTTAATTCATTGTTGTATCCCAATTTGGATGACGTGGAGCTTCTGCAAATGTCTCTAGATCACGAGTCTCTGAAACTTGAGCCAAAAGAGAATAGGTTCGTTGGAACTAAGAACTTGTCTGACGCTGATTTGAAGGATCACCGACAAGATCACCAACTGTTTCTCGTGTTGAACATACCCATATATGAAGCAATGGTGTTGGTGTTGGTGTTAGTACAGGTTCAATGGAATCATATGGAGGAAGGTGAGAAGGAGGAGGTGGATTTTCATCCTCATTGTCATCATCTAAAGAAGAAACTAGAATAGGAACAGAAGAAGGGACAAACGCCGATGATGGATCACATGCCGAAGAAGGAACAATCGTCAAATTAGGCTTGTAGACCAATAGATTTTCATCAAATGTAACATCTCTTCTAATAATAATGTCATTACAATGTGGATAATTCTATAACCTTTGAATCTTCAGAATAACAAAAAAAGATACACTTCTCACTTTTAGGCTGCAATGCTTTCCTTTTCTCATTAGGAATGTGAGCCCATGCTATGCTGCCAAATACACAGAAGTAACTTACATCTGGCTTAATTTTAGTCCAATCTTCTTCCGGTGTTATATTTTTAAGAGTGTTTGTGGGAGTGCAACTTATTATGTAATTTGAACATTTGATGGCTTTCTCCCAATACTTTAGACTTAATCCCTTAGATTGGATCATACAATTAGCCATTTATTTTGATGTGTGGTTTTTTCTCTCAACAACACCATTTTGTTGTGGCGTATATGGAACAGTTTGTTTCATTTGGATGCCCTGTGTAGTGCAATAACTTGTAAAATTATTGTTCACATATTCGCCTCCATTATCTGTTCTTAACCTTTGAATTTGATGTCCATATTTCTTTTCTACAAGGGCCTTGTAGGCCAGAAACTTGTCAAAAACTTCACTCTTAAGTTTTAAGAAGTAAACCCAAGTACGTTTGGAAAAGTCATCAATGAAGGTTAATAAATATGTGCACCCAGAAAAAGAAGGATAAGAAAATGGACCACACAAGGCACTGTGAACAAGCTGCAAAGGGCCCGAGGTGTGCCAAGAGGCACATTTGTCAAAAATGTCTCAATGATGTTTTCCAAGAAAACATCCGACACAGACACCATCTTTATATGAAACAAGAGGAAGAACAAACACCATTTTTTTATTACACAGTTGTTGCAATGAGAGATATTTTAGATGACCAAACCACTGATGCCAAAGTTTTCTCAAGTCATCGCTATGAGAAACAAAAACGGATGGAAAAGATGATGACCCAAAGTTGTCAAACTTGTACAACCTGGTAATATCATCAACAATTCTAGTTGCAAGAACATGCTTAAGATATTTTAGATCCTTGATTACAACTTAGTGAGGTGAAAACTCTACGGTTTTACCTTCACCTGAATGAGTGATTTGATATATTGATAGACGGTTACACGGAAGACTTGGAACACATAATACATCATTGAAATGACCATTATCTACTTGAATTGTTCCAGATCCTACAACACTAAGAGATCTATCATCACCAACAAATATTTTCTTAGTGTTACATTCATTTAGAGAAGAAAACATGTCTTTATCCTTATCCATATGATAACATGCTCCATAATCAATAAGTCACTCATTAGAATAAGAAGTAGAAGTTGCAGTGAAGGAGAAATGAGAAGCAAAAAATGCATGTCCATGAGAAGAAGAAGAAGTAGAATCAATACTGATGTTGTGCTTCTTCATCACTACTTCTAAAGATGTCATCTTCTTGAAACATTTGGACTCATCATGACCATCTTTATCACAAAATTTGCAATGTTTTTCAGTCTTCTTATTTTTATATTTTTCTCCTTTGTTACCATTAGGAGTTGAAGTTGTCTGAGTAGGTTTGGGACCCTTGTTTTGTTTTTTGTTGTGGCGAGGATGTTTCTTCTTGGGATTTTTGGGTTTATCTTTCTATCGAGCTACTAAGGCTTTGTTGGAGGTACCTACAATGTTGATCACTCCAAGTTGTACAAGTTTATCTTGCTCTATAATCAAATCATCACAAAAGGACTCCAGAGTGGTTTTTTGATAATCTTTCCCGGGATCCGCTCTCATGGCATAAAATGTAGATACAAAAACAAAATATGCACTACCTATCTTACAAAGAATAATATATATGTAATGCTCTTCCTCCAACTTTATCTCACATTCTTCACAGAAAAATATGAGTTTTTTAAACTTAGATAGATAGTATTCAATGAAAGAAAAATCATTTGGACTTATAGTCAATATTTTATTTTCTAATTGACGTGTTTGAATAATATTGTGTTTACCAAACACAAATTCAAGATTTTCCCAAGCTTCGTCGAGGTCATCAATTTTTTGAAGGTAGAACCTTAAATCAGGAGATGGAAATTCCGATTAGTCCACGTACTTTTTCACTCCTATTAGCCTATTGTACTTTCTTATCAACATCAATATTCTTTTTCCTTTCCCAAGGTAATCTGGTACAAGCCTTTACTTCTTAATAAATCCTCCATATGGGATTTCCATTGGAAGTAGTTGGTGTTGGTAAGCAAGAGATTACTGGAAGAATCCATATTAAATATGCAAATAATATGGATTTAAAAAATGAAACTGATGATTTGGATGGAAAGATCTCGAAATATTAGGCGGTTTTAAAAAGCATGACATTGAAAATGGACTTCGGATGTGAAAATTATGCCCCTTTAAAAAATGACATTAACAATAACCAAATAACCAGGTGGTGGTGATACCCCTCCAAATAACCTCACTTTTACAAATAATTTGCTTTATGAAGTGACCCACTTTTATAAAAAAATAAGTGAGGATCACTTTTACTATGAAGTTACTTTATAAAAGAAAGTTGCATGCAAAATAAATAACTCTAAAATAAAATATTAAAGCTACTTATAGTGGTTCACTTTTATACTTGAAGTGAGATACACTTTAAAATGGAGCATGAAATTTTTCAAAAAAAGTAACAAAAAGAGAGACTTGAACTCAAGACCTCTTAATAAGGAAACTTTTAACCAAGTGCGCCAACAAAACATATTGTATTGTTTAGCAGGAGGATTGTTGTTGTTGTTGAAGACGACCTTGGAGATTGTGCTAAAAGAAAACTCTTTTCACAAAATAAAATATTTTTGCTTCTAGATGACAATAAGGGTTAGATCTCGGTTAGCTTAAAATAACAAAAACAGAGACTTGAACTCAAGACCTCTTACTTAATAAGGAAACTTTTAACCAAGTGGGCTAGAAAAACATATTGTATTGTTTAGCAGGAGGATTGAGGTTGTTGTTGTTGATGGCCTTGGAGAGTGTGCTCATAAAAAACTATTATCACACAAGAAAAATATTTCTCTTCTCGATGACAACAAGGGTTAGATCTCGATTATCTTACTCGAAAAATGCACCTTTTCCTATATGTTTCTGATTTGTCGAGATCACATATGGCACGTGTAAAAGAGCATATGTAGATCTAAAGAGTAGCAACCCAGAAACAAACAATATAAAACTGAAATAATACTCTGCAAAATTTAAAAAGGGTGTATTCAACCTTTATACCTCCGGATCTAGCTGAAATGGTCATATCTTAGGAAAACATAAACCTTTTCAAGTGAAACAAAAAGCGTTCTTGACATAAAAAAGTGATTTGGATGTAATGGAACAGTCCTCTTAGCCCATAAATGTATGAAAATGGCAGAAAAAAGAGATGAGGAAACTCGGCTTCACGATCTCGATCTACAACTGGAGTGGGTCTTCAAACAAACTCTGATACCATGTTCGAAAACACATGTATTCCAATAGAGGATGAACACCTTCAGTAACCACTCACACAACCATATCAAAGATCAACACACTGATGTTTTGACGTGGCAAAACCCCTACGGGGAAACATCCACGTAGCAGTTTATTAATGCAAAAGAAAAATATTACAGAGAGAGTTTACAAGAGAGCTTCTCACAATCGATCATCAACAAATGACCCTCCATGCTCTTTAAATAGAGATCATGGACAAATCGGGTGTTAAGCCACTGATCAATGGCCATTAAGATCAAGGAGAATATGAACCATTGGATCACTCTATGTCGAGAACATATAGTGACCGTCAAATTTCCTAACTACAAATGCATACTAATGCATACTAAAGAAACACACTTTTACCTAACGACACATTAGACCAAGTAGATCTTAACTAACTCCTAATTTTCTAAATATCCTAACATTGTGGTGGTTAGTAAAAGTGACGAACCTAAAATCATGGGAGGGTATAGTTGGATGCATATTTCAGAAGTGTAAATGATTGATAAGCCTACCTAATTAGAAGATTAATGCAAGTTAATCTTAGTTAACCATGATAAAAGATAGAGGAGTAATTCTTTGACTTAATCAGTATAGTTACAAGTCAACATATCCAACCAATGAAGTAAATGCATAGTTGGTGATGAGCCTTAAACAAGAGACTTATATCCCTCATACTTTACTAACACATATCCTTTGTAGAAATGAATCTTTTTATTTCGTCTTTAGAATGAATCCAAGACTTCCATCCTCGATGTGATTTTCACTCAAATAACAAACTAACAACGCAATAACAAAATGAAACTCATGTTGTATAATATGTCAATCACGATAGGTGTCCAACTCAATCAATGCAATTGAATCATTTGCATGTACTCAAGCCCTATTGGTGCAGACCCCCGACCCTCGGGTCAAGATCCGCTACAAAGGATCGTTCTAATATCTCCTTGAGCCGAAGCGGCTCTTTCGATTCCCACTGGAATCTCCGTCAAATCGATCCACATTTCCTTCTTCTACCCCACACTCTTCTGCACACGACTGTGAGTTTCGGGTTTTGGGGATTTCTGTTTCCCGATGTTGAGAACCTTTGTCTTCTCGAACTCCCGAACACCGATATGCGAAATGTCGAAATACCAATGTCTCAGCCTTCTCCTTCTTCGCTATTTCGGGTTTTCAAATGTCAAAATGCATGGACGCCTTCTCCTCGGAACTCCCGAAGTTCCAAATTCTGAAATGCCGAAATGGCCTTTCCTTTTGGGTTTTTTTTTTTTTTCCGAATGCCTGGATTGCTACCACGTGTCCTCCTACGATGGATGGTTCACATTCATTTCACGATTTCACAATTTATGACCCCCTGTGACACAAATCCTCAGTCAACTTGAAATCCCGGTAGCCGAAATACCGACGTGTTCCTCGATCTCCGCCACGTGTCCCAACGAATGGATGGTTGTAATCCTTTCGGGACTTTCACTGTGAAGTTTCCCAATCTCTTGTCATCGGGACTTCCGATATCCCAAAATCCAAAATCCCGATATGCCACGCCTGTTTCAGGACTTCTCTCTTCTGCTCTGCATGTTTAAGGATTAAACCTCGCGCAACTTTCAATCAATCTGATGGCTATCAGTGATCCCTGTGAGATCCAACGGCTCACAACTTCTCCTGTTGTGCACGCCTCCTATGCTGCTCCCTAGACGTGGAAATCCAATAGTCCATATTTCTTCCTCGGCCTGATCTAATGGCAGCTGTGCTCCCTCCTGACCATGTTCTTTCTTCCGATGCTTGGAAGATTTTCCAAGTGCTAAAGGCCTCGACCTTTACTCCATTCTATGACCCCTTCGGCTATGACTACGTGCGTAAAAGCACTCGCCCTCCTTCCAACGCTTCAAGGCACTATCCCTCTTGAACCTTTATTCGATAACTTCGAAGACTCTATCCCTTCTGAGCTTGCTTGAAAATCCTCAAGTACTCTGGGGATAACTCCTGCGCTCACTCCTTGCGACACTTCTTCAAATATGCTTAAATATCTGAAGCTCTTCGACTCTGTGCACTCCTTGCAACAACAATCTTTCAACAATTTTCTCAGGTTGTAAACATTGAGATTCTACTCGGCCTATGCACACCTTGCACGGATTCTGTGCTTAACTTTCACTTCCGTGAGAATGAGAACAAATGTTATCCCTCCTGAGATTTCAGAGACGAACTCTGACTTCTGTCAACGCACACCTTGCGGACAATTTCGCTGCACTCCTTGCAGGAAAAAGTATTTCTCAGACAGAGAAACAATTGAAACTCATTCCTTACTCTTCCTCTCTTTAGATTTCAGAAATTCAACAAGAAAATCATACATACATAACATAACAACAAATGCATGGCAGAAAGAGTAAAACAACACCAAGCATAACATTCAACATGCATACAAAGAGAATATCACAACACCATAAGTCTGAATCAAAGCTTCATGTATTAATTCAGGACTGATGTACATAGGTGTTTCAAATACAGTTCTCTGCTCCTTCTCCTCTCTGTTCTCTATGCTCAAAATTGACAATTTTTCATGGTTAATGTTACAATGATACGAGATGAGGGTGTCTATAGTCAGTTTTCCCTACGCTCCTAAAACTGTCTAATCTAGAATTCAAGGCTACCTACTTACATTTATTATATGTAAATGCCTCTACCTACTATAGACGAGAGCGGATCTCTCAAGGTCTGATTACAATCTGCAAGTACGCCCTTTATTAACTACTTTATTTAAGTTTTGGCGCATCCTAATTCAAAACAATTTAAACACCTTTGAACATGTGCCAAAAATGTGTTGGCGCTACTCGCGCTCGCTTGCTGTTGACGATGCTCCTGCATCATACTCCCTCGCTTGAAAATTTTCATGGACTCTTATCCATGAGCTCTCGCACAGTTTGTCCATGCTTCTAGATTTCGGCTTCATTTTCCCAACTGGCGTCTTCAACTGGATGTCCCTTCCACTTGACCAAGTATTCAAAATATTCCTTTCGCCTGGTCCTCTTACTAACTCTTTTGTCCAGTATGCTTTCCATCTGTGGTTTCTCTGCAACTGGCATCTGTTTGGCCCATTAAACCTCTGGTTGTTCACTTTTTGCTTCTGCCTCTTTAGCTTTGTAAGGGTACGAATCTGAGATGTTGAATATCAGAGAAATACCGATCCCTTTGGGTAATTCAATCTCATATGCATTCACTCCAAATTTCTTTATGATCTTGCACGACCCAATTTTCTTAATTTTCAATTTATTATATGTCCCCCTTGGGAACCTTTCCTTTCTCAAGTGTGCAAGGATCAAATCACCAACTTTGAACTGAAGTTCTCTCCTGTGTTGGTCTGCTCTTCGCTTATACTCTTGGCTTGAGTTTTTCAACTGCTCCTTAACTTGGTTATGAAGCTCCTTCATCGCTTTTGTGAAATCCTCTGCACTAGCACTCCTAGTTGCGTTCTGTTCTGAATCCCTCAATTCAAAAAATCCTCTTGGCTGCATGCCATAAACAATTTGGAATGGAATCTTCCCTGTGCTTCTGTTGATTGAATCATTATATGTAAATTCCGCCTGTGGTAGAATATTGTCCCACTGACTGTGATGTTCTGTCACCAAACTCCTCAGCAAGTCTCCCAAACTTCTGTTCACAACTTCTATCTATCCATCCGTCTGAGGATGATAAGATGAACTGAACGACAAGTTTGTTCCCATATTTTTCCATAAGGTTCTCCAGAAGTGTCCCACGAACTTGGTGTCTCGATCCGAAACTATGCTCCTTGGTAAGCCATGAAGTTGAATGACTTCTTTGAAAAACATATTCGCAATGTGAGTTGCGTCACTGGTTTTCTGACACGGTATGAAGTGTACCATAGTAGAAAATCGGTCCACCACTACAAATATCAAGTCGAACCCTCTTTGTGTTCTTGGAAGCCCCAATATGAAGTCCATGCTTACTGCATCCCATGGCCTCTCAGGTATGGGTAACGGTTGATATAAGCCTGCATTCTGCCTCTTTCCTCTTGAATGCTGACAAATTATACATCTGTCCATGAATCTTTTGACGTCTGTTCTCATTCCTGGCCAAAAATATGACTCATTTAACTTTGAGAATGTCTTGTCATGACCAAAATGTCCGACCAATCCTCCACTGTGTTTCTCCTTCAGGAGATTCTCCCTCATGGAGCATTTTGGAATACAAAGTTGATTACCCTTAAACAATAATCCTTCCTAGATCATGTATTCTGTCCATTGACTTTTGTCCCTGAGAATTGGATTCTCAGCTGCTTCATACACTTCCTTGAAGTCTAGATCATCTCTGTACATGTTCCTGAGATCATCAAAACCCAAAGTTTTGAATCTGAACTACTGCAAAATTAAACACTTCCTGCTCAAAGCATCAACAACTTTGTTAGCAGTTCCAGAAATATGCTTGATTACAAAAGTAAAGTTCTGCATATGTTCAACCCATTTAACATGTCTTTGATTCAACTTCTCATGTTGAGTCACAAATTTCAAAGCATGATTGTCACTATATAAGACAAACTCCTTAGGAATCAAGTAGTGCCTCCACTTCTTCAGTGCCTGTATGACCGCATAAAACTCTTTGTCATATGTGGAGTACTTCATTTTGGCTTCATTCAGCTTCTCGCTGAAGTATGTTATCGGTCTGTCTTCTTGGCTGAAGACTCCCCCTATTGCAAACCCAATTGCATCACATTTTACTTGAAATGTCTTTTTGAAATCAGGCAACACCAGAATTGGTTGTTCCATGATTTTCCTTTTTAACAAATTGAAGCTTTTCTCAGCCTCTTCTGTCCAGTGAAAAGATTTATGTCTTTTCTTCACCGTGTCCATCATTGGTGCACTAATTCCACTGAAATTCCTAATGAACTTCCGGTAGAAACTAGCCAATCCATGAAAACTTCGAACTTCAAAGATATTCTTTGGCGATGGCCAATTCTTAATCACCTCCACTGTATCTGGATCCATCCTCAACTTATCTGCAGAAATAACAAACCCCAAATAAATGAGCTTTGTCTTCATGAATGAGGATTTCTTCATATTTATCAACAACTTCTCTTGTTGTAGCTGTTATCGGACAAATCGGTAGGTGCGAACACTAACAGATCTCCCTAGATCCACCTAGATCTAGAACAAAACACACCAGAACATGATGCTTTCCTTAAGTTTTAGATATTGAATTTACTAACCAAAGAGGGATGGGTGACATACCATTTAAATGTCGCTTCCTCTCGCCATCGCTATCCTAGCTCCGTTCCAACGCTCATACAATGATGATACTGCAAAAGAACGCAACCAACCAAAGTGATAGTAATAGCATAAAATCAATATAAACCTATGTATGTGATCAAGGAATCATACAATAAAACACAACAAGCTTTATAGGAAAGAATCATATTACTGTATCATATTAAATGTGAAAGAGATATTACAACCATGGCCTTGATGTCATAAGGTTCCTTCCAACTGTCCTTCATTTCCCACACACTTCTTGCTCCAAGGATTCTGAGACCATGGATCTGATAGCTACTCACAATCTATCTTGACAAAGAAAATCTCAAAGCCACTCCAACCAGGCTGATAATTCCAAGCCAACCAAATATAACAAGCTCAAGAACCCCTTCTCCATGAGAGCTCCTCTCCTTTTATAAGTTTAAGAGGATAAGGTGAGGAGGTTAGGATGATCCCACTAAATCATGAAAGCGAGTAAGATCCAAACCATTTGGATGCCACCTCACCATGGAAGTTTCTCCTTCTAGAAGATTCGAGAAAACACTCGTTTTTCCCACGTGTAAGAATTCTTGCACCCTACTTATAGTGCAACCTGCGAACTGTTCGCACCTTAGCTATGATGTAGCCTGCGAGAATCAGGAATTCTCGCACCCTAATACATAGGCATCCTGCGAACTTCCTTTTTTATAAGGTTTTTACACAGGAAAATGCAACTTCTTTTCTCAAGAAAAGTTCTTCTCCCTTCTCTCTTCAGGAACTCAGGCCACTGACCCCTCTGAAGGAAACAAATAGGTTTACATCATTAACGGTCATAGGGATGATGAAAATAATGTGTAACAATAGCCTCCACATCACTGTAGCCAAATGTTTGAGATGATCTGCCTCTGTTTTACTGAAAATCAGTATGTCATCAAGATACAAAATGACAAATTTTCCAATGAAATCCTTCAGGAATTCATTCATCAATCTCATAAAGGTACTTGGTGCGTTTGTTAAGCCAAACGACATAACAAGCCATTTGTACAACCCTTCATTTTTCTTGAATGTTGTCTTCCATTCATCGCCTTCTCTCATACGAATCTGATGATATTCACTTTTTAATCAATCTTCAAAATTTTTTTGCTCCACTCAAGCAATCCATCAAATCATCCATTATTGGCAATGGGAATCTATACCTGATGGTAATATTGTTAATTTCCTTTGAGTCTATACACATCCTCCAGCCTCCATCTTTCTTTGGACTGAGCACTATCATAACAACACATGCACTCAAGCTTTCTCTAATCAACCCTTTGTCCATTAAATCCTGGACTTGTCTCTTGACCTCCTCATTCTCCTGCGGCATCAATATGTATGCTGCTTTGTTTGGTAAACTAGCTCTAAGTATAAGATAAATGTGATGACTTATACTTCTGATCGGTGGCAACGAGCAAGGTAGTTTCTCCACTACTATATCAACAAATTCCTCTAGTAACTGTTGGATTTCCTCTAGTAAATCATCCACTCTTGTGCTGGTCAAAACAATTCTAGGTTTCCTAACCACGATGAATTGTGGATCTTCCTTCTTCTTAACCTCCTTAAGAAGTTCCTTCCCACTCATGAGAAGTATAGTTTTTCTTACTTCAGGTTTCACCTCTTTGCCCTTAATCGACAACAACATGTGAGTTCTCCCATTATTCTCTAGGGTGTATGTGTTCTTTCTCCCATCATGAACCACATTCCTATCATATTGCCACGGTCTACCCAACAATAGATGACAAAGATCCATGGGAATGACATCACATAATATCTTATTGTTATATCCTCCTATCTTAAATTC
This sequence comes from Picea engelmannii, assembly GCA_009831015.1. Taxonomy (NCBI): domain Eukaryota; kingdom Viridiplantae; phylum Streptophyta; class Pinopsida; order Pinales; family Pinaceae; genus Picea; species Picea engelmannii. Next base: position 186,991 of record ML792795.1, on the reverse strand, counting down.
AACTAAACATTGTTTAGCGACATTTACCTGATGTCCTTTTTGTAGCCATGAAACTCTGTATGGACTTGGGTGTTCAATAGTCTCTAGCTCCATATTTTCTACCATCTCTGTAGAGACGAGATTGTCTGTGCTACCACTATCCATGATGACCTTGCATACCCTGTCCTTGGTCTTGCAAGCAGTCCGAAAAAGACTATTCCTTTGCACTAGATTCTCCGCCTCCTTTTCTGGTGTTAAGAGAACCTTCCTCATCACTAGTGATCTTCCGACTTCAGCATCCTCTGCCTCAACATTCCACCTCTGTGCTTCGGCAATGTGAGTTTCACCACCTTATTTCTTCTTATCTGGACATTCATAAGACTTATGTCCATTATTTTCGCATGTGAAGCATTTTATTACTCCACCTCTGCCTCTTCCTCTTCCTCTAGTGCGAGGAAAAGTGTTGTTATCAGCATACTGTCCTCTCTGTTTAGCATACTTCCCTCTCTGTGAGCTTCCACCTCTCTCAGTTTGAGGTTGAGTTTTCTTCCATTCCTCCTTAGGCTTCTGATTCCTATCTTGGACAATTGTTTTGCCTATGGGCTGACTTTTTCCTCAGCATCTCTAACTTTTCTTTCGGCTCAGCTTCTCTTTAGCCTTTAGAGCCATCTGATAAGCATCTTCCATCGTCTGAATGGTAATCATGCTCATCTCATCCTGAATGTCGTATCTCAGACCATTCATGTACCTGGAAACCCTTTCATCATCACTTTCGCGATGACCTACCCTGATGTTCATCTTGTAGAACTCTTCAGTGTACTCCTTCAATGACATCAACTTCTGTCTCAAATTCTGCATTCTTCAAAACAGAGTTATTTGATAATCCCTGGGTATGAATTTCGCCTTCATCTTCGTGACCATTCTATCCCAACTCTTGATCTTTTGCTTGCCTTTACAGCGTTTGTCAACTTGTAGTTCATCCCACCACAATGTTGCATGTCCTTTCAATCTTGTGACAGCGTGCTTGACCTTCCTGTCTTCCTCGACATATTCATAGTCAAAATATGTGTCCAGAGATCTAATCCAACCTAGAAGCTCTTCAACATCCAGGTTTCCCTCATATACTGGAATGTCCATTTTTGCCTTGAAACTCATTCTTGCAACAACCTTAATCAAGCGTTCATTTGCTGCATCTTCTTCCACAACTTCTTCTCCTTCATGTCCAACCTCATTTTCACTTTCAGATTCACTAACATCTCCAGCACCGCCTGTGCGCCTTTGTTTTATTTCCACATCCACGAGTCTGGAGCGTAGGTTATGCATCTCTCTTTCCATGGTTGGATTTGGCACCTGCCTACCCCTTTCTTCTAGCATTTCCCTCTCCTCTGGAGGATCAGGTGTTTGCCTGTCTCTTCTTCTTAGCGACATGGTAAATATTTCTTTTCCTTGCTACAGAAAGAAAAGAAATCTTTTTGGGCTCTGATACCAAACTTGGTGCAGACCCCCGACCCTCGGGTCAAGATCCGCTACAAAGGATCATTCTAATCTCTCCTTGAGCCGAAGCGGATCTTTCGATTCCCACTGGAATCTCAGTCAAATCGATACACGGGTCCTTCTTCTACCCCACAATCTTCTGCACACGACTGTGAGTTTCGGGTTTTGGGACTTTCTGTTTCCCGATGTCGAGAACCTATGTCTTCTCAAAATCTTGAACACCGATATGCGAAATGTCGAAATAACAATGTCCCAACCTTCTCCTTCTTCACGATTTCGGGTTTTCAAATGCCGAAATGCATGGACGCCTTGTCCTCGGAACTCCCGAAGTTCCGAATTATGAAATGCCGAAATGGCCTTTCCTTTCGGGGTTGTTTTTTTTCCGAAAGCCTGGATTGCTACCACGTGTCCTCCTACAATGGATGGTTCACATTCATTTCACGATTTCATGACTTATGACCCTATGTGACACAAATCCTTAGTTAACTTGAAATCTCGGTAGCCGAAATACTGACGGGTTCCTCGATCTCTGCCACGTGTCCCAACGAATGGACAGCTGTAATCCTTTCAGGATTTTCACTGTGAAGTTTCCCGATCTCTCATCATCAAGACTTCCAATATCTTGAACTCTGAAATCCCAATATGCCACACCTGTTTCGGGACTTCTCTCCTCTGCTTTGCGCGTTTAAGGATTAAACCCCGTGCAGCTTCCAATCAATCCGATGGCTATCGGTGATCCCTGTGAGATCCAATGGCTCACAACTACTGCTGTTGTGCATGCCTCCTACGCTGTTCCCTAGACATGGAAATCCAATAGTCTAGATTTCTTCCTCAGCCTGATTTGACGACAGTTGTGCTCCCTCCTGAGCATGTGCTTTCTTCCGATACTTGGAAGATTTTCCAAGTGCTAAAGGCCTCGACCTTTACTCCGTTCTGCGACCCCTACGACTATGACTCCGTGCGTAAAAGCACTCGCCCTCATTCCAACACTTCAAGGCACTAGCCCTCTTGAACCTTTCTTCGATAACTTCGAAGACTCTATCCCTTCTGAGCTTGCTTGAAAATCCTCAAGTACTCTGGGAATAACTCCTGCGCACACTCCTTGCGACACTTCTTCAAATACGCTTAGATATTTGAAGCTCTTCGACTTTGTGCACTCCTTGCAACAATAGTCTTTCAACAATTTTCTCAGGTTGTAAACTTTGAGATTCTACTCGGCCTACGCACACCTTGCACGGCTTCTGTTCTTAACTTGCACTTCCACGAGAATGAGAACAAATGTTATCCCTCCTGAGATTTCAGAGACGAACTCTGACTTCTATCAATGCAAACCTTGTGGACAATTTCACTGCACTCCTTGTAGGAAAAACTCTTTCTCAGACAGAGAAACAATTGAAACTCATTCCTTACTCTTCCTCTCTTCAGATTTCAGACATTCAACAAGAAAATCATACATACATAGCATAATATCAAATGCATGGAAGAAAGAGTAAAACAACACCAAACATAACATTCAACATGCATACACAGAGAATATCACAACACCATAAGTCTGAATCAAAGCTTCATGTATTAATTCAGGACTTCAATACATAGGTGTTTCAAATACAGTTCTCCGCTCCTTCTACTCTCTGTGCTCTATTCTCAAAATTGACAATTGTTCATTGTTAATGTTACAATGATACAAGATGAGGGTGTCTATAGTCGGTTTTCCCTCCACTCCTAAAACTGTCTAATCTAGAATTTAAGGCTACCTACTTACATTTATTATACGTAAATACCTCTACCTACTACAGACGAGAGCGGATTGCTCAAGGTCTGATTACAATCTGCAAGTACGCCCTTTCTTAACTATTTTTTTATGTTTTGGTGCATCCTACTTCAAAACAATTTAAACACCTTTGAACATGTGCCAAAAACGTGTTGGTGCTACTCGCGCTCGCTTGCTGCTGATGATGCTCTTGCATCACCTATCACAACAATGCACCCACATAACACCTACTTATATAATCTATGTCTCTATGCTTGTTCTACTTCCAACAACTTATATTATTTTCTATTTGCAATGCTCAATTTTCAAGTGCCAATTGAATAACATACCATTCAAATCATTCTTGTTTCTCTTTTGAAAATAAGGCACACACACTTGCTTCCAAAACTCTAGTATATACTTGAGTTGAGTGGTTTTGTTTATTTTCTAATCAATCAAAAAAATGGTCTCTTTGTTTATTGAATTAGACAAAGCACCACACATCAACATTGTTTTCTAAAGCAATGCTTTGTTTCTTAATTGCAAATTAAGGCATGTATATTAAAACGTTTATATGCTTTGAGTTGAGGATACAATTACCATTAATTCTCCAAAGATAAACAAGTGTATCTTGACATACCAAGCAACAAATTAAATATTGTTAATGAAAAAATGAGCAACCTATATTCTCATGCAATTAATTACCTACATACATCAAAGTAGTCTCATAAACTCTAAATTTCTCCAACATTAAGGAAGGAAAGAAATGCTAGAGAAGCATCATGCTCCAACATTAATACAAAACTGTTAGAATAAAGCTTACTTTAGTAAGAGATAACTGTTGTAACTGTGATTTTCAACGAGACTGTTGTAACTGTGAGTTTCCTAGGTTTACTATTATTAGCGAATCAGATCCACTTAAGTCAGTGATCTGCATGCTATATATGTAACCTCCATTTGTTTGTTAAGCAATGAAAACATTTTATGTTGTGTGAATTAATTCTTCCAATTTTATCTTGGTATCAGAGCGAGAAGAAAAGAGACAGATCAGAGATCGTTTTGAGGAGGACCCAACTGCTGAGCTTTGTGTGGAGCGTCCCTGTTCAGCTGTCCAGATTGTTCTTATTGCTGCTCGCTTCCAGCATATGCGTGGAGAGTTTGGTGCGGTGACCGATTTACTCTCTCTGCTGCGTATTTGCCTTTGAGTGGACCTGGTGAGTATTCTTGCATGCATGGACTTTGCTGCATGAGTTTAATTTCGGATTTGCATGCGTGAGAGTGGAGGTAGTTTTCATGCATGGACTTTGCTGCATGAGTTTAATTTCGGATTTGCATGCGTGAGCATGGAGGTAGTTTGCATGCATGAGTGGAGTTTTGAAGTGTGAGTAAAATTCACATGCGTGGAGTGAAGGCAAATCGGAATTGCATAAATGAGGTAATGAGTTTAAGTGGTAA
>ML792795.1:135198-181031 GCA_009831015.1 Picea engelmannii | reverse complement strand
TGTGGGTGAAAATGAAGGAACTAAGACTATGATTTAATTACACCATATGAAATTCATATAAAATTCCCAATGATCTAGTAAGAGATTGATGGAATTACTAAATACATAGAAATGTAAATAAAATGTCAAGTTAGGGGAAAGTGCTATGGTAACAATAGTTTTATCTCAACCATTAATCTCTTTTAAGCAATGGGATAGAGATTCTAGGTTGTCTAGATGTTGTAATTGATTAAATAAAGGACAAGAATTGATTATAATTTACAACTTATATCAATGTAATATGTGTGGGTGTACAACCAAGTACTAATTCGAAGAAGAAATCATTGGGAATGTAAAAACATTTTGCAAATGAATTTATCTATAATGGGCATCCATTTGATGATTGAATCTTACCATGTGCAACATTTATCAACCATTTTTTGTAACTAACAATTTAAACAATGAATAAAAATGATACATCGATATTTAATTTAATGGGAATCAACACCTTATCTGGAAGCAAGTAACAAAACTAAAGCACATAAAAGTACATTCACACAACAATTTAAGCACAATGGACAATACAAATTTTACCCTAGAAAATCAAATAGGAAAACTAACTTCAAATGGTTGCTCAATATTTATTTTTGACAATTATAGGGTTCTAATGCACGATTATGGCTCTATGGACCATTCAACAATTTCCATACCTAAACTCCTTTTTGCATCCTCTCCTCTCAACCAAAAAGACCATTTGTGAGTCAAATTGTTGAAGGATATAAGAAGTTCTCGGGGTAAGGGGAAGGTCAAGCATTCTTTTCCTTTCATTTCCCACTCCCCATTGTTCTTTCTCCCTTTTCATCATTTTCTCATTCTATTTTTTTTCTTCTTTTCTTTCCTTTAATTTCATAATGCTTGCATTGTATTTTCTTTTTCTTTTTCTTTTTTCCTTTCATCTCTCATTAAATGTCTATAATTTTGGTCTATTAATATTTTATAAACCATTCATGTGGTGTCGCGGTTGGAAAGTCAAACTAGTGGTGTATATGGTCTAAGGTTTGACTGAGAAAATAAAGTAGTGGCGCAATATAATTATATGTTGTGTGCTCTATCTAAGCGAGTAGTTTTGCATGTAACTAAGTTTTATCCACTTCCCCATCGTGGGTAATGTACTGCAATGCAAATGGTGAATATGAAAGTAATGAAGAAACTCTTGTTGTCTCGTGTTGTGTATTGCTATGGAGTGAATGGTGTATGATGATATTGCTTAATGTTTTAGTAGATACCATGCATCTAATATGTATTATATATATATATATGTAATGTTCTAGGATTTGTGTATAGTAATTTGCTTATAAATATAATGGGTTGTTAAAGTTAAACATGGATGTTTTGTTATCTTACAAGTCCCCTCTTTATCATTAAGTCTCAGTAGTGCTTCAGGTAATACATTCTCTTTATAGAGATTAAATATCCCAACACTCTAGACTATGACAAAACCCTTTATAGGACACCTTTGCATAACCCTGATCTCCATTAAGAGCTAACATCATGTATATTTTAAAGATATAAACACATACTCTTCTAAATGATATAATTTTAGATCAATGAATATTTTCATGGATACATTATTATGGTGTAGAATGAGCTTATCCCTCTTTAGTATCTGTCTCTTTTAATGAGTTTATGTAATAATAGTTATTAGATGTCTTTGGTAAACCTCAAATATCTATTAAACTATGAGGTTTCCATAAAAGGATAAGGACGAGATGAATGATTTCATGATGAACCTATACTTCACTAGATCATCATCAAAAGTAAAACAAAACCCTTCTCTCATCCTATGTTTCCATCCTTGTCACTACAATTATGAAAAACCACTAGTACATATAAATAGTTATAATTGTAGTTTGTGTTGGAGATATTTGCTAGAACAAAAAAATAATGTCCAATGAATATGAGTCAAGATAGGTTATACCACTCAAACATTGACATGATACAAGTCTAACACTGCTAGAAATAGTCTAGAATGAGACATTCAATACCATTGCCCCACTATGTCATTCTAAGTGTATATTTCTCACTACTAGAATTTTTTGTTAAAATTAAACATTTTCACCCATTTTGAAGTTTTTTTTAGAGGATGTTTAGGAGAGGAGATTATCAACACTCACATGGAGAAAATGTTTTACCTCCTAATAAATGGAGTCCTCTATATGTGTACATGCACTGGCTTTTAGAATTTTCCTTAAAGTAAGGGGGTTTTGTTGTTTCTCATCTAATGGAACTTTCTCTCAATGTATGTGTTCAAAGATTCAACATCAAATTATAATTTTTGTACAAAATATGGAATGTAAGAAAAAGTCAAGTTAGAATATTAGGGTTTGGAAATCTCATTGAGATCACTTGAATTTCGAGCATGTAACCTATTATTAGATTGGTGGGTTGAGATCACGTGTGAAAAATGTAGTGTATAATGTGGGTGAAAAGGTTAGGAGAAGATAAATTCAAAAACATAAGTGAGTCCCTACTAGTTGTTTTTTCTAGTTATGATTTTGTATATTTTGTATTCAAACTCTAGAGAAATCTTTATAGTTATTAAGAATATAAAATATTAAATGGATTTTTTTGTTTTGTTATTCTAACCTATGATTTTGGGATCCTAATGATAATTAATAAAAAAATATTTAATGTATGGGGTTCATAAAACATCAAGAGTCTAAATAAAAAGCTAATCATATCTCTATGCATTTTGTATTTGTGATTCAACTTATATTTTCCTTTGAGGATCAAGATATAATCATAACCCTTGAGAATCAAGACATAATCATAACCATATACTAAATTTTATGATATGAAAAATAAAATTATCAAAACATTTTTAACAATTTTAATGATCTATATAAATGATATCAATACCAATAACAACAAATATATAAATTTGAATAAAAGTAAATTAAAATACAACTAAAATTTTTAACAATCATAAATTTTATATTTAGTAAATAATAATTAATATAAAATTTAACCCCTTATCCCAATAAATTTTATATTTGGTAAATAATAATTAATATAAAATTTAACACCTTATCCCAATTCACTTGTGAAATCCTATTTATTGATTAAATAATTCAATTGTGTTTGAAAAAAAAGAAAATACATCCAACATGGAGATTACTAAATGGGTTCTTCCCTAAAATTTATTCAACCCTCCAACCATATCTCTTTGCACGATCTACTCAATACAAAGGAAAGTGACTTATTCTTTTTTTTTCCATAGAAAATTACACTTTATATTTATATAAATATAAACTGTTCCTTTACAGAAATGTCCCAAAAATATAATCTAGATAGAGCCTTCCTCACTTTTAAAACCAACACAGTCAGAAATAATAGAGTGAGGAACATATATACATATTCCATAAGCTTTATCTAACTTCGCCCATCAACAAAAGGACAAAAAAGATACACCAGATAGATCTAACCATGGAGAGGCTAGTGGCCTTCAAACTTCCACAAAAAAACACATGAAAAACCAAGAGCATAAAGACTAATAAAGATCTAAAAACTGATGAGGACCCTAATGTTCCTCATCACACTGATAGTAGACTATTCTCCTTGGTGCTTGTAAGAGCGCATGTTTGGATAGGTTGTCTGCAACTTTGTTATCATCCTTGTAAACATGTGCAAAGGAGATTTTATGAAAAAAGCTTGATGATCTCCCTGAGACAGTCCTTCTAGCATTCCAAGGCAACCCCCAGAAGTCGTCCCTTCCCCTTCAGTCATTCAATGATGATTTTTGAATCGCCCTGAACATGTATCTCCAAAATTAAAAGGCGAGATGCCAAAGTGAAGAGGGACCACGCTCCCAAGAGCTCGACTTTAGTATTAGTTCCCGTCCCACAGTTGAAAAACCATTTATAAATTCTGTGCTCACTGATCCTAATTCTTCCACCAGCTTTGCAATTTTTGCCCGATGAATGAGATTCCCCANCTCCTTCCATATTTGTAGGATTGAAACCACGACATGAAGCTTTTATTTTGGAGTTGCAATCCCTCATGTCCGAAATCGAAAGAAAAACCACCTTCTGTGAACTGGGAATACCATCTTCAAATATGGCAAGATTCCTTTCCTTCCAAATATACCAACAAATGACAGTCGGTAAGCATGGATACAATGTGTTTTGAGCTTTCCAGGATTTGAAACAACCCAATAGGGTATCTCCTATCCACCTAGCTATGAGATTTAAGGATAATGTAATCTTAATCCAGACCGTTGTTACAAAAGTACATCCCACAAACAAGTGATATGTTGTCTCCAAACTTTGTTTGCATAACTGACACATGCTCGGACCTAAGAAACCTTTGCGTTGTAGAATATCCCAGGTGAGAATTTTATTCTCAGCAATTAACCAAGTAAAAAGTTTTATTTTCAATGGGCAAGCCCAGGACCATAACGCTTTCCTCCAACTACCTATCACAAAGTTCCATCTATTTTTCTTCGTTGACACAAATGTGTTTTTAACATAAATCTGACCCGACGCATCTCCCCCCAACCAAATTACCTCGCTCGAATTCTCAAGTAATAGAACACCAACGTTAATGAGATCTCTATGAAATAGCTTCCATTCCAAAGCAAGACAACCCTCTAATTCTAGATCATCGCTAGATATCCAATTTGAGCCAATCATCCCCACATGAGGTTCACAATGTGCTTGATATAGGTAGTGTACACCTTTCCTATTGATAGCAGAGATCAACTCTTTAGAAAAAATCGCCCCTTCCCCCAATCCCAAAATGTGATCTCTACCCAACATAATAGAGTGTCTTGTCCCTGGTCGCCAAGCCAACCAATGAAGTAGGATATGTAATGATTTTAATAGGTGTTTCTAGGATTTTTATCCTTTATCATCCACAATGTTTATCGTGCGCAACCAATGAGAAACAAAAACAAAGGGGAAGTATTTTTCCTTTAAAATTCGGTGCCATAATCCCTCCTGCATGAGCACTCTCCATAAAGTGTTTGCTGCCATTTCTATGCTAAAACTACCTATATTTCTCAAGCCCTAGCCCCCATGTTGTTTTGGGTGAGAAATAATTTGCCAAGCACACAGGTGGATCTTCTTCTTATTGCACCTGGACCAAAGGAAATTGAAGATTAATTGTCGAATTCTTTGAAGGATATGGGAAGGCAAGTTTGTCAGTGCCAACCAATAGACTGGTTGGCTTTCAAGAACTGCCTTAATTAGGATTAATAAACCCCCAATAGTAAGCCATCTATTGCACCAATGACTTATCTGACATTCAGACTTGTTAATAAGCCACTGCCAGTCCTTTGTCCTGTACCTGTCATTCTTTAAATAATAGCCAAGATACCTGAAGCCAGTTGAAAGATCAAGGGAATTATAATGAAAAATAGCTTTTAAATTCTCCAAAATATTTTGTTACAAACCATACTATAGGAAATAAGTTTTCTTATCATTGATCTTAAGATGAGATGAATTACAAAATATTCCCCACACTCTTTTAATTTCCTGCCACTCCACCATAGATTCTTTAGTCATAATGAGAATATCATTGACAAACAGAAGATGTAGGACCTTGATTAGCCTCGATACTTTAATGCGTGTCAGTAAGCCTTCCTCCTGACTTCTTTTTAATGCCAGATTCAAACCTTCCATGATTAAAATGAAAAGTAAGGGCGACAGTGGTTACCCCCGTCAAAGCCCTCTTCCACTATTGAAAAAACCGGAAGGCTCCCCATTTATTAAAATTGCATAGGTTGTTGATGTGATGCAATCCATAATCCACTTAGTTGTTGGCAGACCAAAACCACATTGAAGTAAGACTAGCATGAGAAAATACCAACTTACAAAGTCATAGGCTTTCTTCAAATCTATCTTGAGGATTAATGCTTGAAACTTTTTGTCTTTGATACTTTGTAGGCATTCCTACACCGTCCCGATTGCATCTATAATTTGCCTTCCTTTTAAAAACCCAAATTGTTCCTCAGAGAAGACATAGGACAAGATCGGTTTGATACGTTTAGCAATAATTTTAGAAAATATCTTATAGCAAAGATTGCATAGAGAAATCGGGCGAAATTCCTCAAAGGTGGCAGGACCATTAACTTTTGGAATAAGTGAAACAAAATTCGAATTAAGAGTTCTGTTCACTTCTCCAGTCAAGTGTGATTCCTCAACAACATCCATCAACTCTTTTGGAACAAAATCATAAAAATGCAGATAGAATTCCACTGTCCATCCATCTGGGCCAGGACTTTTGTCTTTGGCGAAACATTTTAATACCTCTAAGACTTCCTCCTTTGAAACGGGTTTCTCTAATAGCATAACTTCCTCCTCATTTACCATCCGTGGAAATAATCTCACCGATGCTACCTGCTCCTCAATCGTATTGATGCTTGATTCTTTATAGAAAGAACGAAAATATATCTATGCATCCATTTTAATAGCATCTTGTCCATAATGAACCTGACGCGAGTCATCTTTAACCTCCCATATATGTTTTTTGTTCCACCTGTAGCTGGAAAAATGATGAAAATATTTCGTATTTTTGTCGCCACTTTTTATCCATATTTCCCTGCTCTTCAAACGCGCTCCTCCTCATCCAGGAGCAATTTATTTCTATCATTTTAAAGAGATTTCAACCGAGTTCTAATTTCATGACAATGATCACTTTCCAGAAATTTCTTAGTAAGTTGTGTGATCTCTGTTTCTAAACTTTCAAAGGCTAAAAGTTCCTTCTTTTTTTCAACCAGACACATCTTTACCTGAGCTTTCAACACAGAAATATTCCTAGTCAGTCTACTTTTTGCTCCATACCCCTCTGCTTCATGATGGTTACTCCAAACTAACCGAACTAGGTCACAAAATGACTCTTCATGCAAACATCTACGGTTGAATTTAAAGGAGTATGCAACAAGCTTGTAACCATAATCTAACTGAAGTATCATCGACGCATGATCAGAAACAAATGGGAACTCCACCCACGATCTGTACCTAGCAACATCACATAAGAGTGTTTCTGAAACATATGCTCTATCTAGTCTCTTCTGGATCTCCTCCGCTCCTCTCCTACCATTACGCCAGGTAGGAAACAACATCGCAGGCATCACATCCACTAAATGGTTAGAAGTAAAAATATTTTTAAAAAAGTCCACCAATGGATTGGATAAGGCCACCTCGCCCCACACTTCATCAATGCTAGTATTAAAATTCAAATCCCCCACAAGGATGAGATTCTCTTGTGCTAATAATCCTTTAGCTTCCATCTGTTCCCAGAACTGTCTCTAACCCGAGCATGGCCCATATGCATTTATAAAACTGATCCTTTTTTTATCAGGAATGTGGATACCTGTCAATAAAATTCCACCAGCACTTAGAAAAGGTTGCAGCTCAAAAATATTGGGGTTCCAAGCCACCAAAAGTCCCCCCCGACTTCCCAATAGAGCTAACAACACTAATCATCCAATTTGGGAAAATATAATACATAAACTTCCTAGCCTTTTCCTCTGGGGCTAGAGTTTCTTGGAAAAAAATAATATTTGGTTTAGTATTTGATAGAAGTCTACCCAAGGTTGGAAATTTTAGGGTGCCACCTACCCCTCTTAAGTTTAGGGTTAAGAGGATCATGATTTTTCCCTTGTGAGGTATTTCATGCCTCTAAGAACCCCCATATCAAGTGTGGGAACTAGATTCTGAACACCAGTAGTAGATGCTAACCCTAATCTTTTATGTGCACTTCGAGTTTTAATAGGAGAAACTTCCAAACCTAAACCCCGGGACCAAGCTAGTGTCTTCCCTTTGTCATCTCTTTGACCGATCACATTAACACCCAGAACACTGTCTAAGCTTCCATGATAGGCTTCCAAACCCCAATAGGTTGGAAAAGGTGAAGGGATAACTAAACCACTCAGAGTCAGGTTTGATATGTTAGTAACTGAATCTAAACAATGTTCCATCTCTGTAACAATAGACACCTGAGAGGTAGAAGCATCACAATCCCCCTTAGGCTGTAAAGTATTGGCTTCGAGAACAATATGAGAAAGTAAAGAAAGAGGTAAGGCCACAATGTTCCTATCAACATCAAAGTTGGGTTCTCCACTATCAGATGAAACCTTTGAATTAGCACCATTCTCAGTATTTGGTAAATTAGTAGTAGGATAAAACTTCTCCAGGAAGTCGCTCTCCCATGACGATAACTTAAAATACAAAGAAGGGCAATAGAATCTTAACTTACCGATAAAATATCCTGAGAGGAGTTCTGTTATGTATTCAACATTCCCCGAGGTAAAATCCCCCACTTCTTCAGCATCCCCTTCACTCATGTACTGATCTTTGGTAGGTGATTCCATAGAATCCTCCGAAACTCCACCTCCAGTCGAAAAGGGACAGTCATTGCGCAGATGTCCTATCCGCCTACATTAATTACAATGAAATGGTAAACCTTTGTAGTCAAGTCTCTACACCATCACCTGACCATGCCATTCCAACTCCAAAGATTCCATGAGACCAGCGTGTAAGTCCATCTCGACTAATACATGTGCCATACATTTATCAGGATCTTGTAAACCCTTTTCGTCAACCTTAAGGAAGCGACCGAGCAAATTTCCAATGGCCATCATGACCTTTTTGTTCCATAAGTTGAGTGGAAAACTTGGAAGCAGAACCCACACATGATGAAGGCTGAAAAATTCAGTAGCTGGATCAAACCTCGTTCGCCACCTCTTGAGCATGATGCTACCACCCTCAAAATCCCAAAAACCATTTAGTATGATCTCAACGTCTTCCGGTATTTTAAATACCAGACCGAACCACCTGCATGGCAATGTCAAATATTCAGGGTCAAACCCAATAATATGTGACCAAGTCCGCTTCATCCACTCAGAGAAAGGAATACTACTCTTAGACTTGTATGCAAACCTCCCAACCAACGCGCATAGGGATAGTTTACAATTTTCCTCCAATCCCACATCCATTCCTAAGACCAAACAATGCCTAACCTTATTAGATTTCCAAACCCGTGTCACTTTTTTGTGTCGCATCTCCTTCACACGCATAGCCTCCCTCTGTGTGAAGACTAAAGTTATACCTGTAGCCTCTCTATGTAGCATCGTCTGCTTGTGAAACCCCACCTTCTCACAGTCATGGACATAATCATCCCCAATACACTGCACAGGTAGCCCATTACCCGAACCCAGAGCTACATGGTTCAGTAAACCAGTCTCACCATCCCTCAAGGAATTCAAAAACCTCTCGGGTAACTCACTACTTAGTTCAAAATCATATAAATGTGAAGTAGCCTCAACAGTTCCCGAAGATACCAACCTCGCCACCTTGTGTGAGATGATTAAATGTGTTGGTGGAGACTTTAATGAGGAGTGGTTATTCTTCAGTTTACCGCCAAAACCTGTATAGTAATTTAAGTCGTCTGTAGGATGGAAGAGACCTTAACGTCCCCAAGTCTCCTCGTCTACAATGCCCATTAGGTCGCTGACTTCATATGCCATCCAAGGAGTCTTGTCAGCTAATAGAAAGGTTTCCAGCACAATAAACAAAAACCAGTAGTTATGAAGGCCCTACCACCGAGGACTCCATCTCATAAAACGTATTAAAACTGATTAAATTAGCAATAAAACCCAAGTTCTAACTATCTAATAATCTCCTCTAAAAAATGGACGACGAGCAACCGCCATTAGTCCAAAAGATCAGTTCTAAAAATAACAAAACCGATAACTATCCTTCTAGAAAAAATTTAAACCACTACTAAAAATAGTATCCTACCAAAAAACCATCCTTCTAATTCCTATGTTTGGTAATCCTCCATTAAAACCTTATATGAAAGGTTCCATCCTATACTAAGTTTAGTAGTCCCACTTCCGGATATCCATTCATTATGCATTACTTGATACCATCCTTTCCACTATATTCCATCTTGTCGATATCTTCGTGCTTATAATACGCCATCTACTCAATATAACTTCATTGTGGAAAGTGACTTATTCACCATTTCACATATTCAAAAGTCATATTCAACTCACATATGTCATCCACAGAAGCCAATATCAAACGTCCTACTCATATTTTGAAAGTGGAAAGAGAAAACTTGGGTGCCCAATAATTCCATCCAAATTTGACCAGTGATTGGATTTTACGACGCCTGTTGTTTTTTTTCGAAAATAAAGTGGGTCAAGAAAAGACGTGATGAAAGCGTCATTTTAATGGTATATATGTTTGTATTTGTACAAATACCTCGTGTTAGATATACATAAACAATAATCTATTAAGTGATATTTTGTTCTAAATTTAATAAACATTTTGTATAAGGTATTGTTTTATTTGATTCACGAAATTTTATCATGAAATTTTGTTTTACGTTATAGTTTTATTTAATTAATATAAACTTTGATTATGAAACTTTATTTTAAATGTTTTGAGGCATTATACGATTACATGAATCCAAAAAAACTTTACCTTAACATAAAAATTTGATTCACAATAAAAATTGAATTTGTTTAATTATTGACTTTAATGTGAATTTGATGGATTTTATTGTATCTTAAAATATATTTTAAGATATGTCTTATGTTTAATGATGGATCGATAAATTTTATGTACAATGAACATCATCCACTCAACCAACTTTATGGAAGAGTAGACATATATTTCCTAGACAAAGTATTAATTCAATTTAATTTAATTTATATATCAATGTCCACTAAAGGCCAAAGTTGATCCATGGAATCACAACAAGTACAATATGTAAACACAATAAGGAGAAGGAAAAAGCACATCTTTAGAGAAAAAGAACTTAAAAGAAACAGAGAAAAAGAAAATAACTGGAAAGTGCTACAACGAGATGGAGAATAATAAAGAAGCTTAAGAATAAGGAGGCTCCCTAGTTGAGACACGTTGATCTCAAGAAGCACTTCTAATGTTCAAGACCACAAAAAAATGTGTAATGGAAATGAGGCCATGTTAGTGATTATATGTGCAATGCCTCACATGTCTATCATGCGAACTTGGAAGTTGCACATGGGGCCTCTTCCTACTAGTGTCTAAGGGGTGCTAGAAGTAAGAGGTAATAAACCCGATGTATGTTGGTTTTGGGAACTGACCTCTAGTAAGTCCTCAACGAAGGTTGAACATATCCTAGAGGAAGAGGGATATGAAGCTCTACTCCTCATAAGCCATGAGTGTCTAGAGAGAACAAAGTGAATATTTGAAAATGTTGAATTTTTTTAAATGAGATAATATTGTATATGAGATTCTATGATAGATTCTATTATTACAATGATGAATGTGCCAAATATATAGAGAACCTAAAGGCACATATGGTGACCATCCATGAAAGGATGCATCTCTAATAATTATAATAACTATTTATTATTATTATTATTATTATATATAGTTATTATAATTATTAGAGACACATCCTTTCATGGATGGTCACTGTTATCCCTGACATCTAGGGGTAACTAGGAGATCATGTCTCGAGGCCCACAGGTCCTAGACATGAAGTACCGAGAGCAGGATTGACCTAAGCATGGACCTGGAGGGCCCATCTTTCTTCTTCTTCGCCGGATTTTTCCTGTCAACAACAACAACTTCCATCACCATCGGCTTGGACTTGCATCAGAGAGGATTATTTGTCCATGAGGTAATTGGTCCAAGGTATTATGGTATGTGTCATGTTTTATTGTTATAACCTTCTTATATATGCATTGGGTTCCTGTCATTTCTGATAACTGCTTGGATCTTACACTAATCCACTTGACCATTGTTGGGGTAATTGATGGGGTGACTTAGCAAGCTTGTATTCATGGGTTTTGGTTAGCCACCAAAGGGGATTTGCAGAGCCATCGTCCGCTCCCACCATTCTATCATTTTTTCATCTTATCTCCTGCACATCTATCACATTCCCCTAGTTCGGCCATTAGGAGTACCTTTGGGGTTACACTTTGTCTTGTGGGAAGAAGGGGCTAAAGGCCCAGGGGGTAAAAGCAGCTGGTAAAAGATAAAAGCCATAAGAAACGAAACCTAGAGATGCTTCGCCCAGGGGATCCCCGAGAAGGCAATAAAAGGCCTCTCGATAAGAAACTAAAGGGACCCTAAGAAAAATAATAAAACAAGACCTAACCAAGAGGATGGGAGGTCTCATCACGAGCCGGCCCATTATTTTCATAGGTATCCAACAATATGACATTGCCATCATCTGGTCACCACACCAGGGCAATGACCTTTGGTTGCATGGCCAAGGGAAAGGGGGTCTCATCACGAGCCAGCCTTATCATTTCTGTGAAGATACCAGTGGGTAACACTGTCATCTCTGGTCACCACGACAAGGCAGTGTCCTCTGGTCAGACCTTGAAGTAAAAAAGAAAGAAAAATCAATAAATGAAAAATAAAGGCAATAAAGGGTTTGGAAAAAATGCATCCATGACGGGTACATCTCGCCTCCTACAAAGGCACCCACAGACAACACCTTCCCTTGGTCTTACTGTGACTGGACATCCCTAGACCATATCACCTCATAAAACATGGCTTGAATGATCTTTTGAGGAAACTTTCCTTCTCTCGTGGGTATTAGCCCAATAGGTTATTTTGTTGATTTTCTTCAGCTTTGTATAGTAGATCTGTGTAATGTATTTGAGCTCTTAGATGATATGCTAGGGATTTCATGCATGTATTTGAAAAATTTAATGATGAAATATGATTGACATTGCTATGATCCCGAGGACTGATGAGCCCATGGAGGGCGTAGTTCTTGATGTGTAGGACCATACCTGATGGACAGGTGCCAGAGGAACGGTACACATGGGGATATGATTAGCTCGGACCTCCATGGGGCTGAAGAGCCCATCAGATGGTTGTTGGGATGGCAGACGCAGGACAACATTGTGATGGGCCATTGCACGAGAAAGAAGAAGGATGTCACTACCCAGGACATTTTGGCAGAGCCCGGCCTGGGGGGGATCACCCGCTGCAGATGAGACGATTTTTTTTTGATGGACATGACATCACCTGAGGCAGCTGGACGTTTTCTGGAGCATGTGGCAGTGTGTTGGGATCATTTGGCATGTGTGGCAGCTTGCAGGAGCCCTAGAGGGGCCAACGTTCTGCTTTCTGGATGCCGAGCTTGCCCAAAAAGGGCCAACGTCTCCCTCAGAGGGGCCTGACGTCTCCTTTTGAGCTCATATTGTGACATTTTTAGCATTTAATGTGACAAACAGTGTAATATTGTTAGTCAGCCTTGTCGGCTGTTTTAAATGACCTATTTTGTAATTAAAGGTCATTAGGATGATATAAATAGAGGATGTTGCCTCTCAATTTTACATAACACAACTCACTCTCTTGTGAGAGAATCATTTTTAGTCTTTGTCTTGGGATTTTGTCTCTTGGAAGTGAGGCGCAACTCTTGTGGAGGATCATCTTTGGCATTTTTCCGGTGTTTTCTATCATTGAAAGGTTTACAACTAGGTTTTGATAAGCTCTTCATTGATTTGTAAGTGTATTTCTCATGCAAAACTTCTTAAATGAATGGTTGTAGGTGAAATCTCTTGCATTTATTGTTACATTGTTATTATTTTTCTTAATCATTGAAACCCTAGGTAGCAAGCACACAAGTAGGTCCTTGCTATATGTCCCCATGGTAGAAAACTTTTTTTAGCCATTGATTAAGGAGGATATAGCCTAGCCGTTGCTACACTAATTCCCCTTT
Organism: Picea engelmannii; assembly: GCA_009831015.1. Classification (NCBI taxonomy): domain Eukaryota; kingdom Viridiplantae; phylum Streptophyta; class Pinopsida; order Pinales; family Pinaceae; genus Picea; species Picea engelmannii. The sequence goes on along the minus strand of ML792795.1, from coordinate 167,312 downwards.
TTCTGAGTTAGCTTTTGAACATAAGTTGAAGAAAGAAGACGTCCTAGGCCTAATTGATTTTACACCTAGGGTTTTGACTTTTAAGGTTTGAAAGGCCTTGCCCTTGCAACACTTTTCACCCCTAGATTTATGTTTTGAAGCTAGCCGTTTTTTGCCAAGGATTTTTAAGGAAAGAGGGAGGAGCATGAGGCCTTGCTTAAGCAACACCGGAATGAGCCTTCTCCCCTTAGGGTTTTGACTCTAGGGCCCTGCCATTGTAGCACCATAGAGCCTAACTCTCCTGTCCTTAGATTTAGATTCTCCCGAGACTTAGCCTTGTTTCTGACTCCATAATACCCTAAGGCACTAGTCTATATCTCCAACGTTGAGTTTATTGTGCCAAAATAAACCTTTCAAAACTCTTAAATTTGAAACCCTAACTAACCCTAACGTCTCACTAACCCTAGATCAATGATGACGTCATGCTTAGTTTGAACTCTTGGTTAATTAAAAACGTTGTGGCTTAGTCATCTGATAATAGACATTGATGTGTTGATAATTTTCATTGGCCTATTTGCAAAACGTTGAGCTCTTTGTCTATAGAACTAACCCTAGAACAAGGATGATGTCACCTCTAGTAAGCTTGATGCAACAATCTTGTCTTGAATGAGCATTTAATATTTGATGCATGGTGTTAATTCAAATATTGATTATATACATTGAATGTTATAACATTTCTAGTGTTTATTGAGAAGTAATATTATAAGTCATAGTCATTTTTGCAATCATTGACTTCGTCAATAATTACTGCTATTCATGATCATGTATATTAAACGTTGATAGTCATTAATCTATGAAGTGCTAACCACTACTTGCATGCATTAGTTTTATTGTTTCCTTGTCTCGCAAACAGGTGCCCCTATTCTGTGGTTTATCTTCATCTTGACTATCTTCTTGGCGGTAATCTGTGAAAGGGAAAACTTACCTTGATCCTTTAATCCTTTTCCTTTCAAAACACCCAGATTTCCAGGGATGTCTCCCTTGGGTTTAGCCACCCTAAATAGAAAGAGCCCCCCCATCGAGGTGACAGTGGGTGGGGAAGCTCCTGTTACGCCAGTTTGATCCTTACCTTTCAGCTACCTGACCTAGACTACAAACTGAGCGATAACAGTCACTTACATATATAATAATATTATTAATAATTAATAATGATATTATTAATTATTAATCCAAGAGAATGTCATCTCGATGTTGTCCAAACATCAACACTCCCTCTCAATGAGGGAGACATTCTGCACCTTGAGTCCATATCACTCCTTGTCATGATCAAGGAAGGACTACGCCTGGGCCATTCATCACTAGCCAGGTCATCATGGCTAATACTGTAAGTAAATGTATCATCCTCCTCAGCCAAGTCAGCATGGCCACTCTGGGAGGATGTCTTCCCGATGCTAATAGTTGGAGAACATCAACGTCCTGGACCATTCTCCTCGACCAAGTCAAAATTGCCACTCTAGGTGAATTTCTACCCAATACCGAGTCTTGGGGAAGCACCTCGAGTTTCTAAGACTGCACCTGGGCCATTCTCCTTAATGAAATCAACATGACCACTCTGGATAATGTCTTCCCGATGCTTCTAACTTCAACACTCCTTCTCAACTAGGGAGCATTTTGCATCATTTTGCATCAGATTGTTGATTTTGAACTCCGAGGCCAACTCCCTCTTACACTTGTCAATGAGCCTTTGTTGATGTAATCATCTCTGGCATGCACCTAGTTGATGTATACTTCTCCTCACATGCTCTTTCTGATCAACATAGATCGCTCCAACCTGGAGCAGACATGTGATAGCACCTCGAGCCTCTAAGACTGCGCCTGGGCCATTCATCACTAACCAAGTCAACATGGATAATATTGTGAGTGAATGTATCATCCTCCTCAGCCAAGTCAACATGGCCACTCTAGGAGGATGTCTTCCCGATGCTAATAGTTGGAGAACATCAACTCCCTGGGCCATTTACCACTAGCCAAATCGACATGGATAATCCTATGAGTGAATGTATCATTCTACTCAGTCAAACTAGCATGACCACCCTCAGAGAATGTTTTCCTAATGCAACCACCTAGAGAAACATTAGCACCTCAATTCTTTTCCATTCCTTGTCAAATCAGCATGACTAAGGAGAAAGACTACACCTGGGCCATTCACCACTAGCCAAATTAGCATGACTAATCTTGTGAGTGAATGTATCATTCTCCTCATTCAAATCAAAATGACCACTTTGGGAGAATGTTTGCCTGATGCTACTCATCTGTGGATGGGTATTGGAGCTTCAAATATCCCTTCTGCATCATGTCTCGGATGAAGTCCTATAAGAAAATTCTAAATCCACGTTGCCTCATGACTTACAATACTAGCTGTTGTATACTTTTCCTCTGTTGTACTGAGTGCCAATGATGTCTTCTCCTTGATCAACCATAAGATCACAATGATCCCATACTGAAATAACATCTAGAAGTATTCTTCCGATCCACTGCACTCCCTGCCCAGTCAGAGTCTGTATAAATCTGCAGCTTCACATCTCTATCTGAGGCATATCTCAATCCATATCCACTCATACAACGTAGGTATCTCAACAAATAGTTTTTTTTTCAAACAATGTACATGTCTTAGAATCAAGGTTAAAAGGTCCACATCCCAGTACTTCTAACTGGCTTCCTTCACTGAAACAAGGGAATCCTCTCCAGGAGGTCTCATATATCCTCAAGGTCTAGCCTCATGTCTGTCAGTCCCGGAGGACATCTCTCCCATATGAATCCAAATCTGAAAAGGAATCCTTTCTAAATGAAAGTCTCTAAGCAACTGACTCTCTCTTAGATTAGGCCCACTCTGAGTCTGCATCCTCCCTCCGAAGCTTGACTCCCTTTGAGGCTATATAGTCTCCAGAGTCATCTTCTCTCTCTACATGTGCTGACCTCCTCTTCTTCTTCATTACATGGATGTGCACAACCATATATAGTGACCCTACAAATGATATGTCTTCTACTATGAACAACACACATTCATCATATACTCGATGTCATACGACTAACCATATTGATTTTCTAGTGTTAAATTAGACAAGCACAATTTTCTGCAAGTGGTAATTACTTCCAATGATATACGATATTACTTTAGTAAACTCTAGAACATTACTAAGTAATTACACTCAGAAAATTTCAACTACTTAGAAACTTCGGTTTCTTTCTTAGATCACTTCCCACGTGTGAGAGAGAAAAAATATGTGTGTTTATTGTTGTGTCTTTCAAGTGTATTTTATAGTAATATTAAATTGATCCAAAGAGACAGGTCTCTTTGAAAATTAAATTTAAAATTAAATTATTTTTTCTTTCTTACAAATAGTTGGAGAATACCTCCCGTAACTACCCAAAGTTTAACATTAATTTGGTTATAATCCATCCACATAGTGTTTGAATTTGTTAAATTGTTCCACCATAATTCATGTTATTCTTTGCATAAATTTAGGTAGAAGTAAATAAGCAGTACATTCTTAGTATTTAGGTAATTAGACATTTTTACTAGAAATTAGTACCCACCATAATTTATGGAATTCTTTCTATAATTTTGGTAGGAGTAAAAGGTAAATATGTTGTACATAGAGATTGTAACAACCCAATAAATTTAACACTCCCAACACTTTACTCTACTCTCATTTTCCTCAAGCCCAGTCCTCCTCTGATATCATGTTGAATTTTTTATATGAGATATTATATGAGATAATATTCTATATGAGATTCTATGATAGATTCTATTATTACAATGATGAATGTGCCAAATATATAGAGAACCTAAAGGCACATATGGTGACTATCCATGAAAGGTTGCATCTCTAATAATTATAATAACTATTTATTATTATTATTATATATATTAATAATATTATTAATAATTAATAATAATATTATCAATTATTAATATGGGAGAATGTTTTCCTAATGTTGTCCAAACATCAACATAAAAGACAAGAACCATCTTCTTATCTTGTAGTAAGGAGAGCATCATAATATAAGTTGGTCCTTGTTTTGGGCTCTAAGTAGCATATGTAGCAAATATGATGCTCCTAATAAATATGGTTATTTTTATAAATGTGAAGTTGGTGAGAGAAAACTCTAACCTAGGTGAGAGGGACCCTTAGGTTGCAATGTAACTAGGGTTTGGTGTATCCCAGGGGCTAAATGAGTCTATCACTTAAAAGAGATACAAGTTTGAGTAGTGTTGAAGTTTGGGAGAAAGAGGCTCTTTGGGCTCAGACCATGTGGATCAAAGGTAGACTCTCTAAATATTAGTATGAAAATCCTTATTTATCTCTTTCTTGGAGAGATCATGAAAATTCGCTAAAAATATATCTGGGAGTGGTTTGTCAATATGAAGGTCAATGAGGTGAAGTAATGAAGAGGCTCCTTTATACAAACATGAATCCATCCACATTCTGCTTACTCCATATAGGATTTTAGAGGAAGATATGGATATCTAAGGAGAACACTCTATGGGTTGCCCACTCATTTAAGTTCTTTATCATTATCACCACATGAAATATCACTGAAGCAATGAGTAGGGCTATGCCAATTTATGTTAGAATGATATCATGAGGCATCAATTGCATGGCATGAAGATATTTGAATAATATAGTGATAAGAACTCTATATATCATGTTCCATTCTATGCCTTGAAGGCAAGGTCCCCAAATATCACACCTATACAAGAGGGTGGGTATAACCAATAACTAAAATATTCATATCATTGATCGAATATATACTAAAACTAAAGTTGAAAACATTGATTTTCAAGAGTTTTGATAGTCGCATATCCCTTGCTCAGTATAACCTTGTTGGTTGTTTATTTGAGTTATACCTTTAAAATGATTGAACCAGGTTCAGGTCTACTGGAGATCCAACAAAGCCTCTAAAACTATCGACCCTCCTGGTAAACCAGAAGGCAGCGCAATGCATAGAGTTCCCTACGCAGTCTCACCCAAGATAGTCTTAATGGGTGACTGCAATACTCAAGTGCTTGCATTCCAGGACTGAATGGAGACCTGTTAAGTGCATGTTGGACACATCAACCACACTGAGGGGGGGGGGGTGAAACAATGTATGGCTCTCTTTCAAACTTCCCTTCACAAAAATCCTTAGTTAGAAATCACCATTTACTCATTACTTATTGCTGTCATTTATAACTAGTTAAATGTGAACATACATCAACAACATATACCAGAAAGATATATCATCGATAATTCATCACTACAAGGAACACAAAGAACACAATATGTATGTACAATTATCATTTTATTACAGACTACAATCCTTGGGTTATCAACAACAACTAAATAGAGTACAATAGTACAAGAGCACTAGCTCTATAATGCAAGACTCAACTTACAAAACTCAACACCAACTGAGAAGAGGATTCAATCCCCAACAGATACCAATCTTTCAACAGGTACGCGACCTGTCAGTAGTATAGCATGCGTATGTACACGCCCTACCAGTAGCACAACTCGCGTATGCACATGGTCTGTCTATACTACAACCTACGTATGCCTTCTGAATAATTAGGGTTTTCTCTCCATGAAAAACTCAGATCCTCTACAGCCTTCAGTCACATCCACTTATGTATTTTACTATCCAATCTGTACCATAACCAATCACAACACATCTATGCTCTCCAACTACTTACTCATGCTCCTCCAACATACAATATGAATTATATTCAATCATGTATAAGAAACTAGTATACTATGACAATCATATCAGTATTGTACTGTAAGAGTGTTTCTCACTCTATCAATCAACCAACATAACCATATCACAACAACCATACCAAGAATGCCTCAAGAATTCACCATACAATAAGCACGAGTATCCATCAAGAAAATTATGTAACCATACCATAGTTTCTATGGCAGATGTGAGCCCATAGAATGCATATATGGAACTCCTTCAGACTTCAAGAACCCGACACCAACTCACACTCAAGTCTTCATGACTTCCACCTACTATACACAGTCTGTCCTCCTTCATCCCACGTGTGTACGTGATTTATCTCACTACATCCCACATATGTACGCTCTCTGGTCCACTACTGCTCGTGTACTCCTTCAAAAACTAGGGTTTCTAAACTTCTGAAACTTTCACCGTCAAGATCTGAGACTTACGAAAACTTTGATGTGTCCATGAGATCCTCCAACCAGTATCTCTCTCAGAATAGATCTTCAATATATGCTCAAGAGATGATTTTCACAAGAGACCCTTTCCTCTTATTTATACTCTCCAAGTAGCTTCCTTAGAAGCATCTTCTAGGTCACTTTGTACACATAGCCACTTTGTCCACATAGTCACCTATGTCCAACTTTTCCCAATTTTCCACTTGTACATGTATCCAATATCCACTTGACCACTTAACCTATTTTCCTCATTTTAAGGTTAACCTTCTTATAACCACTTTCCACAATTAGAAAGTTCTCCATTTACTTTATTATTTAAATAATCCTCCTTGACTTTGTCACTTCACTTTATTATTTAAATAATCCTCTTTGACTTTGTCACTTCACTTTATTATTTGAATAATCCTCTTTGACTTTGTCACTTCACTTTATTATTTAAATAATCCTATTTGCAAGAACTATGACTTCTTTGACCTTTTGGGGCTTCAAGCCAACATATGAGGGTCCTCCAACTTTGTAAGACCATAAATCTCAAACAGTGAGGAGTTATGTGACGTTCCACATACCATTGGAAATGGATTGAAAAGCACTATCCATCTAGGATAGTTTCACTGATAAATTCACTGATAGTCATCTCATTATTCTAGAATTAAGCATGGGTTATCTAACCATACTACTAGGATAAATCAACCGCAAAACATCTTCCCGTGAGGGCTTTCACCATAAGGGGACCACTTTGGAGTTCATCCATTTGTACTCCTTATCAACCATGATAAGACACTAATGAGTCATATTTACATCAATCCAACTATGCATCATATATCAATGAAACCACATCGATCCATCTTCATCTATGCATCATATATCAATGACAACTCATTGATCCCTCTTCATCTATGCATCATATATCAATGACAACTCATTGATCCATCTTCATCTATGCATGACATCATATGACTATGACTCCACTTGAAATCAATCCATTGACATCAAGGACAATACATGATCCATCAATATACTATGACAATACATTGTTCCTTTGACATCAATCCTTTGGCATCAATGACAACATGATCCAATAATGCCCGTTGTGAATTCTACCCAATCATGAAAGCATTATACTGTCATTCTCATTCATGCATGTAGTGTAACTAGATCCATTAATTCATTCATACATCATTCTAACATCTACTCATAGACAGTAAAAGAGATACAACCATTCAATCACAAAACACATGTTTTACCATGGTTCACCCCCCCTGGGATACGTCCACAAAGATCTGGCTCTCAAGCTCTTTTATTATGGTGGTTCCAAAACTACAACGTCACGCGCTTTACAATTCATTCTCAGTTAGGTCGAGATATATTATGAAGTATACTATATCACATCAGGATCCTCAGTCTGTGATCCAACCCTCGATATCTACCCTTCTGACCCTACAAAATTGGATCGGATTACAGTGATGTTACAGACTAGCTACTTCTTCTCATGCAAGTAACACTCCATAAATTAGAACCCTTGAACTCTCCCCCCTCCAACTAGACCTCCTAGGTATCTATATATATGCATTTTTGGCTCAACAACCATTACAATGTATTACAAAAACCCTAACCCTATAGTCGTTAGGTCTCCCATGCATGCGCGCGTGCTGATTTTTCTTCCAGCTGTCACTTTCCCTGTGCATGCCTTTCTACCCAAAATAGCCTTTCTTTCTGATTCAGACTACTTCCAATAGCCCCCCAACACTGACATGTGGCTCATCCTGAGCCACCTAAACCTTGTGTGCTTCATCGATCTCTCTTGCGATCGCTTGGAATTTCTCTGTGAGCTCCGTTGCTTGCGTTTGGGCCTGCACGGTCTTCTCCTTGAGTGCGTCCAATACCTGCACTGCAATATCATCACTGAAAATACTTGCACATTCTACTTGGGTTTGTGCCATGTTCATTTTGGATTCCTCTACCTGTGCAATGACCTATGATTCTCGCTCCTAGAGCAGTTCCATTTGAGCCTGGCGCTCCTTTTTCTGTGTCTGCGCAACTATGAGTTCTGCCTGCAGTTTCTTCATGTCCTAATCTCCTTTGACACACTCCATGATCGACATTGTCTTGTTCCTCTGCTTGAGGTCTTGGATAGTTGTGCTTATCTTTTCTCCTTCATGGTCCCACTGCTGGACTTGCTGATACTCTTCCATCTTTGTCCAGAGATGTGCTTCTTTCCCGAATAATTATATCGCCGCATGGACTTGTCTCTCTATATCCTTTATCTCTGTTGTTTCCTCCCATTTCCTTTGCTCCTTCACCTCTGTTGGAGTGGCAGGTGTGAGCTCCTCCCGGAGGTGCTCGATCTCTTGTTGGTATTTATTGTTTGTCTGTACAATTTGAACAATATTCTTTGTCACCATGAGTTCGACTGTCTGCGTGTTCTTTGGGATTTTCTCATAGGCTATGACCAATTTCTTCTCCAGCACATTCGCGCGGTCCTTCTCATATTTGGTCTCGATCTTAGCCTGCTCGAGTATCAATTCCAATGCATCTTGATTGTCTTTCATTTGCTGCGATTCTGATGTATCTGTGCATGTGCGAGACTGTACCTCCTTTGTAATGTTGACGTGCAGTTTATACAAGGCCTTGGTTGGTATTTGCATCAATACCAATTGTATTTGAGCCAATTCCTTTAGGGGTGTCTACCCCACGATTTCGTCCATGCGCAGTATCCTGGGTGTGACATGAAATGTTGAGCTCGATTGTGTTTTTGTCTGGATCCTATCCTGCTCGCTTAATCCAGCTTCACCTCCTATCTGTGATGCTGATGGGCCCGTTTCTATGCTACTGTCGGCTGTCTTCACTTCTCCGAGATTCCTAAGGAGTTGTCATATGTGTTTCAACTCTTCCTCAATTCTATCCTTTTGGTGCGCAACATTCTCAAAATCCTCGACTGTGCGATCCTGGATCATTTGGGCCACCATGTCTGCATCATCCTCAGTGATCATGTATTCTGGGGGAATTTTGTGTGCCTTTGCCTTCTTGCACGCACCCCATGTCTGGGTGACTGGACTCTTAGTTTGGCCTTGTTCTTGTGGAGTAGCACTTGATGTAGTTCCTTGTGTTGCCTCGGCCCGTTTCTACTGTACCTGGGGTGCCTGTGTGTTGTTCTTATTCCCTTCTAGACGCCTGTCTTGGATGCCCCTCCTTTTTTATTTTGTGCCTTGCTCTGACTTGTCCTTGGTTTATTGGGCATTGTTACATCCTCGGGCTGTGTTTGTTCCTATATTACCTCTTCCTCCTCCTCTATCTCTGTGAGTATGTATCAAATGAGAACTGGAATCCTCCAGTCATCTTCCCAATCCTTAATGGCCATCTCTATGTCCGCCTCCTTGATGCAGTAGCACAGTTGTAGCCATTGATTGTCTAGATCTTTTCGTTCCTGGATCCACATCGCATGTCTAGTGGCTTTGAAGTTTTCTATGCCTTGATACTGTGCGATTTCTTCTGGTGTTAGCCTCTAAGTGTTGGCGATGTTGTCCTATATGTCATTGAGATAACCTTCGAATATATCTGCATTCACTTTTCTGTTCTTGGAGTTCGAAGTAGCCCCGAGCGATAAGTATCGCGCTCTGTGGCATGGAGTGGGTCTAGTGGAAAAAAGGAATACTTCGGATCCTTCCATCCAATCATGACTATCAGGATGAGTAGTCATGAATAATGAAATTATGTCCCCATATCCTGTGCATCCATATAGTCGTCTAGGAACCGATTCAACAAATAAGGGGCCCAGCTTAGTGTGGTTCCCTCGACACATTGTGCTACAACTGCGACAACCTCAACCGAGACTTCCTCCTTGTGGAATTCCTTGAGTAATTTGCATGCCATAATTTTTGTGGCCATTCTTGTCGCAGTGTCACTAATACGCTTGATGATGATTTTGTGTGACCCCCTTTTGGTGCCATATTTCTTCTTCATTTCCTCGGCCAGTGCTTTCTCCTTTGTTTTTCCCTCCAGGAACTATGCAAGATCCTCCCCCCATGATGGAAGCATCGTGATGTATGCGATGAGCTCTACATCTATTGAGATGAGTTTTTCCAGCCATAGGTATCCTCCATGTGTGACTGCCATCAACTGCTTGACGCAACTGTTTGCATACTGGACACTCCCAAAGTGTGGTAGGTCCAATAGACCTAGAATCCCAGTTTTGGCCAGTCCTGCTGCCCACTGAATTGGTTGATTAATTGGTTCACCAAAGGGTCCTATACCCACAGTTTGTAGGTAGACTCGCTTGGCGAACTCTGGGAACTTTTCAGTGTCCATTACATCATGGTCTGAGTACCTCAATTTCTCTATGTGGCCTAAAATATTTTCTAGTACATATACCCCTTCTGGAATGCATGACAAGACAATGGTTGCAGTGGGTTTCCTACACGGTGACCTAGGTATCGTCTGCCTGCCATTTCGCTATGGTGGATGACTCGAGGTTCCAACCTCCATTGTTCGTTCTTCGACATCCTCCTCTGTTCGACCAATGACATCTTCCACTGCTCCCTCCTATGGATGTTCTAATGTGGTTGTCTGTGATCTTTCAGACATGGTCATTTCTTCCTAGTTTGGAGCCGTCCCATTGACTCTCGAGGCTTCTTGAGGGTTTTCAGGGTGCACTTGGTTACCTACGTCCTCATCCTATTGGCCCTTTCCTTCTTCTGGTATATCAATGTCCATACCTGCTGGTGTTGTCTGCTGGATTTCCTCCACAATGGGTGTGGGGCTTCCTGGTGTTGTATCAAGCGACGAAATTTCATCCACATTGATGACTTTTGGGGGCTGAGATGGTTGTTGTTAGCTTCCATGTGGTTGGGATTTTGTTCTGGTACTACTTCGGGGTTGTTTGGAAGTCTGGCTCGGTTCTCCCTATTTGGGTGGTTCCATGGTGGTAAAGTTATCATTCACCGAGCTTAGTGGCCTTTGCAACCTTCACTCTCTGCTTCATATGATCTATCACTATGCACTTTCCCTGATTACACTAACTTTTCCGCTCCCGCCTGTTTTCTTTGTATCGTCGTCGTGTGAAGCTTGTCGGAGACGTGTTGGCAGCCCTACATGTTTTTTCTATCTTGAATGAAAAATAACACCTCCTATAGCTGCCATCACCCCATCTTGTAATTGTCACTATTCTAGGGTGATTATTGGGTTGTTTAAAATGGATGTTTGATTATTCTTCGTTTTACTTTTTTCTTGCATTTTCATGCTTGATTCATGAATGTAAGCATGAATCAAGCAATTGAAACTTAATTTCGCATTTTGATTTTATCCAAGGCTTGGTTTCAAGAGGTGAATGGGCTTATTAGCCATATATTTGGCTCATTATTGTAAAACAAAAACAAAACTTTTATAATTTTGAGAGATATAGTTTGATATGGAGTGGTTTTATGACCCTCTATTTTTTTAACTAGTAAATCATTTTTAGATTTGATCCTATCCTACAAGATAGGATGTTTAGTTTACAAGAAATCTTTAAATACTACATATTTTTGTAATGGAGGGATCTTGGCCTGGGGCTAAAGGTGGATAATTTATTCACAAATTTGGACGGAACATATATTTACATTTCGGCTTTAGCTCTCTGTAAATGTTATTTTCGTTTATGGCTTGTTTATCCTAATAAATCAATAGTTGTTGATAGCTTTAGTCTTCACAATGTATTATGGCATTGGGATAATTTCTTTAAAATATCGTCCACATTTTGATGCTTCAGATATTGAAAAGGGTGATCATTCATTCAACCCAAATGATAAGATTTTTCTTTAATTTTGTTGAATGATTAAAAGCATGTTGTTACAATTAGATTTATCTTAAATGTAATTTCTTGCAATCACAAATATCACAATGATTACTTGCATCTCATCGTTCTGTCATTAAAATTCAATAGTCAATATACTGTTTTGCATTTATTCCAAACAGTTTCAAGATTCATTGCAGGTTTACCTCTTGGACAAGATGGCTAGATGTTCCCTAATCGTACAAATGTTTGGGTGCATGTCGATTAACTCATTAACAGGTTAGTTTATTTATTTTTTTCGTTTGTTTGTCTTTGAAACTCAAATATATGGTCTGGCTTTGACCATCCACATACTTTTGTTTCATAGTATATTTTTCTACTTTAGTTTAGATTAATAAAGAGAAAACAGAAAAAAATATCTTATGTGCTTTCTTCATCTGCTTTTGTTAAAGAAGTCATTTTCACATTGATTTTCGTGATTTTAGATTAAAACTTGCAACTTGTATATCATGCACATAAATAAGATAGACAGATCTGCTATTTAAATACTATCTACAATAGTTATATATACTTATGTACATATATATATATATTAAGTGGTTATTTAATAGTTAGCTCTTTTATTTCTTTTATTTGTTTGTTCTAGGACTTTTAGATTGGCCAACGGAGCCATTAAACCCATTAGAATGAGTTATACCAAACGGCTTGGGTTATTTAGACAACCCTGGACTAGACTCATTCTTCTAATTCACGAATGATCATTTTCGCCCGTCAACAAATGGCGCTAGAAGGAGGGTCCACTGACAAGATGGCCTTGTAGGAGACTTTATTTTAAATGTATTCAATTTTCCCATGGCTCCCCAAATCATTGTGTTGGAACATGCTTTCCACTTCTCATTACTTGATGTTCCCAATGAGACAGTCTCTCGCTTGTCCAAACTCACCTTTTATGGTGGAGGCAATGCATCTGCTAAAGACCACCTTAACAAGTTTTGGTGCAAATGCATCAAACATGACATTTCTGAATTAAGAATTTTATGCAGATTGTTCGCTTTTACTTTTAGAGGTCGGATTAAACATTGGTTTGAGTCCTTTCCAGCATGTCACATTTTTTATTCATTTCAATTTGTAGATGAATTTCTAGATTCTTTTGAAATTTATGATTACAATCAATTATGTGAAGAATTTCAGACTTTGCTTATCAATGGCGATTCATCTTCGGAAGACTTTTCAACGGGAATCTATCATATCCTCTGTAAATTTAATCTCGATGACATGTCATTTGTATTAAATCTCCTCTATGATGCTTGCGTCCCTTCCATCCAGTCATATTCAATCGCGAATGAAGAACCAGTTGCAAATCCTATCACTCAATTGTGAGAAGAATTTAGTTCACAGGATGAGAGGAATCCATCCAAAAATTTTGAACATGCAAGGGAGGTAGAATCTATTGACCAGGTTCTTACCGACAACCAAACTAGTTTATCCTTTGAATCATTATATTTTCAGTCTTCGACCATCATGGAAGAAGATTCGATTCTTGGTCAAGGTGAATATCATCATTCTTGTAACTCATGCTCTAATCAATATTTAAACTCATTCATTGAAGAACACTTAAGCGACAAAAATCATCTTAAACATTCTAGCATTCCTATGAAACTGATTAGAGAAGAATATATGCAATTGGAAGGAGAAACCTTAAACCTTCATCCTCAAAATGTACTTTATCCACAAGGAAAAACTAGACATTTGTCACGTAAGTTTTGAATTATCTATCATACAGGAGGCAAATCTAGATGATCATGTTATGTTGAGGAATTTATCACCAAAACAGAGTGAGAGTTTTAAAGAAAGTGAAGAGAAATGTCTTGAGAATACCATTGTTAAATATCATAGCTCAAGAGATTATTTTCATGTACTTATTTCTGATTCCTTTTATTCTTTATATCCTGATCTCTTCTTATATTTTGGTGGACTTGATACCTTACCTACAACATCCTACTCTTTTCCACCACAATCATATCCTTTCAATATCCCAAGATTTGATGAAATTAATTTCAAACATAACATTGATAAAGTCGGATTTGACGCTCTTTCACTTTCATCACTCACATGGGAAAAGGACATGCTGCGAGATGATTTTACACAGTTTATTGTTGAAAAAGACAATGCACTCTATCTTATGGAGATCAAACATTCTACGTCACATATTCATTCTTTGATTAGCTTGAATTTTAATGTTTATGCTTCACATTTTGAAATGACCAATCTCATCAAAGGAAGCATTCAAACCAATGATCTAATTGATGTCACAAATCCTCTTATGATGAGTTCCCCATTGATATATTGATTTCATCAAAGTCATGGTTTGCATCCTCATTTTTGTGACAGGATCTTAGGATGGATTGAATATTCATATATAAAAAATCTTCATAATAAAGATAAAGTTGTGCTTGCTTTGTTTTTACCTAAGTATCTTGGAAGTAGGCATGACATATTTCTTTTAGATCCTCCATGTGAAGAAATTAATGACCACTTAGGGAATTGTCAGGAGGATGGGGCACTTCAGCCTTGGCTGATGGTTATGTCATTTCCCCATAATATTGACAAGTTTTCCAAACTTACTTACACTCGCCCATGCTATTATGACCCATATCACGACAAGAATGTCGAATGGCTGGAGGATTCATACAACAAGAATATTCAAGGGAATGGCAAGACCATGCTTACCTTTCTTTTAAATGATGATTATGAAGGCAAGTGTGATATATTTATGTCATTTTTTGATATATTACCACTCTTCTTAGTAATATTTGATTTTGTTTCCATTGCAGGATTGGAATTACTCCGATGGCTACATTGGAAGCATGAATTCATGTAGTATTATGATTTGTTTAGTAGTTTGGATAGGTTTATGAGTAGGTTTCTTTTATCTTTATTTCTCATTGTTTCTCTTTGTAATAATGTCATTAAAGAACATAAGTGGGTGCACCAAGAGAACCATAATATGACTGTTGTCAGGGAATTCTACTTGATCCTTTTTTCTCTGCTTTTCGTTGAACATTTCTTTTCAAAAAACGCAATATCGTCATGAAAATATTAATTGGAGAGTAAAGAGATAAATAAATATGAACTGTAAATTCAACCCTGACCCAAGGTATCATGAGTAGGACTGCATTCACATCAATCAAGATTTTTCTATTTTCTTTCAGCCTCCCAAGAGATATTTCACATGATGTTTTCAGATCCATCTTGGTACATATTGTTTTTGTTTTGATTTGTTTTGGTTTCCCTTTTTATTTCGTTTTTATTTTATTGGTTTTCATCTGCCTTCCAGTTAAAACATGTCTATATCACGGTTTGGTTCAAAGAAAGAAAATAGAATGCTTCATCTTAAAACAACTGTTAAGGACTGTCAGAGTATCAACTGTTGCAATTTCCTGAAACGCAGACTAGTTAAAGAGGTTTTTTTTGTTCAGAATTGATTTCATGGTTTCACTTTGCAATTATGAGCAAACACGACTATCATTAAAAGCTCTTTACACTGTCCCTGCATTAAAGAAAGCAACTCAAGGATGCCTTCCTTTCCTCGAAAAATTAGTTTCATCAGTAAACTATTTTCAGATCATAATGAAGGTTATCAAGAAAAAATCAAAAATAACAAGTCTTGTACAAATTGGAATTTTCAACAACACCCCACTCTTCTGAATGTCTTTAAATTTATATCAGATTGTGAAAAATTTCTCGAGAGTTGTGGGAAGTTTTTGTAAACCCGCCGGGATACTGAACAGGTCTGCTGGCAACGGGTAAATGCATGCATGATGCCAAGACAACTTCGTCAGGGTACTAAACAGGCCCGCTGGCAGCGAAGCAATGTCAGGTTCAAAAGAAAATTCTTAGGTATAAATTTTGATATTGATCATAAAGCATCCTTCATTCTGGATTGAAATTTCTTGGACAGGATAGAGGCGTCAGAGTGGGTTAATTGACATCCATGCCAAGGCTATGGATGCCTGCTGGCAGCAGTGGCCCTGTCAACAGTATCAGAGCCATTGACTTAAATGTCGTTGCTCTCGTAATCAAAACTTGTCACCGGATTTCATTTGAATGGGAAGAAATCTGAAGTTGGACTGTGTAATGATTGTTGAAATTTGATTGAGATGCTTGATGTCCTTCATCTATTTTTTGATCTTTAATCATTCTAAATCAGTCTTGACATGAACTCATTTATGATGCAAAGATAACTGCTTTTCCCAGTAAGTCGCCAGTGTTGGCAGCCCTACATGTTTTTTCTATCTCGAATGACAAATAACACCTCTTGTAGCTGCCATCACCCCATCTTATAATTGTCACTATTCTAGGGTGATTATTGGGTTGTTAAAAAAGGACGTTTGATTATTCTTTGTTTTACTTTTATCATGCATTTTCATGCTTGATTCATGACTGCAAGCATGAATCAAGCAATTGAAACTTAATTTCACATTTTGATTTTATCCAAGGCTTGGTTTCAAGAGGTTAATGGGCTTACAACTTCCTCATTTTAATAATTATTCTGAGCTTATCATATACCAATGAAATACCTATGTTGAGTTTCTATTTGATTATACACTTATCTTTGTTAAAAATACCAAAATTTGATTAGCATTTGGTTTGAAAAAACATATCTATATCCTAGCCTTTGCAAATCAACTGTACCCATTACATGTCATGGGAATTAAACACATCAAAACTGTATCCTTTACATCATTTTTTGGCTGGCAGAATGAATTGACAGACCTCTCACTTCGAATTGAGAGTTTGGGTAGTGTGATGTACTCAAAACATTCATGAGTAGGAGTGTTCAAACCCCATAACCGAGACATCCATAGATTTATTTTGATCGCACAGGGTATCTTCTTATTTTCTTTTCATGGTATCTGCTCAGACTTACCTCTCCTACCTCTGTCATATAAACCCACAGTTGGTCTATTCGTTTTTATTACAGTCTGTTCAATCCCATTTTTGCTTGCCTGAGAGACGATTTTGTGGGAGTGATTCTGAGAAAACCG
Organism: Picea engelmannii; assembly: GCA_009831015.1. Lineage (NCBI taxonomy): Eukaryota > Viridiplantae > Streptophyta > Pinopsida > Pinales > Pinaceae > Picea > Picea engelmannii. The sequence goes on along the minus strand of ML792795.1, from coordinate 150,294 downwards.
CTACGAATTAGATCAAACCCTTGAAAAACCAGAACTGAAATGAGCCCTTTTACCTTCGACGTGAGCAGTTTCTCCAGAAAATGGATCATTGCAAAGATATGGCTGATTTTGTTGGAGGTAAATTTCTCATTTTTTTTCGTTCCGGTTGAGGAAAACGTTTTTTTGTTTATTTTTGTTTTGCTACAACAATTCATGTAGAATCTCCTGTGGTGGAAAAAACCTTGATAAAGAAGCCTCTCAGGCTCTCAAATGTCAGGCCTGATCTTTTGTATTAAAACCCTCACGCAAGGGCATTGCTCGAATCCCTTTATCAAGCTCGATAAAAAACCCACAGGCAACAGTGGAGACGTCCTAACACATGACCGTGAATATTCTCAAACAACTATCACAGATCTACGGTGTGAAGTTTGTACAAACCTACCTTTTCTTCAATTGCAAATCAAAACCCTTACTACTCAGATCGACTCATTAAAGGATGAAAATCATAGGCTAAAGTCCACTGTCCAAAGGCAAGACAAGCGTTTGAAAATGACTGGGAACATAATAGTAAAGAATGTTGAGAGTGTAACAACAGTAGTTAATTCTGAGATTCTGTGAACCAAATTTAGCATGCAGTTAAGAGGTACATATTTTATTGATTGTTTTAGTTGTAGTTTATTTATTTTCTTTAATTGCATAGATTTAATTAGATTTATGTTGTTAAAATAAAACTAGCTATAGCTGATTTTGTTACCAGTCTATTCTTATTCGAAATTTGGAAGATATTGGTTAAATTTATATCTGAATTTCTTTATTTCATCCTTTTCTTTCAGGATATCTGGCAGATTATGGTGATCAAATGATATGAAGCATTTATGGGATTATTATCCATATCTTTGGCTCATTTTTGTAAAAGGGAAACAAAACTTTTATAATTTTGAGAGATAGAATTTGATATGGAGTGGTTTTATGACCCTCTATTTTTGTAACTAGTAAATCATTTTTAGATTTGATCCTATCCTACAAGATAGGATGTTTAGTTTACAAGATCTCTTTAAATACTACAGATTTTTGTAATGGAGGGATCTTGGCCTGGGGCTGAAGGTGGACAATTTATTCGCAAATTTGGATGGAACATATATTTACGTTTCGGCTTTAGCTGTCTGTAAATGTTATTTTCGTTTATGGTTTGTTTATCCTAATAAATCAATAGTTGTTGATAGCTTTACTCTTCACAATTTATTATGGCATTGGGATAATTTCTGTAAAATATCTTCCACATTTTGATTCTTCAGATATTGAAAAGGGTGATCATTCATTCAACCCAAATGATAAGATTTTTCTTTAATTTTGTTGAATGATTAAAAGCATGTTGTTACAGTTAGATTTATCTTAAATGTAGTTTCTTTCATTCACAAATATCGCAGCGATTACTTGCATCTCATCATTCTGTCATTAAAATTGAACAGTCAATATACGGTTTTGCATTTATTCCGAACAGTTTCAAGATTCATTGCAGGTTTACCTCTTGGACAAGCTGGCTGGATGTTCCTTAATCGTACAGATGTTTGGGTGCATGTTGATTAACTCATTAACAGGTTAGTTTATTTCTTTTTGTCCTTTGTTTGTCTTTGAAACTCAAATATATGGTCTGGCTTTGACCATCCACATACTTCTATTTCATAGTATATTTTTCTACTTTAGTTTATATTAATAAATAGAAAACATAAAAAAATATCTTATGTGCTTTCTTCATCTACTTTTGTTAAAGCAGTCATTTTCACATTGATTTTCGTGAGTTTAGATTAAAACTTGCAACTTGGATATCATGCACATAAATAAGATAGACAGATCTTCTATTTAAATACTATCTACAATAGTTATATATAGTTATGTACATATATATATTAAATGGTTATTTAATAGCTAGCTTTTTTATTTCTTTTATTTGTTTCTTCTAGGACTTTTAGATTGGCCAACGGAGCCATTAAACCTGTCAGAATGAGTTATACCAAACGACTTGGGTTATTTAGACAACCCCGGACCAGACTCGTTCTTCTAATTGACAGACGATCATTTTCGCCCGTTAACAAATGGCGCTAGAAAGAGGGTCGACTGACAAGTTGGCCTTGTAGGAGCCTTTATTTTAAATGTATTCAATTTCCCCATGGCTCCCCAAATCACTGTGTTGGAACATGCTTTCCACTTCTCATTACCCGATCTTCCCAATGAGACATTCTCTAGCTTGTCCAAACTCACCTTTGATGGTGGAGGCAATGCATTTGCTAAAGACCACCTTAACAAGTTTTGGTGCAAATGCATCAAACATGACATTTCTGATTTAAGAGTTTTATGAAGATTGTTTGATTTTACTTTTAGAGGTCAGATTAAACATTGGTTTGAGTCCTTTCCAACATGTCACATTTTTGATTGGTTTCAATTTGTAGATGAATTTGTAGATGCTTTCAAAATTTATGATTACAATCAATTATGTGAAGAATTTCAGACTTCGCTAATCAATGGCGATTCATCTTCGGAAGACTTTTTGACGAGAATCTATCATATCCTCTGTAAATTTAATATCGATGACATGTCATTTGTATTAAATCTCCTCTATGATGCTTGCGTCCCTTCCATCCAGTCATATTCAATCACGAATGAAGAACCAGTTGCAAATCCTATCACTCAATTGCGAGAAGAATTTAGTTCGCAGAATGAGAGGAATCCATCCGAAAATTTTGAACATGCAAGGGAGGTAGAATCTATTGACCAGGTTCTTACCGACAACCAAGATGGTTTTTCCTTTGAATCATTATATTTTCAATCTTCGGCCATTGTGGAAGAAGATTCGATTCTTGGTCAAGGTGAATATCATCATTCTTGTAACTTATGCTCTAATCAATATTTAAACTCATTCATTGAAGAACACTTAAGCGACGAAAATCCTCTTAAACATTCTAGCATTCGTATGAAACTGATTAGAGAAGAATATATGCAATTGAACCTTAAGCCTTCATCCTCAAAATGTACTTTATCCACAGGAAAGACTAGACGTTTGTCACGTAAGTTTTGAATTATCTATAATACAGGAGGCAAATCTAGATGATCATATTATGTTGAGGAATTTATCACCAAACCAGAGTGAGAGTTTTAAAGAAAGTGAAGAGAAATGTCTTGAGAATACCATTGTTAAATATCATAGCTCAAGAGATTCTTTTCATGTGCTTATTTCTGATTCCTTTTATTCTTTATATCCTGATCTCTTCTTAGATTCCGGTGGACTTGATTCCTTTCCTACAACATCCTACTCTTTTCCGTCACAATCATATCCTTTCGATATGCCAAGATTTGATGAAATTAATTCCAAACATAACATTGATAAAGTCGGATTTGATGCTCTTTCACTTTCATCACTCACATGGGAAAAGGACATGTTGCGAGATGATTTTACACAGTTTATTGTTGAAAAAGACAATGCACTCTATCTTATGTAGATCAAACATTCTCCGTTGCATATTCGTTCTTTGATTAGCTTGAATTTTAATGTTTATGGTTCACATTTTGAAATGATCAATCTCATCAAAGGAATCATTCAAACCAATGATCTAATTGATGTCACGAATCCTCTTATGATGAGTTCCCCATTGATATATTCGTTTCATCAAAGTCATGGTTTTCATCCTCAATTTTGTGACAGGATCTTAGGATGGCTTGAATATTCATATATAAAACAATCTTCATAATAAAGATAAAGTTGTGCTTTCTTTGTTTTTACCTAAGTATCTTGGAAGTAGGCATGACATATTTCTTTTAGATCCTCCATGTGAAGAAATTAATGAACACTTAGGGAATTGTCAGGAGGATGGGGCTCTTCAGCCTTGGCTGATGGTTTTGTCATTTCTCCATAATCTTGACAAGTTTTCCAAACATACTTACACTCACCCATGCCATTATGACCCATATCACGACAAGAATGCCGAATGGCTAGAGGATTCATACAACAAGATTATTCAAGGGAATGGTAAGATCATGCTTAGTCTGCTTTTAAATGATGATTATGAAGGCAAGTGTGATATATTTATGCTATTTTTTGATATATTACCATTCTTCTTAGTAATATTTGATTTTATTTCCATTGCAGGATTGGAGTTACTCCAATGGCTACATTGGAAGCATAACTTCACGTAGTATTATGATTTGTTTAGTAGTTAGGATAGGTTTAGGAGTAGGTTTCTTTTATCTTTATTTCTCATTGTTTCTCTTTGTAATAATGCAGTTAAAGAACATAAGTGGGTGCACCAAGAGAACCATAATATGACTGTTGTCAGGGAAGTCTGCTTGATCGTTTTCTCTCCGCTTTTCGTTGAACATTTCTTTTCAAAAAACACAGTATCGTCATGAAAATCTTAATTGGAGAGTAAAGAGATAAATAAATCTGAACTGTAAATTCAACCCTGACCCAAGGTATCACGAGTAGGACTGCATTCACATCAATTAGGATTTTTCTATTTTCTTTCATCCTCCCAAGAGATATTTCGCATGATGTTTTCAGATCCATCTTGGTACATATTTTTTCTGTTTTGATTTGTTTTGGTTTCCCTTTTTATTTCGTTTTTATTTTATTGGTTTTCATCTGCCTTCTAGTTAAAACATGTCTGTATCATGGTTTGGTTCAAATAAATAAAACTGAATGATTCATCTTAAAACAACTGTCAAGGACTGTCAGAGTATCAACTGTTGTAATTTCCTGAAACACAGACTAGTTAAAGAGGTTTTTTTTGTTCAGAATTGATTTCATGGTTTCACTTTGCAATTATGAGCAAACACGACTATCATTAAAAGCTCTTTACGTTGTCCCTGCTTTTAAGAAAGTAAATCAAGGATGCCTTCGTGTCCTCGAAAAATTAGTTTCATCAGGAAACTATTTTCAGATCATAATGAAGGTTATCAAGCAAAAATCAAAAGTGTGGAAAATAACAAGTCTTGTACAAACTTGAATTTTCAGCGTCTCCCCACTCTTCTGAATGTCTTTAAATTAATATCAGATTGTGAATAATTTCTCGAGAGTTGTGGGAAGTGTTTGTAAATCCATCGAGATACTGAACAGGTCTGCTGGTAGTAGGTAAATGCATGCATGATGCCAAGACAACTTTGTCGGGGTACTGGACAGGCCTGCTGGCAGCAAAGCAATGTTGGGTTCAAAAGAAAATTCTCAGGTATAAATTTTGATATTGATCATAAAGCATCCTTCATTCTAAATTGAAATTTCTTGGACATGATAAAGGTGTTAGGGTGGGTTAATTGACATCCCTACCGAGGCTATGGATGCCTGCTGGCAACAGTGGCCCTGTCAATAGTATCAGATCCATTGACTTAAATGTCGTTGCTCTCGTAATCAAAACTTGTCACCGTATTGCATTTGAACGGGAAGATATATGAAGCTGGACTGTTTAATGATCGTTGAAATTTGATTGAGATGCTTGATGTCCATACTCTATTCTCTGATCTTTAATCATTCTAAATCAGTCCTAACATGAACTCATTGATGATGCAGAGATAACTGCTTCTCCCAGTAAGTCGCCATTGTTGGTAGCCCTACATGTTTTTTCTATCTCGAATGACAAATAACACCTCCTGTAGCTGCCATCACCCCATCTTGTAATTGTCACTATTCTAGGGTGATTATTGGGTTGTTAAAAAATGATGTTTGATTATTCTTCATTTTACTTTTATCTCACATTTTCATGCTTGATTCATGACTATAAGCATGAATCAAGCAATTGAAACTTAATTTCACATTTTGATTTTATCCAAGGCTTGGTTTCAAGAGGTGAATGGGCTTACAACTTCCTCATTTTAATAATTTTTCTGAGCTTATCATATACCAATGAAATACCTATGTTGAATTGCTATTTGATTATACGCTTATCTTTGTTAAAAATACCAAAATTTGATTAGCATTTGGTTTGCAAAAACATATCTATATCCTAGCCTTTGCAAATCAACTGTACCCATTACATGTCATGGGAATTAAAAACATCATAATTGTATCTTGTACATCATTTTTTGGCTGGCAGAATTAGTTGACAGGCCTCTCACTTCGAATTGAGAGTTTGGGTAGTGTGATGTACTCAGAACATTCATGACCAGGAGTGTTCAAACCCCATAACCGAGACATCCATATCTTTATTTTGACCACACAGGCTATATGCTTATTTTCTTTTCATGGTATCCGCTTAGACTTACCTCTCCTACCTCTGTCATCTAAACCCATAGTTGGTCTATTCGTTTTTGTTACAGTATGTTCAATCCCGTTTTTGCTTTCCAGAGACACGATTTTGCGGGAGGGATTCTGAGAAAACCGCTACGAATTAGATCAAACTCTTGAAAACCCAGAACCAAAATGAGCCCTTTTACCTTCATCGCAAGAATTTTCTCCAGAAAATGGATCATTGTAGAGATATGTCTCATTGTTTTGGAGGTAAATTTCTTAGTTTTTTCGTTCCGGATGAGGAAAACGTTTTTTTGTTTATTTTTATTTTGCTACAACAATTCCTCTAGAAGCTCCTGTGGTGGACAAACCCTTGATAGAGAAGCCTCTTGGACTCTCAAATATCAAGACTGATCTTTTGTATTAAAACCCTCATGCAAGGGCATTGCTCAAATCCCTTTATCAAGCTTGATAAAAAAACCACAGGCAACAATGGAGATGTCCTGGCACATGACTGTGGATATTCTCAAATACCTATCACAGATCCATGGTATGAAGTTTTTACAGACATACCTTTTATTCAATTGCAAATCAAAACCCTCACTACTCAGATCGACTCATTAAAGGATGAAAATCATAGGCTAAAGTCCACTGTCCAAAGGCAATGCAAGAGTTTGAAAATGAATGGGAACATAATAGTAAAGAATGTTGAGAGTGTAACAGCAGTAGTTAATTCTGAGATTCTGTGAACCAAATTTAGCATGCAGTTAAGAGGTACATATTTGATTGATTGCTTGAGTTGCAGTTTATTTATTTTCTTTAATTGCATATATTTAATTAGATTTCTGTTGTTAAAATAAAACTAGCTACAACTGATTCTGTTGCTAGTCTATTCTTATTCGAAATTTGGAAGATATTGGTTAAATTTATATCTGGATTTCTTTATTTCATCCTTTTCTTTCAGGATATCTGGCAGATTATGGTGTTCAAGTGATATGAAGCATTTATGGGCTTATTAGCCATATCTTTGGCTCATTTTTGTAAAATAGAAACAAAACTTTTATAATTTTGAGAGATAGAGTTTGATATGGAGTGGTTTTATGACCCTCTATTTTTGTAACTAGTAAATCATTTTTAGATTTGATCCTATCCTACAAGATAGGATGTTTAGTTTACAAGAACCCTTTAAATACTACATATTTTTGTAATGGAGGGATCTTCGCCTGGGGCTGAAGGTGGACAATTTATTCACAAATTTGGATGGAACATATATTTACATTTCGGCTTTAGGTCTCTGTAAATGTTATTTTCATTTATGGTTTGTTTATCCTAATAAATCAATAGTTGTTGATAGCTTTAGTCTTCACAATTTATTATGGCATTGGGATAATTTATTTAAAATATCGTCCACATTTTGATGCTTCAGATATTGAAAAGGGTGATCATTCATTCAACCCAAATGATAAGATTTTTCTTTAATTTTGTTGAATGATTAAAAGCATGTTGTTACAGTTAGATTTATCTTAAATGTAATTTCTTGCAATCACAAATATCACAGGGATTACTTGCATATCATCGTTCTGTCATTAAAATTCAACAGTCAATATATTGTTTTGCATTTATTATGAACAGTTTCAAGTTTCATTGCAGGTTTACCTCTTGGACAAGATGGCTCGATGTTCCCTAATCGTACAGATGTTTGAGTGCATGTTGATTAACTCATTAACAGGTTAGTTTATTTCTCTTTGTCATTTGTTTGAATTTGAAACTCAAATATATGGTCTGTCTTTGACCATCCACATACTTCTGTTTCATAGTATATTTTTCTACTTTAGTTTAGATTAATAAAGAGAAAACAAAAAAAAATATATCTTATGTTCTTTCTTCATCTGCTTTTGTTAAAGCAGTCATTTTCACATTGATTTTTGTGAGTTTAGATTAAAACTTGCAACTTGTATATCATGCATAGAAATAAGATAGACAGTTCTATTGTTTATATAATATCTACAATAGTTATATATACTTATGTACATATATATATATATATATATATATATATATATATATATTAAATGGTTATTTAATAGTTATCTCTTTTATTTCTTTTATTTGTTTCTTCTAGGACTTTTAGATTGGCCAACAAAGCCATTAAACCCGTCAGAACGAGTTATACCAAACGGATTGGGTTATTTAGACAACCCCAGACCGAACTCGTTCTTCAAATTGACGGACAATCATTTTCGCCCGTCAACAAATGGTGCTAGAAGAAGGGCTGACTGACAAGCTTTCCTTGTAGGAGCCTTTATTTTAAATGTATTCAATTTCCCCATGGCTCCCAAAATCACTGTGTTGGAACATGATTTCCACTTCTCATTACCCGATGTTCCCAACGAGAAATTCTCTTGCTTGTCCAAACTCACCTTTGATGGTGGAGGCAATGCATCTGCTAAAGACCACCTTAACAAGTTTTGGTGCAAATGCATCAAACATGACATTTCTGATTTAAGAGTTTTATGCAGATTGTTCACTTTTACGTTTAGAGGTCAAATTAAACATTGGTTTGAGTCCTTTCTAGCATGCCACATTTTTTATTGGTTTCAATTTGTAGATGAATTTGTAGATGCTTTTGAAATTTATGATTACAATCAATTATGTGGAGAATTTCAGACTTCGCTAATCAATGGTGATTCATCTTCGGAAGACTTTTCAATGTGAATCTATCATATACTTTGTAAATTTAATCTCGATGACATGTCATTTGTATTAAATCTCCTCTATGATGCTTGCATCCCTTCCATCCAGTCATATTCAATCGTGAATGAAGAACCAGTTGCAAATCCTATCACTCAATTGCGAGAAGAATTTAGTTCGCAGGATGAGAGGAATCCATTCAAAAAATTTGAACATGCAAGGGAGGTAGAATCTATTGACCAAGTTCTTACTGACAACCAAACTGGTTTTTCCTTTGAATCATTATATTTTCAGTCTTCGACCATCATGGAAGAAGATTCGATTCTTGGTCAAGGTGAATATCATCATTCTTGTAACTTATGCTCTAATCAATATTTAAACTCATTCATTGAATAACACTTAAGCGACGAAAATCATCTTAAACATTCTAGCATTCCTATGAAACTGATTAGAGAAGAATATATGCAATTGGAAGGAGAAACCTTAAACCTTCATCCTCAAAATGTACTTTATCCACAGGAAAGACCAGATGTTTGTCACGTAAGTTTTGAATTATCTATCATACATGAGGCAAATCTAGATGATCATATTATGTTGAGGAATTTATCACCAAAACAGAGTGAGAGTTTTAAAGAAAGTGAAGAGAAATGTCTTTAGAATACCATTGTTAAATATCATAGCTCAAGAGATTATTTTCATGTGCTTATTTCTGATTCCTTTTATTCTTTATATCCCAATCTCTTCTTAGATTCTGGTGGACTTGATACCTTACCTATAACATCCTACTCTTTTCTGCCACAATCATTCCCTTTCGATATGCTAAGATTTGATGAAAATAATTCCAAACATAACATTGATAAAGTCGGATTTGACGCTCTTTCACTTTCATCACTCACATGGGAAAAGGACATGTTGTGAGATGATTTTACACAGTTTATTGTTGAAAAAGACAATGCACACTATCTTATGGAGATCAAACATTCTACGTTGCATATTCGTTCTTTGATTAGCTCGAATTTTAATGTTTATGCTTCACAATTTGAAATGATAAATCTCATCAAAGGAAGCATTCAAACCAATGATCTAATTGATGTCATGAATCCTCTTATGATGAGTTCCCCATTGATATATTCATTTCATCAAAGTCATGGTTTGCATCCTCATTTTTGTGATAGGAGCTTAGGATGGATTGAATATTCATATATAAAAAAATATTCATAATAAAGATAAAATTGTGCTTGCCTTGTTTTTACCTAAGTATCTTAGAAGTAGGCATGACATATTTCTTTTAGATCCTCCATGTGAAGAAATTAATGAACACTTAGGGAATTGTCGGGAGGATGGGGCACTTCAGCCTTGGCTGATGGTTATGTCATTTCTCCATAATCTTGACAAGTTTTCCAAACTTACTTACAATTTCCCATGCCATTATGACCCATATCACGACAAGAATATCGAATGGCTAGAGGATTCATACAACAAGAATATTCAAGGGAATGGTAATATCATGCTTTCTTTGCTTTTAAATGATGATTATGAAGGCAAGTGTGATATATTTATGTCATTTTTTGATATATTACCATTCTTCTTAGTAATATTTGATTTTGTTTCCATTGCAAGATTGGAGTTACTCCGATGGCTACATTGGAAGCATGACTTCACATAGTATTATGATTTGTTTAGTAGTAAGGATAGGTTTAGGAGTAGGTTTCTTTTAGATTTTTATCTCATTGTTTCTCTCTGTAATAATGCGGTTAAAGAACATAAGTGGGTGCACCAAGAGAACCATAATATGACTGTTGTCAGGGAAGTTTGCTTGATCCTTTTCTCTCTGCTTTTCGTTGAACATTTCTTTTCAAAAAACGCAGTATCATCATGAAAATCTTAATTGGAGAGTAAAGAGATAAATAAATATGAACTGTAAATTCAACCCTGACCCAAGGTATCACGAGTAGGACTGCATTCACATCAATCAGGAATTTTCTATTTTCTTTCAGCCTCCCAAGAGATATTTCGTATGATGTTTTTAGATCCATCTTGGTACATATTTTTTATGTTTTGATTTGTTTTGGTTTCCCTTTTTATTTCGTTTTTATTTTATTGGTTTTCATCCGCCTTCCGGTTAAAACATGTCTGTATCACAGTTTGGTTCAAAGAAAGAAAACCGAATGATTCATCTTAAAACAATTGTTAAGGACTGTCAGAGTATCAACTATTGTAATTTCCTGAAATGCAGACTAGTTAAAGAGGGTTTTTTTGTTGAGAATTGATTTCATGGTTTCACTTTGCAATTATGAGCAAACACGACTATCATTAAAATCTCTTTACGTTGTCCCTGCTTTTAAGAAAGCAACTCAAGGATGCCTTCCTGTCCTCGAAAAATTAGTTTCATCAATAAACTATTTTCAGATCATAATGAAGGTTATCAAGCGAAAATCAAAAGTCTAGAAAATAACAAGTCTTGTACAAACTGGAATTTTTAGCGTCACCCCACTCTTCTGAATGTCTTTAAATTTATATCAGATTGTGAATAATTTCTCGAGAGTTGTGGGAAATGTTTGCAAACCCACCGGGATTCTAAACAGGTTTGTTGGCAGTGGGTAAATTCATGCATGATGCCAAGACAACTTTGTCGGGGTACTGAACAGGCCCGCTGGCAGTGAAGCAATGCCGGGTTCAAAAGAAAATTCGCAGGTATAAATTTTGATATTGATCATAAAGCATCCTTCATTCTAGATTGAAATTTCTTGGACATGATAGAGACGTCAGAGTGGGTTAATTGACATCCCTGCTGAGGCTATAGACGCCTGCTGGCAGCAATGGCCCTATCAACAGTATCAGATCCATTGACTTAAATGTCGTTGCTCTCGTAATCAAAACTTGTCACCTGATTTCATTTGAACGGGAAGATATCTGAAGCTGGACTATGTAATGGTTGTTGAAATTTGATTGAGATGCTTGATGTCCTTCATCTATTCTCTGATCTTTAATCATTCTAAATCAGTCCTGGCATGAACTCATTGATGATGCAGAGATAACTGCTTCTCCCAGTAAGTCGCCATTGTTGGCAACCCTACATGTTTTTTCTTTCTCAAATGACAAATAACACCTCCTGTAGGTACCATCACCCTATCTTGTAATTGTCACTATTATAGGGTGATTATTGGGTTGTTAAACAATGATGTTTGATTATTCTTCGTTTTACTTTTATCTCGCATTTTCATGCTTGATTCATGACTGTAAGCATGAATCAAGCAATTGAAACTTAATTTCACATTTTGATTTTATCCAAGGCTTGGTTTCAAGAGGTCAATGGGCTTACAACTTCCTCATTTTAATAATTTTTCTGAGCTTATCATATACCAATGAAATACCTATGTTGAAATGTTATTTGATTATACGCTTATCTTTGTTAAAAATACCAAAATTTGATTAGCATTTGGTTTGCAAAAACATATCTATATCCTAGCCTTTGCAAATCAACTGTACCCATTACATGTCATTGGAATTAAACACATCAGAACTATATCATGTACATCATTTTTTTGCTGGCAGAATGAGTTGACAGGCCTCTCACTTCGAATTGAGAGTTTGGGTAGTGTGATGTACTCAGAACATTCATGACCAGGAGTGTTCAAACCCCATAACTGAGACCTCCATATCTTTATTTTGATCACACAGACTATCTGCTTATTTTATTTTCATGGTATCCACTCAGACTTACCTCTCCTACCTCTGTCATCGAAACGCATAGTTGGTCTATTCGTTTTTGTTACAGCCTGTTCAATCCCGTTTTTGCTTGCAAGAGACACGATTTTGCGGGAGGAATTCTAAGTAAACCGCTACGAATTAGATCAAACCCTTGAAAACCCAGAACCAAAATGGGCCCTTTTACCTTCTTTATGGGTAGTTTCTCCAGAAAATGGATCATTGCAGAGATATGTCTCATTTGTTTGGAGGTAAATTTCTTAGTTTTTTCGTTCCGGATGAGGAAAACGTTTTTTTGTTTATTTTAATTTTGCTACAACAATTTCTGTAGAAGCTCCTGTGGTGGAAAAACCCTTGATAGAGAATCCTCTCAGACTCTCAAATGTCAGGCCTAATCTTTTTTATTAAAACCCTCATGCAAGGGCATTGCTCAAATCCCTTTATCAAGCTTGATAAAAAATCCACAGGCAATAGTGGAGACGTCCTGACACATGACCATGGATATTCTCAAACAACTATCACAGATCCACGGTGTGAAGTTTGTATAGACATACCTTTTCTTCAATTGCAAATCAAAACCCTCACTACTCAAATCGACTCATTAAAGGATGAAAATCATAGGCTAAAGTCCATTGTCCAAAGTCAAGGCAAGCGTTTGAAAACGATTGGGAACATAATAGTAAAGAATGTTGAGAGTGTAACAACAGTAGTTAATTCTGAGATTTTGTGAACCAAATTTAGCATGCAGTTAAGAGGTAAATATTTGATTGATTGCTTTAGTTGTATTTTATTTATTTTCTTTAATTGCAGAGATTTAATTAGATTTTTGTTGTTAAAATAAAACTAGCTACAGATGATTCTGTTGCCAGTCTATTCTTATTCAAAATTTGGAAGATATTGGTAAAATTTATATATGAATTTCTTTATTTCATCCTTTTCTTTCAGGATATTTGGAAGATTATGGTGATAAAATGATATGAATCATTTATGGGCTTATTAGCCATATATTTGGCTCATTTTTGTAAAACATAAACACAACTTTTATAATTTTGAGAGATAGAGTTTGATATGGAGTGGTTTTATGACCCTCTATATTTGTAACTAGTAAATCATTTTTAGATTTGATCCTATCCTACAAGATAGGATGTTTAGTTTACAAGAAATCTTTAAATACTACAGATTTTTGTAATGGAGGGATCTTGGCCTGGGGCTGAAGGTGGACAATTTATTCACAAATTTGGATGGAACATATATTTACATTTCGGCTTTAGCTCTCTATAAATGTTATTTTTGTTTATGGTTTGTTTATCCTAATAAATCAATAGTTGTTGATAGCTTTAGTCTTCACAATTTATTATGGCATTGGGATAATTTATTTAAAATATCGTCCACATTTTGATGCTTCAGATATTGAAAAGGGTGATCATTCATTCAACCCAAATGATAAGATTTTTCTTTAATTTTGTTGAATGATTAAAAGAATGTTGTTACAATTAGATTTATCTTAAATGTAATTGCTTGCGATCACAAATATCACAACGATTACTTGCATCTCATCGTTCTGTCATTAAAATTCAATAGTCAATATACTGTTTTGCATTTATTCCCAACAGTTTCATGTTTCATTGCAGGTTTACCTCTTGGACAAGTTGGTTGGATGTTCCCTAATCATACATATGTTTGGGTGCATGCCGATTAACTCATTAACGGGCTAGTTTATTTCTTTTTGTCATTTGTTTATCTTTGAAACTCAAATATATGGTCTGGCTTTGACCATCCATGTACTTTTGTTTCATATTATATTTTTCTACTTTAGTTTAGATTAATAAAGAGAAAACAAAAAAAAAATATCTTATGTGCTTTCTTCATCTGGTTTTGTTAAAGCAGTCATTTTCACATTGATTTTCATGAGTTTAGATTAAAACTTGCAACTTGTATATCATGCACATAAATAAGATAGACAGATCTGTTGTTTAAATACTATCTACAATAGTTATATATACTTATGTACATATATATTAAGTGGTTATTTAATAGTTAGCTCTTTTATTTATTTTATTTGTTTCTTCTAGGACTTTTAGATTGGCCAACGGAGCCATTAAACCTGTCAGAATGATTTATACCAAACGACTTGGGTTATTTAGAACACCCCGGACCAGACTCGTTCTTCTAATTGATGGATAGTCATTTTCGCCCATCAACAAGACGTTACCACGATTGTGATTTAATTGAATTGTTGGTTCATGCATACTTTCCATTGATTTCCCTTGCCCTTGTGAGTTGGCACAATTAATGCGACATCCCGTCAGTCATTTCTAGCATTCAATTTCAATAACCGTCGTTAGTTGGTGCTTCTTTTCCCATATCCTCCTTTCCCGCTTGTTTTCGCTTTGTAGTGATCGTTGGACTTGTCGTCATCAGGCTAGCATTTTCGAGCGTGCGTGGTCATTCTATTTTCGGCGCACTATGCCTCTGTTGTTATCTTTTGGTGCATGGTATATATATAT
>ML792795.1:118796-135173 GCA_009831015.1 Picea engelmannii | reverse complement strand
TGCGTGGTAACTTTCATGTTGCGGGTGGTTGATTGTCCTTGTACAAATTCAATCGAATCCCATTGATTATCCCTCTAAGTTATGTGCCTCCTAAGTCCTTCAACTGTACGACTCTCCCATATGTGATAGTTTTTACTTCGTATGGTCCTAACTAGTGCATTTTGAGTTTTCTTGGGTGTTGAAAGGATTTACTGTCATACATCAACAATAAGTCTCCTTTCTTGAAATTTTTCTTCTTGATATGTCTGTCATGCCAAGATTTGTCCCTTTCTTTATGGACTTCTTGGTGGAACCCTGCTAGGATCCCATATTCCTCTATGACCATCAGTTGATTCAACCTATCATGTATTGTGCCTCGTTCTATCATGTTTGTAATCGCTGCTACACACAGACTAGGTACCAAGAATTCTAGTGGAACCACTGCTTCTTGTCCATATACCAATCTGAATGGTGTTTGTCCTATAAACTTCTTGCATGTGGTCCTGTATTCCCACAATAATGCTAGTATATTTAGGTCCTAATCATCCCTATTGACATTACAGATCTTCGTCAGTGCATTTTCAAGCATTTTGTTAAAGGCTTCTACTCCTCCATTTGTGTGTGGATGATATGGTGTACTCTTTTGATGATGGACTTCAAATTCCTCAGTCATATCCTTAATAGTATTGTTAATGAAGTGAGTTCCTTGGTCACTCATAAAAATCCTTGGGCAACCAAATCTAGTGATCACTTGCTCAAATAGGAAGTGTGTCGCTATCTCTACGCTGCAATATTTGTCCCAGATTACGCCACTCACATGCATGGTTTCCTTCACTTACTGCATCATGATATCCCATTTCGATGGGATGGGCACGCCCAAAAAAATTTTGACGACTTAAAAGCGACGCTATCCAATGCCTCTTTGATTATTCCTCCCGACTATGATCGTGACTACATCCTCTACTTTTCAGCCTCAACTATCTTAGTAGCAGGAGTCCTCGTCCAACTAAGGGATGATGGCCGTGAGCATGTTATCTACTACAGTAAAAAACTTTCAGGACCACCCCTGAAATACAATCATGAGGATAAAATCACCCTCGCAGTTGTCCTCACAGTCCAGAAACTACATCATTATATCTTTCTTCACACTACCAAAGTCGTGGCAGATTCCAAACCCATGCAATACTTGCTTAGTCAACGATAGATTAATGGAAAATTTTCTCGATGGATCGTCATCCTTCAGGAGTACGATCTAGACTTTTCAACTCCCAAAAGAAAGAAATCTCTTTTTCTCACATAACTCATCACGACATTTCCCTCAAACGCTAAAATTTCACCTGTAAATACGGACTTTCCCAACGAACACCTCTTATACATACCGTCGAATGACCCTTGGTATGGCGACCTTGTCGTCTACCTTCGGACACAGAATTTTGGGCCTCATCTCTTGCGAGATGATCATCGACGCCTTTTCCATCAGGCTCCTCAGTACCCCCTCATCGGTGACCTTTTGTATTGATGTGGGGTTGACACCATACTCCGTCGATGTTTAACCATCGATGAAGCAGATAAAGTCTTGAATGATTTCCATAGCGGCGCTTGCGGTGGACACCTCTTAGGTATGTCCACCACCCAAAAAATCATTCGAGCAGGATACTTCTGGCCCACTCTATTTCATGACTGCATCCACGCTGTCAAGTGATGTGACAAATCCTAGATTTATGCAAACAAAGCATGAGCGCCCCCCGCTCTTCTACATCCAGTCATCACCGTCGACCCCTTCTACAAATGGGGCATAGACTTCATGAATTTCAACCCTCCATCTAGTAATGGACATAAGTACATCATCATGGTAGTAGATTAATTTACCAAATGGATTGAAGCCATGCCTACCTTCAACAATACCATTGACATAGCAGCGCATTTTTTCTTCAACCACATCATTACCCATTTCGAAGTTCGACTGCAGTTAGTCTCCAATCACGGTAAACACTTTGAGAATGATATCTTCGTCAAACTCTCCTCAAGGTTGGGATTCTCCCATGGTTTTTCCTCCCCATACTACTCTCAGTCCAACGGGTTGTCAAGGCTGTTAACAAAGTCCTCAAAACCATTCTGCAACGCACTGTCAACAAACATAAAACCAACTAGCATCAAATGTTGTTTTCAGCATTATGGTCTTATCGCATGGCAATGAAAACTTCCATTGGTTTCACACCGTGTCATCTCTTCCATGGGATCGTAGCCACCCTCCCCATCGAGTGAAAAATTCCCATGTTGTGCACTTCCATCAAGCTATTACCTGACACTGCTCCAATGGAGCAACGATTGTTGAAATCATAGTTTTTGGATGTCGGTCTTCTTTATAGAACAATGAGGCAGCTAAAAAATGGTCCAAGGCCACCTTTGACCGCCCTGTCAACCTTCACTCATTTAACGAAGGAAATCTCGTCCTAGCCTACGATATCGCTCACGATACTTTCGGTCATGGGAAATTTGAGTCATTCTGGCATGGATCCTACATCATCCAACATGCCCTCACTAAAGGAGCATACATCCTGGCCTCTCCAGAAGGATATCCTCTCAAAGAACCCATCAACGGGTTGTACTTAAAGAAGTTTTATGCCTAAGCGTAATCATTCTACACTAGAATTTTTCTTAGTACACATTTGTAGAGTTTTTAGTATTGTTTTTTCACCTCCACTCATGTATGATCTACCATTCATGTTATTAATAGATGTCTCCTCCATCGGCCTACCACATCGGTTACAATGATGGAGCTAGTCGCTTGACACAGAATATCGCTTCGGCCACTTGGGCCCTCTACCCCTCCTCACATGAACTTCTCCACTCTAGTGGCATATGTTTGGGCTCAACAACCAAAAACCAAGCATAATACATGGTTGTTATTGGTCTCCTCACCGAGGCAAATTCACCTCCACATTCGCCACCTTAACATCTTATTAGATTCCCAGCTTGTCGTCCTGCAACTCAACAATGTATATCGTGTCCATGATCCTTGCCTCTTTCGCATCTCAGCGCGGGTATCCTTCATTCTCCCATGAATTGGTGGGCCCACCCCTACCAAATACCCTAGTATGACCCTCCGTATGAACCTTACCTAAAAAATAGAAACTAGCTACTCTACAGGAGGATGGAACCACTAACCTGTCTCTCGCAAATCCTGAATCGGTCGACTCGAACTCCCGTAATCTCTGAAAATCCTCCCAACACTCTCGTCAATTCACTATCGAAACGAGTATAAATGAGGTGGAATTGTGGGCCCCACAGCCATATATAGTCCCTTTTTTCCAAACTTCCACACTCAGTTACAGGAGCTCATAGTCTCTATTTTTCTATCCGTCTTCAACCACAGGATCAGGGTCCTGCCACCTAAATAGTCACATTACTTGGGTCACCATTTGACCTCGGCCTTGAGGGAGCCTTTTTCTCACATCATGTCTAGGTACGCATGCTCATGTTCAAAATTATCAAATAATTGTTATATGTTCTTTATCTTCAGATATTGTTCACGTTGGGTATTCGATTTTCATGTGTGCAGGTACTTGGTCAACACAAATCAGTGCAACCCCTTCAGGTATATGATCGACACTGGCATGTAATCATTCCCTTTGAATATCAATTTCATATCCCAATCACACCCTCTGGCATTTTCCTTTAGGGTCCCTACATTCGGCTCTACAATACTATCACCTCCGCTGCATTTTGGTACTGTCACCCAGTAGCACTCTCCCCCACATGAGTTGTCCCATTCATAGTCCCCTTTGGAACTTTGACACACATGTTGATTTCACCCCCTAGGGACGGGAGTCCCGATAGTCTTAATCATTTCCAAGAATCATCCACATAATCCTTCTCATCATTTTGCTAGCTTTCCCAACAGACTCCCTGGTTATCTCCTCATGGTTTTATTTTGACTGCACCTCCACAGTATCATTAACCTTCCATTTCATCCACAATCAGTTTGCCCATCTGCAGATTTCCCTCCATTTCATTTACCTCATACAGAAACCCACCCATGGGGCCCCAACCCTCTACGATTTCTCCACACAACTTGCGCCCTCACGGACCAAGCCATCTTGCAGTGGGGCACCCGTTTATATATCTGTACACTCATCCCAAATTATTCTTTATTCATTTGGTAATTGTAAAAAATCCTTGGTTTCTAGCATTTACTTATATTTTTGTTGTTCTCACCCTTGGCGACCTTCCTTTTTTTGGAAACACAACCCATGTTGCCCTTGTTTGGGGTAGTCACTATCCCCTACTCATATTGACATCGTCCACAAACTCTGAGCATCCCACAATCCATGTACCCCTGATCTATGAGTTTGTCCACTTTGTCACGCCTCTGGAACCATTTAACCCCATGTTTAGTCATCCTCCTGACGCTAGATCCAGTTCCATGGTTGCTTCCAATCATCCTTCAAACATACCCCCAACCAAGGGCAGTCTTGATTCTCACAACATCCTGACTTCGTTCATTTTCCCTATCAATTTATGATCTTATCTAGTGGATTTCATGAAGCCCTTTGCTTCTTGGAGTCACGTCTCCCTTTCTTTCGACATCAACACAGTTTCCAGAAGGGTGACAATATCTTGACTCTCATTACCTTTACAATGAGGAGTCTTGGATGGAAAAGAGAGAACCATCATTGCTCTCTGATTTCGTTGACCCCCACAAACATTTGAATTCAACAAAAATATCATGTTATGGTGGGTCTTACTATGCGACTATTGCAGTTGTTTTATACTAGTCGAAGACCTCTGAATTTGTTAGGCCATCAATGCCTACGAGTCATTGAAAATTATTACATGTGCCCTTTCCTCTTGTCAGAGTATGTTCCCCATCAGAATTGTCATCTTCCATTATCAAACTGCCCCGGAGGGTGCTACAGTTATCTACATCAACATACAACTTCAGTTATTGTCTTACATTTTTCAGTTACATGACACAAGCATGGGGCATGCCCGCCTCATTTGTATACATATTTTATTTTTCTCTCCCTAGAGATAGATTTGAGTCTCACGGTTTCCCCTCTCCCTATGAAAGGATTGCTCTTGTAGTTCTTATCAACACTCTTCATTAAAATGGTACTCTCAGTAGAAGAAGCATTGATGTATTTCGACTACATGTATGCTCTTAACCTCACACATCAGGGGGCATATATTATCACTAAAATTTCGTCTGCAACATTGCATGAAAATGGTTATAGGAATACAACATCTCCAAACACCTATTAGTTCACCTGCAACACCAAAAATGCATTTCAAAGGGGAAAAAACTATACAACTAATCAAAAAATTGACATGATCTGAAACACTAAAGGAAGCGCACGCACAATGCGTGGTCCAAAGAAGCCCGTAGATCACACAATGCGCTGTATGCGCAACTGTGTACGAGAAAAGCCGTGCACTCCTATGAACGATGCATTTATGGTTCTTGTTGGCCCCTCACCCACTTTTGGAACAACTCCCAACTTGATTTGACCCTCAAATCCGAGCTGAATCCAAATGGGGGGTTGGTCAAAGACCTAAGGGTGCCCTAAAGGGCCCCTTCCACACTAAGAACCGGTTGGATATTTCCTCCAAGAAATTCTATAAATGGAGTCCATGGGTGCACTAAGAATTTAAGAATCTCATAGTATTGTTATGTTGCCTGAATCCTCCTTCAAGAAACCTCTTTTCTTCTTGGATCATTCTAACAACATTCTAATAAGCTATTCCACTCACCTCTTAAGGGAATAGGCTTGGATTTCTTCACCATTTTCTTTCTAGTTTATCATTGTAAGAATAGCTCTCAAATAGAGGACTCAAGAGCCCTCCCAAGGAGGAAGAGGGGATCCATAATTCCTCCTTTATCTACGGTGTTTGTCAACTAATATAGTTATCCATTGGTGGCATAATCTTGGTCATTTGGTTGATTGATTTTGGTTCAATGTTTCTTATGCATTTTAGTTTTATTTCTTTAGTTATTTCCTTAGTTGTTTCTAGTTTAGTTGTTTATTTATTTCATGTGCTTGGATTGTTTAATTCATACACTAACCTCTGTCTTGTCTAGCAAGCCTAACTAGACTTGTAAGTGCCCTTGTTTTGCTCACCCAAGTGATGAAACAAACACAAAAATATGTTTATTGAAACTGAAGGATGGGTTTGGTCCCATATGGGTCCTCAAGATTGGACTCACATACACCATTCGATGCATAGTTTTACGAGCCCAAAGAAGGTAAAATCGGTGGTTTTTAACATTTAGAGAGTCTGAATAGAACTTAAAGATGATTCCATGGATGAATTTTTCGTAAATTTAGTCTCCCAAGCCCGAACAAAAGTGTAAAACAATACGGGGGAGAACTCTTCTAATCATGCTTGACTAGAGTATTCATTGTTTTGTAATTAGTCTTGTGAGGCTGAAAAAAAGATAAAATACCACTCGAAAGATTCCCTTTCAAACCTTTTAATGAGTGTGAAAGGAAACACGCTCACTTGACAATATTTTCATTTTATTTTCAAAGACCTCTATTTGATCGTGTCTTCCAAGAGGACAATGCTCTAGAAGGAATACATGTCAAGGGACAAACCTGAATCATGGCTTCCAAGAGATCTTTGCTAGATGGAAAATCTACACTCTAGAAGGAATACGTGTTGACGGTCATGATATGGGTAGGGATATCAGGCTCTAATAGCCCTATCGAAGAGATCAACATGTCAAATACTGGATCTAAATCATAATAAGGGAGAGAGCCCTTCTCATTCAGAGTTGAACACATGGCACATGTTGCCAGATAATTGACCTGCAATGGGGTGGATTTCGCTGGACTAAGAGGACCATTTATGGAAGTTGGATGGTTGACCGTGATATGAGGGCCAATGAATGAAATTTGGTCTATGGTCACTATGTTTCCATTGTGAGGGAAACACATCATTCGAAAGACTTTGGACACAAGATCCTTCATAGAATAAACATAGTCTCGTATGAGGAGGAAATTAAAATCCAAGGGGTCGTGGACTACCATCACATCAATATAGATAGTTTTGCCTCCTAAAGTAGCATGAAACTGAGGAAGGATCCCTAAAGGTTGACTATCCCTTCTGTTAAAATCCAACAAAGTTTGAGTCACCGACGCAAGCCGAGGAGAACCTAAAGATTTCCAAGCAATGGAGGATAAAATACTAACTGATGCACCTTCATCAACAATAGTCTAAGGAAATCTAGAACACATGAACTTGAAGGGAATAGGACAAGTTGATATTAATTGGAAATCCAAAGAAGGAAATTACAAAGCATGATTGATGATGGAACACTTGTCCAACCTATCCTCATCCAACTCTTGCATGAATCTTGACATCAAAATGCTAATGCTTCCTCTAGAATCAAAGGTTTGATGCCTCTAATCTTTCCCCCCTTCACCTTGGAAATACATTCAATATATAGGCTTGAGAGGCACAACCACCATGAGGAAATGAAGGATATGGTTGAGGATATGTCTCCTTAAGTTGGTATTATATCCTAGGATAGAGCCCATTGGGTAGGATTCGACCACAAAAACATCATACAAGTCAGAGATGGCCCTTAGGAAAAGGTGGAGGATCCCCAATTTCTCTCTAGCAAGACTGACACTCCGTCAGACTTGAAAAAAAGGTTCCATTATATAAAGTGGCACTCCCATAACATGGCAAGGGGGGAACCATTCCATGAAGTAGCACTCCCCCAACATGGCCAGGGGGTGCCATCCTTCATAAATTCCCAAACAAAGGTTGATTTTCGAAGAAAAAGGTGTGTCTTGACCTTGAAATGATGGGTTTCTTCCTCCAATATGACTTAGGGTCATGGAAAACTATTTTCATGGTCTCAAGGGGTGGTGACACCTAGAAAACTAAATATGACACTTGGTAGGGTGCATACGACACTTGTGGAAGTGCATGTGACACTTAACAAGGTTCATAAGTCACTTTGTGATACTTGAGACACTTGGGGGTGAGACACTCAAGTGTGACATTTTGGTGTGTAACACATACATACAAAATAAAACACAACAATTAGAAAATAATTGAACACAATGGCCACAACACTTATCTTTATCAGAATTTACACCATCGAATGAAAATGACAAATGTTCCACCCAAACATAATATATGTTGCACCAATTCTCTCTACAAAAGGCCACCCCCAAGATAGGAATATGAGTCCACAAGGATGAACAAGATCCTATGGGTGTCTATAGTCCACACAAACAACCCAATACCTAGTAAAACACAGTGAAATGACTCCTACAATAATTACAACTTCGAATTTCTTGTCTCTGTTAGTCTACACAATCCAAGGGTTGATATTTCCTTCTCTGCACTGTATTCCCTCTGATAATATCCATCCCCTCTAGGGAGATAGAATAAACTGGTTAGGAATCTCTCAACTTGGGGATTGAGGAAATTGAGTTGCAACAAGAGTTCTCACAACAACCTTTACAAATGCCCCTTTGTGTAATTTCTCAACAAAATTTTCACTTAGATGAATGGAAGCCTCATTCTCAGTATAATTACCAACTTCAACAAGTTTTCTTCAACACCTTCTATGGATACCTCCTATTTTCCATCACTCAACTCATCTTTTCCTCACTTATTACTAACCATCATAAAATTCTCTCTTCTCTACTTGGATTTCTTTTCCTTTTCTCTCATGTATTATAGACTCTCACATTTCCTAAGAATTATTGTAATCAACCCATGTTGTCCCTTTCTCAACCTATTACATTCATTAAATGATACAATTCCCATCATGAGTGTATCTATCCTATGCTCTCAATAACTAGGTGATATGAATATTCCACCAATATCACACATGCATTCAATGATTGGATTCAATAAGTCAAAGGAGGATTATATCGTAATGAAAAATAAATTTATGAAAATGACATGGGATTCTAGGTATGTGGAGTTCCCCTCAAACCCCCACTTTAACCCCATCTCTTGTGGAATCATATCCCCCCATGACTTTGTCTATGCTCGTATACAACCGACAATGTATTTTTTTTTTCAATGTACAATGTTGACATGTTACATCACTTATCCCTTGAAAATTAATCATATATACAATAATACATTTCTAATATGAGGATCAAAGTTAGGGTGTTACAATTCCTCCCCCCTTGTTTTTTCACCATCCTCGGTGCACATCACCATATAGGTGTACATGTCTACATATACAAATTTTACATCACACTGCCTAATACTTCCACAGTTTAATGACACCCACAACAATTCCAATTAGTAATATCTCATTCCCCTCAGCCTGCATAACCCAAGGAAGTGTATTTCCTTCTTTTCTCTATAGTCCCTCAATTTGTCCCACTTCCCTTCCAAGGATACTATATAAGTTGGCTAGGAAGTCTCATATTTGTGGCTCCAGGAATTCACTACTAAAATGGAGTCTTTATACATTTATACACAATGTACATCTAGATTTCATCAAAATTTTGCAAAAAGGTGTGGGTACTCTCCCGCATGACCTCCTCGTTCTCCCATGTGGAATATTTGAGACTGTGGCAGGTCCACTATACCTTTACCTGAACGATGGCTCAATTTATGAGAACTTTGGGTTTCTATTCTTGGATGCACACCAAATCGACTCGAAATTCCCCTTCGTGCACCACTTGAATCATAATCCAATCATCCACTTGGTTACATATAGACACATATTCTTTTAGTAAAGACAGATGAAATAAATTATGAATATGCATTCAGATATAAGAACAATGTGTTAGGGACCTAACTTCCCTAACCCCTCACGTAGATAGAATAATATATTTTCCATGTAATAAAGGCTAATACCAGTAAATAATTCCTAGTTAATAATGTGAACAAGTCTAATGCAAGAATACTTAATAGAAGCTTCTGCTTCTAGAAGGATCTTCATCTATATTATTGTTTTGAAGATGGATTTGGTATAAATAGGAGTATAAGGCATGAGAAATCCTTGTCTTCAGAATTATTATAATAGAGCGCTTCTTTGTTGGAGGTTTCCCCCTCAAAGAGGCAAGTGAATATTGCTTTCTATTAATAAAGGTATTATTTTTGGTGTTGTGGTTATCTACATTCTATTATTTCATTGGTATTTTTTGCATTATTTCTATTTTCTGCATAATATAATAGATCTGGTACCTAACAAGTGGTATCAGAGAAATTTCCTCTACAAAAACTGTGTGAATTTGTTTTCAAGGTAGAGACATGTACTATCAGCATCTTTAAAACAAAAAGATATGTCATTCAATGGGTAAAAATGCGGTGGGGAAGACTACATGTAGGAAATACAGAAGGTTTCATGGGATTGTCTAGAAAGAAACGTTTCACCTTGTTAGAAGCCTCTGTAACACCTATTGTTACCCTTCGAGAAGTACCACATTAGACAAAATCTATACATGTCCATCACTCCCATGTACTGTCATGTATATTGAAAGTCCGCTAGGTCTCCCGAAACTAGCCCCAGATCAACTGATTGACCACCTGAATGCTATAGTGACAACAAGAACAAAACTTAGAAAACTACTCTCTAGTACATGGGTAATTAGGTAGTATGAATAAGGGTATGATCGAACCTCCTTGGTTGGTGCCTTGAGATATTGGGTCGAGTACTACTACTTGACCCCACATGTATATCAGAGAGATATAACATAGGGAAAACCCGTGTCTATAGGCACCCTAAAAACCTTAACTAGGGGGAACATACCAGACAAGGATCAAAAATGATATTTTGGCCGCGTAATCTTACTTCCTGCATTCTGGTTGCGAAATTATTACACATTTTTTACTATTAATAATTTGGGCATTTGACACTACAGTATTATCTAGGTGAGAGTATAACTTTGCAAGAGTAAAAACAAAAACAAGTATGGTTCCTGCCCACACCCTTAATTAAGACCTATCCCATTGGATTCCCCTAATCACCCTGATCACCGTGATACCTATCATTTTTAATCATTTTTTTTCATGTGGACCCATCCCCTCCCCAACACCTTTATTTCCCACTTACTCCATTGGCTTCCTCTATTTTACATGATCACAGTGGTATATATAACATATCTTCTTTTTTGTCCATGGACCCATCCCTCATCCCCCAATGTCTCCCACTAAACATGAAGAAACCATTTTGAGCGATGCAGACCAAGTGATGTAGATTTTATTTTCTCTACATTTCGAGCTTGTTAGCTCAACCCATCTTGACGAGACAAGTTCTTAAGGTTTAAAATGGTGGCAACGCTTAAAATAAATAGTGATAAAACAAATGCTTCATTTTAAACTCAGAAACTGAATTATGGAATTTCTTCCATTGATGCCAAAGTGGAGTACCTCTAGGAACAACTCAATAGTTGAATTGACAAACTCCGCTCCACTCTAAAAAAAATCATGAACCAATCCCAGGGTCCTTCCTCCTTTGACCCACCCCTCCACGTAGAAGGTGTTGACTCCTCCCAACCTCTTCACCCTCATTCCAACTCCCTACATTGTGACCCTCGTCTTCCCAGTGTTGAGGTGAACAAATTTGATGGCTTAGATCCAACAACCTAGGTCACTCAGATGGAACACTATTTTTCCCTACATGGAATTACTGATGAGTTTACCAAACTTCGTTATGGTGTTCTCTATTTTGATCTAAAATGATAACAATGGCGGTAATGTCGTAGAAATGCACGTTAGGGGTATGTTTTTTGGACATAGTTTGTTTCCAATTTGTATGAACTCTTTGACACAAACACCCACCATTTAGGTCATTTGACCAAGTTTAAATAGTATGGAATAGTGGAAGATTTTATTGTTTCCTTTCAACACTTGGATTTACAAATGGAGGGCATGACAAATGCATTATTCTGAGAATGATTTATCAGTGGCATCAAGGATGAAATTCGAGCCCAAGTCCTCATGGCTCACCCACAGACTTGGTTGGAAGAAACTAAACATGCCAAGGAGATACAACATGTCATGTTTTTCCAAAGTAGAAAACCCAATTTTATTCCCTGAACTAGACCCCCCAATCCTTCCCTCAAGCCACCCCTCTCAAGGTCCAAAACCTAACATAGGAGGAAATGGTTGAACACCAACTCAAGGGTCTTTTCTATAATTATGATGATAAATAGTTTCCAGGGTACAAGTGTAAAGAACACAATTTTTTATGGCCATTTCAGAGGATGTTTCTATTGAATATGCTTAG
Source organism: Picea engelmannii (assembly GCA_009831015.1). Taxonomy (NCBI): domain Eukaryota; kingdom Viridiplantae; phylum Streptophyta; class Pinopsida; order Pinales; family Pinaceae; genus Picea; species Picea engelmannii. The sequence continues at coordinate 122,974 of ML792795.1, read as the reverse complement.
GTTTCACTAGAGGAAGTGCTACCCCAAGAAGAGGATATTAAGTCACCCTATGATCCTCTTGAAGTTGAACCAGTGATTTCGCTGAGTGATCTCACTGGATTTTATACTCTCCAAATCATCAATTTAATTGGCTACATTAAGCACAATAAATTCATCATCCTAGTAGACAATGATCACACTCATAATTTCATTCATCGTCACCTTGCCGAAAAAATAAATTTCTATATCCGTGTAGTCAACAATTTTCAAATCATGATTTCCAATGGTGGTTCCATGAAATGGGGGGGCATTGTGAAAATGTGCACCTACAAATTGGTCAGTATCACTTGAAATATCACATGCTTTTTATTAACATGGGTGGTTGTTCCATTGTTCTTGGTGCTGAATGGCTACGCACTCTTGGCCCCATCACCATGGATTTTAAGGATTTAACCATGCAATTCCAACAGGAGGGACAATAGTATAAATTCCAAGGAATTACAACATGCTCTCTAGAGATCATCTATTCCCAGTGCATGGAAAACGTTACTAAAAAAAGGTCATTCTGGAATTCAAGAAATTGAGACACCCTGTGTTCACTTCGACCTCCAATATATCCTTTCCCAACACCACACTATTTTCCAAACACATCAGGGACTTCCCCCCTCCCACGACAACTATGACTATTCCATTCCTTTAATCCCGAGTAGTCTTCCTCCCAATGTTCACCCTTATCGTAATCCCCTTTCTCGAAAAAATGAAATTGAGAAAATTGTTCAAGACTTGCTAGAATCACATGTTATCCATACCAATACCAACCCCTATTATTCCCTTGTAGTCATGGTCCTCAAGAAGGATGGTACTTGGTGCATGTGTCCTGATTTTCATGCCCTCAACAAACTTACCATCAAGGAAAAAATTCACATTCTTTTCATAGATGAACTAAGTGGGGCTCAATACTTTACTAAACTTGACCTACGTTCTAGCTACCACCAGATACGTATGAAAGAGGAATATGTTTCCAAGACTGCATTTCACACTCATGAGGGTCACTATGAATTCTTGTTCATGACCTTTGGCCTCTGTAATGCACCCACCACTTTCCAAATCTTCATGAATCATGCCTTTCATCCTTTCCTCTGTCACTTTTTGTTAGTTTTATTTGATGATATTCTCATCTATAGTAAGACTTGGAAATCCCATCTCACCCATGTGGATCAAGTTCTCCATCTCCTCTCCAAGAACAAACTCTTTCTCAAATAGTCTAAATGTGATTTTGGTTCCTCTGAAGTAGAGTACCTGGGTCACATTGTGGGGAAGGATGGTGTAAGGGTGGATTCTAATAAAATTGAAGCTATGCGGAATTGGCCTCACCCTAAAACTTTTAAAATTTTATGTGGTTTCCTAGGTTTAACGAACTATTACCGCAAGTTTGTTCAGAATTATGGAAAAATTGTGGCTCCCCTTGGAGTTATCCTTAAAAAGAATTATTTAATTTGGACTCCAACAACTTACCAATTTGTCCAAGCCTTGAAAGAAGCTATGTGCACTACTCTTGTCCTGGCACTACCCGACTTCACCAAAAAAATTGTTCTGGAATGTGATGCATCGGGGAGAGGAATCGGGGCAGTACTCATGCAAGAGGACTGAACTTTAGCTTCCACCAACAAAAATTTGTCAGAGAAACATTTGGGCCAATCAATATATGAAAAGGAAATGTTATCTATTTTGCATGCAATGGATCTCCGACGCCCTTATCTATTGGGGGACTGCTTCAAAACTAAAATAGATCATCGAAGCCTTCAGTATTTCCTAGAACAACGAATTTCATCCATGGATCAACAACAATTGGTGACCAATATTTTTGGATATGATTATGAGATCATTTACAAGAAGGGAAAATAAAATGTGGTGGTTGATGCCCTTTCCTAGAAACATGAAGAAGAAGGGTCCCTCTTTTCCCTCTCATTCATTGTCACCGAGTGGATTTAGGTTTTTCACCCCCCATTTCTAGGGGTAACTAAGGAGATGATATCTCGAGACCCGCAGGTTCCATATATGGAGTTCTAAGAGTCACTTGAGTAGACAAAGCCCCTCCTCTTACCACACATCTTCATTGATCGATAGCAGCAACATCCATCACACCAGCTTGGCCCACATAGGACATCAAGTATTTCTTCAAGAGGTAACAAGTCCAATCTCATGTTAAGTGTCATTTTAATAATTGAATCATTTGAACATGTTGCAAAGGGTCCTTTCTTGATTTTGTAAATGTTTTCTTGGAAATTATGCCTTTTACCTCATTTCACCTTAGTGGTTGACATCTTTCTCTATTAAGTGGTTGACAGTCTTGATAGTGTAGATTTTTAATGACAAAAATCAGCAAGCTAAAATTTCTATCAAACACTTAGCAACCTATAGATAACAGTCTTTCATGAACTTCCGAAATGTTCCAAACCCATATTCAGAAATTACCATAAGAAAAAATACACATTACTGAGCAAATATGAAGAGGAAATAAACACCATGGACAAAAACCCATAAAACTAAGAAATTTAGGTAAATGCCAGGGAAAACTCCAATGTGGGGAAACCCAACGAGAGAGAGAGAGAGAGAGAGAGAGAGAGAGAGAGAGAGATCTTATTATTCAGCTTTAGGAAAGTACATAAAAACAACAATAACACTTTTCCAACCAAGAAAAAAAACCACTTACAACACAAAACAATCCCCCACAAATATTCCTTGAAAACCATGCCATAGTCCATACGGATGTATGGATTTGTTGAATATTGGAACCTTGAAATTCATGCCACAATAGGAAGTTGTACCTTGCCTCTTGTACGATTGACCTTCTTTAAAAAATTCTTCAAGGACTTCCTCGAAAATCGTGCCCACTCTTGCCTTGATTTCCATGCTTCAAATCTACTATTGTATGGCTTGTATGGATCCATACAATACGGCCTGTCCCAGCAAATAACACTACAAAAAATCAAAACAAAAAATTCCTCCTTGGGATTTGTGCCCTAGTTCTCTTGGGAATCATGCTCTTCTTGCTTCTCTCTTTCCTCTCTCAAGCTTACTCAGAAATATCTCATGCTACTCCTCTCAATGTGTCTTGCACACTACCCAATGCATTCTTTTATAAATCTGAAAATGAAAATTTTCCTCCAGAGTGTCTTTTCACCTTCCCCAACCCTAAATCCAAAGGCCAAGATTATATTTTTCCTTTTTCAAGATCAAGGGTCATGATCCATTCCCTCCAAAATGAATCACTTAAATATCAAAGTAATTTCACTTTATTACATAAGTGTACTTTATGAAATAAAGACACCTTAAAATTAGAAGGTACACTTTATTAAAAAGTCACTTTAATAAAAGAACCACATTCTAACAACTTTATAAAAACCCATTACAAAGTTAAGTGTCTGGCATTATAACCCTATAATTTATAGGATCAACTGGTGATTGAAAATTTTATCCTTGTAATGTTTTTTAGATTTGAAATAATGTTTCATCCTGCAAATGATTTGAAAAGAAAAAAGAACATGAAAAAATGAAAAGAGAATAAAAGAGGGCATAGAAGAAAAAATGAACAAAGCCCCATGCAATAACAATGAATTGATCCATACTGTTTAAACATGGTCAGGTCCTTTTGAATTGATGTTGATAGGATTAGTGAATAAGCTTGGCTAAACTGTTTAATCTTAGCCAAGTAGATAGGTTAGTTAGTGAATAAATTTGATCAGACTGTTCAATCCTGATCAAACAACCCCATGATAGAGTACTTTCTTAGCCCAATAGTTTAATCTGGGCTAAACGTATAGGTAGGTAGGATAGGACACAGGCTAGACAACTTTTCTTTCAATAAATTTTGTATGGTGTTTGAAGAAAATGTATGATTCTGATGTTTGAGGTGTTTTCTTAACCCCATGGTGATAAAATCAAGGGAAGCAGCGCACAAAACCCACAAAAATCACTAAGCCTAAGTTATGTTGCACATATTAAATCGCACCCAAAGATTAGAAATGGCGCATATATATACAACAGAGCTATTGGCACCTAGATCTATGGCTGATATGAGTTTTCGGACCCCTCAAACCATTCTACCTTTAATGGTGGGGGGGGGGTCCAGAATGTTAGTTAACAGGAGCGCATAGATCTACAGTCCAACAGACGGCGTGTGGATGAACAGTTGAAAA
>ML792795.1:107751-118717 GCA_009831015.1 Picea engelmannii | reverse complement strand
AATGAAGTGGTTTTTCCTGGCAGACCCCATCCTAACATGGAATGAGTCGATTGCATCAGAACCCCTCCGCTCCAAAACCACTTACTACTCACCACCCTTCTGACATACCACCACCGCTTCATGACGTCAAACCCCACTACCTTCCCCTACAGGTCTCGTCTCATAACTTTGTCAGTTCCTCCCACCTAGTCACCCATCATGAGTCATCTCATGCTTGTCGTTCTCCAATCAACAACCCCCACGTCACCCTATCTCACCCATCACCCATCCTTCACCTGCCATCTCACACTTAAAATGATCCGTTGGCCATTTACTACTGGCTAACATATCCGTTATCCTGCTGACATGTCCCCCATGCCCAACGGATACCCGTTCACTCAAAACTAGCCCTCGTTCTGCCATCTGCACACTGTTCACTCTCTCCGCACACCAGACAACTTTTTTCCCCTCACTGATCCAGTCATCGACCTAGCCATAGTCATTACCCACTAACATTTTTTTTTCAATTGCAGGTATCGTTGGAAGCGATGGCGCCAAAGTCTAAAAAAGTAGAGGTCGAGGAAAATCCTTTCCTCCCACCTCCTGTCGCCCTCGATCAGATCCCATTAGCCGACAAGGATTATCTAATCTCCGAGACCAGGATCGAATTTGATTTCGTAGAATTGCAGTCATGGTTTAAAGACACATTCCTAGATCAAAGCGATGAGATTGGTCTCTGAGAGTCCAATATTCCTCTGTATCTCTTTCCCCAAGTCCATCATTTCCCCGAATTCACCCTCAAATGTCAAGCTCATTACCTCCTCGACTAGAGAGTCATAGTTTCTTCATCCAGAGAAACTCTTTTCTTTATCACACCAGAGGCCATTGATCAGATGATGCAGATATCTAGAGCCGAATCTGCCTCCCCTTTCAACCTTGAAATCCTAATAGAATAGTACCAAAATCTGTCTTTTCCTCAAAGAGCCCAGATCTTTGAGATTTTCCTCCCACAGGATGCTCAACTCCCCAAGAAAAATCCCCCGTATCATTCCTCCCTATTCTCAGAAAAGGGAAACCAAGTGATTTCATCACTTTGTTGTCTACTTGGCTATTTTTCAGACGAATGGGTAGATGAACCTATATTGGGGTTCCTATCCATTTTCTTTGTTGAGGAAAAGGCCATCATCCAATTTGAATACAACACTTTCCTAGCAGAGAACATCCACGATCAACTTTATAAATTCGCCACAGAGGGCGTGTTCCGGTATTCCTCAATACTGGTTGTTGGCACATGGGCAGAACCAGGGTTCAACATTGCAACAACGCACCAAAAAAACCCTAACTATCGACCCTTTCGGCAACACTTGCGAAGCAGATGAAGTCTCACCCGAGGTAGAATAAGGGGTGATTGCAGGACTCAGGTGTCTGCAACCTTAGCTGGGATACAGATCTGTGATTAAACACTTAACAAAGCACTTAGCATCAATAGTTCACCTAGAACTAACCCTTATCTCACTCCGCAGATAACACAGAGCATTGCAGTATATACTTAGATCTAAGATGATTCAACACTTAGCAGCATACAACAGACTGGATCTAGTAGACTAAGCACTTAGCAACTTCATACACATCAAATCTATCATCTATACACATCTAATAAGCACAAAGAATAAGTAAATCTATCTAAACATGTCATAGCACTTAACAAGAGAGGGAAAACACATGTAAGTAACAACACAAAGCATGACACATAGATTTACGTGGTTCACCCCCACCCTGGGGCTATGTCCACCAACTCTTCTTCTCTATTATTGTTGGCCAATCGGTTACAAGCACATAGCCTCAAAACCTACTCCGTACAGGACAAGAGATCTGTGCAGCTCACTAGATCCTCCTTCCCTGAGTAGCTCTAAGACTAAAACCTTCTTACAAACCATGCACTCAACACTTACAATACTTGCACTCATCTCTGCTAGTATATCACACAGATCAACTCCTAGCACTAATCCACTTCTCAAGTGTCTTAAAAAAGGTCCCTTCTTACATAGCCTAGACTTCTACTTATACATTACAAAAAGGGGCCTAAACATGGGTAAACCCATGGGCCGACATCCCGGTCCCGTTACATTATCCCCCAAAACCCAAAAAGGACCCAAAAAGGGGGTCTAGCTTCCACGTTCTCCACTTCGCCTTGCGCTCCATCTTTGATAGGTTGTCAAAGTCCCAAATATGGTCAAACATGACCAAGTGTTCCTCAAAACTTGGTCAAGGGCCAACAGGCCCCCAACACTCACCTGTGACTCATCTCGAGTCACTCAGGTATGGGTAACATTGCCTCAAAGGTCTCGAGCTTCTTTGACGTGTCTTTTTGCTACTGCTTCTTGCTCAACAAATTCCTGAATAATTGCTTCGTTGATAGGTCCTTCCAGTTCCTGCTCGACTGTAACAACTACTTGTTCTAGTACTGCTCCTTGGCCTTCCATTTCTTCAAACAGTGGATAGGCCGCCTCCTGGCTCGGCTGGATTTTCTGGGTGACTTCCATCTCTCTAATCTGCATGGTAAGAACGAGTTGTTGGGCGGTGCATTGTTCCTGGGATCTCTTCATCCTCTCGATGGGTGATAGGAGCTTGAGCTGCACTTGTACTGTATCTGCATGCTACTTTTTTCTTGGAGTTGGGACTCCAACTACTTCAACTCTGGGTCTTCGGATAGTTGTTCATATATCTACGCACTTCTGCTACTTAACTGTTTGCATTATGTAGCAAGTGTTTTAATAATCTTGACTGCGCTCTGAGCATTCAATTCTCGTTCGTCGCGCACTTCTTGCAGGGTACTTGGTATAGTTTGAAGCTCTAATTCCACGACCCTTTGCTAAAGATGTTGAATAACTTCAGCAAGCTTCATCACTTGATGTTTGAAGGGTTCTTCTCTCTTTTTTTCTAAGCGAGTGATAGAGCGGAATTCCTGGTTAACTGCTTCTTCCATCCCGATCTGCTTCACAAGTTGTTTCTCTTTCTCCTTTTAGATCTTCACTCTATCTTCTTTAAATTTTTCTTGGAGAGCATCCTTCTCTTGTTGCGTGGCTTGACATTGTTCTATGATTTCCTCTTATACTTTCTTTAAGGCCTGAGTAACCTGTGCTTTTTCTTCCTGTGTGTGTCAAAGGCATACTTCAACTGTATCAGAAATCTTGCGGAGTTGAACTGATTCTTCTCCCACTTCTGTTGTTCCTTCTGGCAAAGGCGGAGTAGAGATTGCACGGCTAGACTGGAGTGCCTCCTACATTTCTTTGAGCCCAATTTCAATCCTGTTATATATCTGCTCTTGCTTTGCTTCTTGCTTTTCTGTTATCTCTTCTATGGCTTCATTCATAGTTGCAAGGAGGAAACTGAAGTCATCCGGAGTGAGTGTGGATTGCATCTTAGTTATGGTTTCTTTCGATTTATTTCGGGAGGGAGACTTCGGAGGTGACCCTTTTCTCTTATTTATAACTTCGACTTCATCTTCCGGTCTCTGTTCGACTTCCTCTGGGTATTTTCCATTACCTACTCAATCTAGTGTGACAGAAGTTGTCCTTACAGATCTGCTATCTACATCCTGAACCTCTTCAGGCTTCTTCGTCTTCTTTGTATTACTGGGCCCGGGTGTGTCCTGTGTAGCTTCTGGGTTGTTGATGTCTGAAATTTCCATGGGATCTGCTGCAACAAGGAGGTCCACCGACCATTCCTTGGTGATCTCTTCTAAGTCTTCTTCTGTCAGCTTATAATAGGACTAAAGTTGTTCCTGGTGCTCATCGACGCGTGGAGTTAGGTATATAAAGTGGCGGTCTGTGCTGAACTTTATCAGAGGTCGAAACCTTTGTAAAGTGTTCGGGGTTATGTGAGGTTCACCCCCTATGGCTGCTTTCAATTGGTTATAATACATGTGGAAAATGACATTCGATTTCCATTTCTTGTTCATGTCGGTCAAGTACCACAATGTACTGAACTTCCCGGCTAATGGCTCAAAGGCGTCAAGTTCCAAGAGGGTTGTGCCTTCCATTATATCCCATGAAAAAAAAGCAATCAGTATTAGAAGCCAGCTAAAATGGAATTCATTCCCTTGATCCTGGGCTTCTCTACAGTCAATCTCTAGTTGGTTTACCAGGTACTTCGCCCAGTTCATCTGTAGTCCCTCTACACATTTTCCTGTGAGGTCAACTACGAAGCCTGATACTTGTGTAGGTCGATTCTTACGTACCATCTTTCCTGCGATCAGTTGACATGTGAGGCGCACTGTGCCACTTTCTATAGAGGCTACCTTTTAGCCTCACGCGCCCTTCTCGACATTGCCATAAGCTTCTTTAATCTTCTGTGAAAGAGCGCGGTCTGCGGTCTTTCCAGGGTAGTAATACTGGGGATCAGGGCCCTGCATGCTAAGCCCGGTGATCCTATTGATCAGCGTCGGATCAACAATTATGCGATGGTTTAACCACAGGTATCCTCCGTGGTAACTTGCTAGCAGCAATTTTACACAAGAATTCACATCCTGGTGTCTGTCGAAGTGTGGTGTTTTAATAATGTTGAGTAAAGTAGATTGTGCGAGGGTCATCGTCCATTGCTGCAGGACGATCTTTGAATTCTTTCTCTTAGTTCTTTTCAAGTACTTATATGGGTCAAGCATGATGTAAACCTTATGGTCCCCCAGGTTAAAGTCGCAAAACTTCAACGTTGTAACCTTGTCTTGATCTGCGCAGTAGGTGCGTACTTCTTTCGGTAGATATGCAGTGACTAGGGTGTATTCAAAGTCTCTAGGGAAACTGTCCCTGTTAATCGCACCGCTCAGAGAGGGTATGTAAGCTGGTAGGATGGATGGCACTAAATTCATGTTGGCTATGTCGTATTTATGCTTAGTGCTCCTTTCTGTGTCAGCTGGAGATGTTCCTACTTGAGCAATCGACGGGGAGGTTTGCACTCCTCTCATCGATGATGCTTGGACTCCAATGGACATTCCTCTTTCCGACATGACTCTCTTAGTTATTAACTCGAGAAGGACCTCTGTGATGGATTCCTCAACTGCGGTGAGCTCGTCGGACATACGCACTCAGAAAAGATAATCAGGGCACGATGATCTCAGATACTGCACTAGGATGAACAATCATCTTGCAATGATCACTGTATACAATCACTAGTTCTGCGGGCTTCAAATTTTCAGTTGGAAAAAGTGTTCTTCGGGCACGACGCGATGAGCTAAATAGGAAATTAGTCAACAGTCTGCTTGCAACAGGTATGAAGCTTCCATTATCGTAGATCTGTCCGTTATGGTGAGGTTCAATGGTCTGGCGTTGATAATTTAATTCTTTTCTATCCATCCGGGGCAGAAGTCGAACGGGTATATCAGTCTAACGGCTAGATTGATTCGCCATGATGAAGTGCCATATGTCGTTGTTCTGATATGTCAACGAAGTTCAATTCCTGTGATTTTTCCTTCTGCAATGTTCCACTGGGATCTCTTGTAACTTTTCAATCTTTTCCTTTTTCTTACTTAATTTTCTAGCCTTATTCCCAGTAATCTTCAACTTGGATGGTCTTTTCCCATTCTGATTCCTATCTTCTCTCAACATATTCACTTCGCACTGTTGAGATTCTTTTTTCAGATACGAGGGTAATACTCCTTCAACATATGGATTAGGTATTTCATTATTTTGTGGTTCCTCTAATGCTCTTATAGCTTCGACGTCCAAGTCCCCAGTGTCCAATATCTTAGATCCGTTCTCTTGTTCTTCCATCAACTAGGCGATCCTTCTAGTCATAAATTCCATGAGTTCTTGCTTCTTCTATTCTAGGGCTTCCTTTTCTTCTTTTCTTCGTATCTATTTTTTCTCAATCCAGATCTTGCCTAACAAAGTTGGAAATGGGGCATGGTCCTCAATAAATTTAATAACTTCAAATTCTTCCTCTGTCGAAGCTCCATGGGTACTCATAGCTATCTGGGTAATCCTTCCACATAGGGTTACCATTTTTCCTTTAAACAACCCTATTTTTCCTAGTGAAGGAAACATAACAGGCCTTCATAGGGTTTCACAAGTGCTTTCTGTCATAATGTTCATATGTGTTTCCTCATCCAAAGAACAGTCAATGTCGAAGTCTCCTATTCTTACTTCGATTTTCTCCTTTTCTTTGAAGATCTCTGACAAACTAGCATATTTATGTTCATTCAGGGTTTCTTTCATTTTCAGTAACATAATCTCTAATTCTTTTTGGGGTTCTTCTATAATCTTAGTCTCTTGATCTCCTTCAGTATTTTCTTGCTCCATATTCATCTTTTCAAGTCTAGTAATCATTTTAGGGCAATCCAGTACTTCATGGTCCATAGCCTTACAACAGAGGCAACTAGGTTTTTTCCTAGGGCATTCCTTAACAAGATGTCCTAGTCTTCTGCAACTGTAACAAAGAGTTAATCCTCTCTTTCTCTTCAATGATCCCCAACTTTTCCTATACTACATGCTAGGATCATAATCCTACATCCACTCATTAGTCCAAACATTCTTTCTATGCATAGGTATAACATATCTTTCATTATTCTTATAAGATCTATTCATATCAAACGTTCTTTCATCTAATAATGCCCTAGTTTTCAAGCTAGGACAAAATCTATCAAGCATACCTAAATTCATGCTTCAAAAACAAAAATTTCCACTTATTGAGCACAAAGCTTCCAGATCTAAAAACCTTTCACTATTCTTACCTTTATCAGAGCACAAAGCTTACAGATCTTACCTCTTTTCTTTATATCTAGCTTCTTTTCTTCATCACAAAGCTTCGTAGGTCGAGTAGAGTACTGCGCATCAGAGTGACAGATCTACGCATAGATTTTCCACAAGTTCAGGATGAATCTTTTCACAAATCTTCTTCTTCCTTAGTTCCCAGCAATCATAGTTTCAGTCCCGACAATGGAACCATTTGTTGGCACATGAGAAGACCCAGGGTTTAACGCTACAACAATGCACCAACAAAACCCTAACTACCGGCCCTTTCGGTAACACCTGCGAAGCAGATGAAGTCTCACCCGAGGTAGAAGAAGGGGTAATTGCAGGACTCAGGTGTTTGCAACCTTAGGTCGGATACATATATGTTATTACACACTTAACAAAGAACTTAGCATCAATAGTTCACCTAGAATTGACCCTTATCTCACTCCGCAGATAACACAAAGCATTGCAGTATATACATAGATCTAAGATGATTCAACACTTAGAAGCATACAACAGATTGGATCCAATAGACCAAGCACTTAACAACTTCATACACATCAAATCTATCATCTATACACATATAATAAGCACAAATCATAAGTAAATCTATCTAAACATGTCATAGCACTTAGCAAGAGAGGGAAAACACATGTAAGTAACAACATAAAGCATGACACACAGATTTACGTGGTTCACCCCCACCCTGGGGCTACATCCATCAACTCTTCTTCTCTATTATTGTTGGCCAATCGGTTACAAGCACAGAGCCTCAAAACCTACTCCGCGCAGGACAGGAGATCTGCGCAACTCGCTATATCCTCATTCCCCAAGTAGCTCTAAGCATAAAACCTTCTTACAATCCATGCCCTCAGCACTTACAATACTTGCACTCAGCTCTGCAAGTATATCACACAGATCAACTCTTAGCACTAAGCCACTTCTCAAGTGTCTTCAAAAAGGTCCCTTCTTACATAGCCTAGACTTCTACTTATACATTACAAAAAGGGGCCTAAACATGGATAAACCCATGGGCCGACATCCCGGTCTCGTTACATTATCCCCCAAAACCCAAAAAGGACCCAAAAAGGGGGTCTAGCTTCCACAATATCTGCTTCACCTTGCGCTCTCTCTTTGAGAGGTTGTCGAAGTCCCAAAAATGGTCAAATATGACCAAGTGTTCCTCAAAAATTGGTCAAGGGCCAACACTGCCTTACATGGTCACCTTCTTTCAAGAAGAAAGGTTCTCCTTCCTGATGCAGAAAATGGACAAGGACGACAAACCACAAGCAGTAACGTCTTGGACTTCACTGCTCAGAAGGAACTCGACAAAGTTCAACTTCAAATAGTTCATAGAGAAGTTTTACCATCCAGTGGTGAGCATGCTCAGTGGAGACCAGAGCCAAAGATAAATGAAGAGATCTAGAGAATCTTACACCTCTCGGACCTCGCAAATATGGGAGATTGTTTCATGTATCAAAATCACACAGAAATCAAAGTATACAGGTGCGAATTAGCTCCATACAATTTGCCCAAGTATTTGCATGTGAGGATATTTTCCTTGGAATATATATGACAAACGATAAATTCATATGATATACACTTTGTGTCTCTGAAGAAGAAACAACAACTGAGGATTAAGGGGAAGACAAGATCTTTTATTTGCAATAGTCAAGCTGTCGGGGAAGAGGCAGATAAACTTTTGAGGGAAATGAAGTTTGAAACAAGTTTCCTGTGGCACTATGATCCATATGGGATCATCTTAGAGATGAGAGTGAAGAATAAAAATATCCCATATGTTCATACACCCAAGCCCGAGATAGAGAAGTTTGTGAATCAAATGGAGTGGGAGGTGAACACTCTAGAAGAGGCAGAACAACAGTCTCCTTCAGTTATTATCTCACAAACAACCACACCATAGGTACCAAAGGAGAAAATACCCAGAAAGGATACTTCCCCTTCAGTCATAGAAGTCTCGGCTGAGGATTTCCAGGTACACACCAAAACACCAAAAGCCAGTCATACAACTGACATGACTGGTGAAAATGAAACCTAGTCCACTACAATTACGAAAGGTGATCATTCACCTCTTCTCTCAAGCAACCAACAGATCATGTCTACCTCTTCATCCAACTAGTCGACTAGCCGAATAAAGGAGGTGCAAAATTGAGTATTTTGAGAAATACGATATGATCAAGAAGAAGAATCAGATTCTGACCAACAACACCTATGCTCAATTTTGGATGAAAACGTCCATGGCACAACACAGACTATTATCATCTTTTGATACAGAGAAAGGCAGAATACACATGGCCTTTTTGCAGGCACAAGTGCCCGATCCAAAAGCAATAAATGATTACAAAAGGGTAACTTTTGAGTTCAACACCAGAGATGTACACCCAGCTGATCAAATTGATCTACACAGACAGACGAGAGAAATGGGTTCTCTACATTAGAAAATGATTCTACTTCCGCTGCTAAGTTACAGGTTTCTATGAACAACGTTCAGACTTATTTAAAATTGGAGAAGATATCATCTTTTGCAAACGACAATAGAATTAAGTCCTTATAAGTTTTGGTGCTCAAGATTGGGTATGATCCCTCTAATGTGAAAGTAGTTGAGGAGATTCTCAAGAAAAATAATGTTGACATAGCATCTCTGAGGAAACAACTAAAACTGCCACCTACAGAAGATGCACAGGCAAAGGAGATAGTTGAGACAGAAGGTGAAAAGGATGAAATGCTCAAGTTAATCATGGAGCAGGATGCACAGTTGAGAGAGATGGAAGCATAACTGGAGATATTGGTAAAGGAGAAGGAATAGGTAACACCTATGGAATTGATTCCACTGAGTGCATTTCCCCTCACAGAAGTTAGCACAACAACTGTAGCAACGACCAACACAATAGAAATTCCATCAGCCACCCCACTAACAACTCTGGAAAAAACTGTGGAGCTAACAAAATCCATGGAGGAGATGAAATTACAAGGACTGGAAATCAACAGACTGAAAAAGGAGGCTGAGATCCTTTAGGAGCTCAAGTTTTCTTACCAGACAAGCTACACCATGGAGAAACAAACATCAGAAAAGATCAAGTAGGAATTGTAGCAACTACAAAAGAAAACAGTGACAGGCAAGACACTTGCTGAAGCCAAGGAGAATATTTGGATGGATATCTCCAAGTCCATAAGCGAAATATGGCTTATGGTACAAATCATGTTTGAGAAAAATGAAATGGTGCCAAGGAGCAGGCAGGCTATTGACAAAATAAAAGGAGAGTTGGGAGAAATGCCCACTGAAGCTAATGAAATCATTATATTTCTGAACTTGAAGAACAAAGAAGAACTAGAAGACCTAAAGATCAAAGATAAGACATAAACAATCCTCGAAGTCAAGAGAGTACTTAAAAAAAGAGGACTGATGCTGCAGTTGTTGGAGAAAGTCCAGAACATGTACATTGGAGTTCAAAGGTTCTTCAGCAAGATCGAGGATTTGTATAAGAAAGGTCTTCCTAGTCTACTGGTTCTAAATGACAAGTTGATGACTCTTCCCAATTACAAACAAAAGATGGCCACAGTGGCCAAAGACAGTTCCAAGTTTTCAGGAATACAGGGAAGTATAACAGGAAAGGAGTTCTTAGAAACTTTACAGCCAGACCTCAGCATACAACACAAGATCAAGTATATTTTCATCGTCAAACCAACTTTTTCCAAGTACATAGAAATGGATGAAATTTACCGGAGACTACTCAAAGTCACCATTCCTAGTCAGCTAATATGGGAAGAGCTATACAATTTGATCGAGTAGGAGATGCGATGTGCAAGTTGAGTCAGCACACGGATCATTTAAAGTCATGTGGGTGACTCACAAATGGCCTTCCCTAGAATCAACATGAAGAATTTGACACATCATCGACAATTCCTAAATTTTTTTATCTTGTTAGCTAGTTAGTTAGATTCAGAATCTGCCACGTCCTGATCATTAATGACAGGGTAGTTTTTAATTTTGATTATAAATACTTCAAACTTCAAAGTACTGAGGGTTGATCTTGTAGAAAATTCGATACAAATTAATGTATTCCCGCGATTCTCCTGATCTAACAATTACCGCAGCTTGTTAAATACATAATCGCTTCTACTATTATTGCGGAAGCAATTTAAACCACGATCTCAACCACAATGCACAAAGTGAAATATCAATAACACATAACACAATAAGTTTTACCGGGAAAGCGTAAAGCTAAAAACCCCACTAT